>JAWWEU010000125.1:41529102-41545225 GCA_035583155.1 Acropternis orthonyx
TCTTTTCTTTTCTTTTCTTTTCTTTTCTTTTCTTTTCTTTTCTTTTCTTTTCTTTTCTTTTCTTTTCTTTTCTTTCTCTCAAGAAACAGTGCAGGCAAATTCAGTTAGAAACTAAGAGCAACATTGTGGGAGATGAAAACTATGTTTTCATTTTGGATTTTTCTTCACAACATAGAGAAATGTAAAATGTAGGATTGTATTAGTGCACTTAGACCATCTCAGACTATTACATGCTGTACATGGTGGAGGAAGGGAGTCAAATGCCACGGTTAAGCAGATGGTGTTCATGAGTCTGTCTGTATAACACTTCCTACACCATGGAGTGGGTGGAAGGATGGGAGTAGACTTCTCTATGCTGTCACAAAGCTTGGATGCTGCACCAGATACAGCACCAGGCTGCCTTGCACTACATGTTGGTGGGTCAGATGGGAGCGTCCTACTTGAAGCCCAGCTTTCCTGTGCTGTACCCACTTCCTTTTTTCCAACTTCAGTCTCTGGACTGTGGGATCTGCTGTTCCCACAGTACCACTCAAGTCCTCAGGACTGCAAGGGTACTTGTTGCAGGAGAAGTTGTTTGGAGCTTAGTAGTTTATTCAGGGACGCTCCCCTGTCCACATCTATAGTAATATACCTATGGATGTGGAAATGTGAAGATGATCTCATCCTTAACCAACTGATCAGTGCAACCATCTGTTATGATCAGGTTCTTTGAAATTATTAGAGAGATGTCTCTGCCAGAATTAAGGTGCAAACAAGACTATATGCCCAAGTCAATAGTACAGATTTTTATTTAACAGTAAATGTGAGGTAGAGAGAGAGAGAAAAAAAAGTATAAAGAGAGAAGGGGTGGTGGGGGAGAGAAAGAGAGTGATAGAGAGACAGATTAAGTAGAAAAAATACAACCACTTCATGGATTCTGATGGCATCCCTTTGCAGTCTGGATCCGTCGAGGGAAGCCCAAGGTGGTGAGGGAAGATACCCATGTGTTGAGTGAAGTCTGTAGTGTTAAGGGAAGTCCTGTGAGTTGAGAGAAGTCCGTCTGGCTTTTATTAGGCTTAGGCTAGGTGGGAATGCCCTGATACCTCCCCTGGAGTTGGGAGTTTTACAGTGGATGATGTAATACTGGATCATGGAACATTTTGTGAATCTTTGACACCTTTGAAGATATTACAACTGCCTGTTATGCCAGCATGTCCATTATGGCCCGTCAGCAGGCAATATGTGAATTGTCCCAGTGCTATCACAGCTGAGTTATTTGTGTAAGGACAAAGAAATATTACCCCACCTCTCAGGATTTTCCTCTTTCCTTATCTTGTTCAACACCCAGGTTGCAGCCCAAGGTGGTAGGTGCACACCTCCTCAGCGCCGGTGTGGTTATTTGCACATGATCTGCTTGCACCTTGATTGTCTGAGCTATTAACATTTCAGTCTCTCACTCTTGTGGATACATTCTTGGACAATAGTATCACCTTTATCTTATCTCGTGTTCTTGGCACAGTCCGAATTAGTAGGCATATTTTGGAAGGGGTGGGCTTTGGTGAGCAGTCCCTTCTTTGTACAGTTTGCTACAGTGGACAACAGTCTTTCAGTGATCTTAACCATGTTTAAGCCATTAACAATTTCAGACTCTCATACCATCCTGCACTAATCTTTTCAGCATATCCTGGTCTGTGAGGGCACCTATAAACACATCCTGCACCACAATTACATCCTGGCAATTCAAAGAATCTACAAAAAAATGTCTTGCTCTACTTTCAGGACTCTTGCCAGTATGTAAAATTACACTGACTACTTTTAATCCTTTACTCACTTTAGTTGCAGTACAAAAAGTTTTTGCTGATGGGAAAATGATGCAAAAGCTCTTTGTCCAGAAAATGCGGGGTAGAAGGTGGTTACCAGTAGCCTTTACAATTGTAATGCTAATGGTTAACTGTAGCTGAGGGCAGTAACATTACTATAATTGCAACTTGAAAATACTTCTTGGTGATTTTCAGGGTGTTAAATGGTCACACACTGACCTTTCCTGATTTTCAGCAGCTCATTTGTTGGCTAAAATATTTTAATTCTTTTCACAACACTGTATTTTTACATAACTGTGTTTTATATCCTTAGAAAGGCTGCATTATTTTTCTATGCCCACAAGATAATGAGAACAGTCAAAGAGAAGACGATGAGATCAGTCCTAAACACGGGGTGAGATGATCTAAGAAGAATCTGTATTTTCAAGGATGGTTCATATGACAGAGCTCACTGACACATAAATGGTGCCTGTTGTTTCAGGACCATATGACAGTGCTTTTGCCATGCATCATGCCGGGTTAGCATGGGGGTTGCATCAACAGGGACTAGTGAACAGAGAGAGGTTCCTGGATAGTGTAAAGGGAATAGCCAGTAACTACAGACTCACTTCCCTGCCCCACAGAGCCTGAGCACTTTTGTCCTGTCTCCAAGCCAGTGAGCAGGGCAGCTGTAACCCTGATTCCCTCTTAACCCTTTCTTGAGCTGTGCTGTGAGACATACCAGTCCTTCAACTCCCTGGCCCTGAGAAGGGTCAGCTGTGGCCTTTGTCATTGCAGGGGGACCCATAGTTGGAGAGTATATACTGGATCCCTTAATGTTGTGCCTAGGTAGCGGTATGTACTGTGTATATAATACAGGCATAATATATAGTTGCTGCTAACATAAGGAAAGTTACTCTTTTTGCAACTATGTGAGTAAACAAGTTGAGCCCACATAAGTCATCAGACCAAGAGTGTTAACTCATTGGCCATCTGCTTCTCTCTGCAACTTTGTTTTTGTTGCCTGCTTTTTGGATACAAAAATGTATCACAGGAGCTTCATCTTGCTGTCTTCGGATAATTCAGTTGTCCCAGTCATCTTTGGAAATGATGGGTGATTATGTTTTGTTTCTGACTGTGAAAATCATGATATCCAAGAAAAAACCTGACATCCAAAAATGCCAAGCAAAACATGAAGTCATATATACAAATTATGAACATGATTTATGCAGTTTGTCAGAATAACTATTTTGTAACTGGAGTTATTTAATTTTCATCCAGAATGAGTAATTCCCCTTTTTGGTAAATGTGAAACCCTACCTTGTGCAGAAATAGGTTGAAATTTGGGTAAACATAATTAATACAAGCATTAACTCCCCCATAACTTGCCTCAATCACTTGGGAAATGTCCCTGCTTATAGTACTTGTTGTAATTTGTATTTGCATTGCTGCATACATCTGTGTAACTGACTCTAAAGCTATGCATCCTGTTTTGGAAAGGAATTGGGCACTTCTTGCCCTGAGAGGTGCACAGTGTCCCTTTTTTTTCCTTTTTTCCTTCAAGAAGGCAAAGATAGTCCAAATGTTTTCTGAATTTGTTCTTGTTTTTGATCACTGAATTTACTCACAGATGGTATGTTCAGGTCTCTTAAACATTGTTTTATGAGTTAGAAGGTTTGAATTTCTTACCTAATTGTTCCAGGGGTTGTGGAATATTGTTATTAGAAGATGGATATGGTGAAATTTGTTTTTCTGGTCATGTCCTCTCTTGGTCTGTGTGTTCTGAAACCACCAAGCTTTGCACTGATTTTCAAGGTGTCGCAACAGTTTTCTGAAGTGGTACAGATAAACAGGATTATGTTCAGACACCCTCTGAACAAAGACCTTGCCGCTTTTGAAGTGCCCGGCTCAACACCTCAGTTTGTTAAAAGAGGAACCCATATTATTGTAGTCATGTACTCAGAGATCAGTGTTCTTATTTGGTTTGGGATTTTTTTTTTCTTTAAATAGGGAAAAAGTAAAATCTGCTGGAAACTTCTGTAACTGGTTACACAGAAAAAAAAGTAGTAGAACTAAATATTTAAATGAATTGTTGATAGTATACACATAAGAAAAAAATGTACTTTTATAATGTTGGTGGTATATATCTCATTGAAATTGGCAAGAAGTCTTATCAGAAATATGTGATTTTTTAAAAAAAATGACTATTGAATCATCCACATTCGTTTGCAAATAATGGATGATTGGTTACATTAGCTGAGGACAGAGAGTACTAGTAGTTTTATTTCATACTGAAATATTATCTTTCTTCTCTTGAATAAACCATACTGACTGACTGTAGTTGATATTACAAGCAGTGTGAGTCAAGGCAAGCCTGAACTGTGTCTGTGGGTCATTGCTTCTCACTCCTAGGAAATTCTATGGTCCTGATTTCCCCCAACAACAAATTACCTACCTACTAGGGTTTCTTTAGTGATGGGTTTTTATATGTATACTTTGCTGAAGCCTAGGTGGGGTTACAACTGCCTGGAGTTTGCTCTTGCTTGTTCTACAGGGGTAAGGAGTCCAGCAGACAACCCGAGATCACTGTGTATCTTGAGTTGATTCCTGCCATGAAGAGTGAGCATTGACTATGAGGAGCTGCCAGGGCTATGTCCAGCAGTGCCTGTTCTCCAGCATACCTCAAAGGCTTTGTGCCCCTTCGCTGCCCTAAAGCAGGGAGTCAGGGCAGAGCCTTTGTTTCAGAAGACCTACATCTTCTTTCAGACTGTGGAGAGCCAATACTGCTTGTGCGACTGAATTATTGAGTCATGTTTCTCTGTGTGCTAGTTTGGCATGTTATAAAAAATGTCTGTGATCTGTAATCATAGTTTCTGTGCTTGTTTAATCATTGAAGCATAATAATTCTTCTGCTTACCTCCTTTGCCTTTCATCCTCCTCCATCTCACCTTGCCAAAAGCATGTGGTGTTCCTGAGCTTGCTGTAACCTTTTAGTCTTTTTCTGCAGCTGAAACTTTTCCATGAACAGGCTTTCCCTCCTGTTAAGGTACCCAAATAACTTACTGATACCTAGAAGCAGAGGACAGCAGCTTGTCAAATATGCATGTAGTCACAGCAATGGCAGTTTCTGTGGGCTGGACTACATTAGTTTGCAAATAACCCAACATTCAACACCTTAAATAGTTTCAAACTGCAGCAGTCTGGTTCTTCAGGCTGGTTTTTCACCAGTGATTTAAGCATGCATTTGCTGCTGACTGGAGCACTTGCTTCCCTTAGCCACTTCATGCAGTTAAAGAGGTTTTAAACTCCTGGTACCTTTCATGACACTGAAGTCCAAAGGCTTCTCAGACTGTGGACATCACTATGGCAACCAGTTACATTCCTCCTCAACTACACAATGTGTAAATCTAGACAGGGGTGCTTTTATAGATGTCTGGTGGAACATCTTGCCAGAAGCTAGTATGGACAGGGCTCATGAGACCTTATGAGAAGAGAAACCAAACACAGGTTCTTAAAAATGAATGTAAAACTCATGTTTTCATTGAGTTTAAGATACCCACATGAGAAAGGAGAGGCAGTAAACATTCACAGAGTGGTAGGGGACAGAGATAAAACTTCTACCACCTTGTTTACCTCCAGTGGATTGAAAGTGGACAGGAAAATGTGACCACCTACAGCAATTTTGAACCACAAAGCTCATTGCTTATAGCTGGGCCCTATGTCAGTGGCAGGGCACCACTGTGTTTTTCTCCTCCCCAACCCTGCAAGCAACTCTCTCAGAGTTTAAGGTGATAGTACTTTGCAAAGCTGGTATGCTGAACTCATTACTTTATTTTTTCTTTTACCTACTTTGAAAATCCCATCCTGCGTAATTACCTGTGTTTGTTGAGAAAAGCTGCAGTGGAAAAAAGGCTTGTTAGTTTATGGGATAAGAGGGGATAAAACAGGTTTCTCAATCCTTGTTCCTTTTGTGTGCACCAGAAGGCTCTTGGCAGACAGATAGCTGGATTTCCAGTGCAGTAGGGAACCACACTGGCTTCTATTGCAATAATTGGGCAGATGCTACAGAAGATGATGCAATAAAACCTATATGTTACTTCTAAGTGTCTGGGCTTTTGATAATTGCTGTAGGACCATTTATTAGATAAATAATCTTTTCATATAAGAAGTAGAATACAATATACATTGGAGAGATTTATGAGAGCTAAAAGGTAACGTGCATATATTGGCAGCTGTTTACAACACTAATTTGTGTGCTTCATTTAATTCGTGAATGTTATTTCAAAAGCTTCAGACAATGCAAGATTGAGAATATGGTGGCTGAAAGCAAAGCAACTTAGAAATGTGTTTGAAAAGCCTGCAGATGATATCCATTCCTTTTATAAGGAATATTTCCTTTATGACCTCCTCCTGCTTTGTATTTAACATTTCAAAGAACTTTGGGGGACTGTGGGGGACTGTCTGTAGGCTGTGTCTTCATGAAGTAGCCAAGGATTTAAAGTATTGTCACTGCTGGCCCGAAGCTGAAAACTGCAGGCGGTTTTAATACCGGGGTTGGGGGGTGGGTGTTTAAACCTTTTGTGTTCAGATTAGGGAGTGCAGGAGGATAGACTTAAGGGGTGTTAGTGAGAATTTTTTTCACTGGCAGCTCAGTAATAGCATCAGGCTTTGGAAATACTTTTTTCCAATTCTTTGTTATTTCAGTAATTACTATGCGGTGGGTAGAAATCCATAGGGTTTGTGGTTTTTTTAAGTACCACAGCAATGACACAGGGATGTTGGCAATAAAAAGAAGTATTTGTTTTTATAACGTTTTACTCCTTGGAGGACTGAGGGGACTTAAATGCCTTTTCAGATAGTCTATCATTGTTTCAGTCCTGATGTCTGTGTTTATTTTGTCTTGGTTCCATCAGCTGTGATAATAGTAAGAGCCATCTTTGGAGAGAAAGGAAGACAAAAACAATTTGACACTAGCATCATGCTCTGACAAATCTGAAATTTGCCAGTTGTGAAGGCAGATTGTCTGATCTGCTTTACACTGCCTGAGAGATGGAAAGGTTACTAAACATCTCCCCCATTAAGAAAAAGTTCAAAGGCACGTCACTGAGCACTTGCATGTGGAGTTTCTTTTACTTTCTGTTAGACCCTAAGAAACATTTGTCCTGAGTATTTGTTGATTCCTGGAATACCTGGGGGTACAAAGCATTTGAAATTTTTATGTACGGGAAGATGGTGATGCCTTGCATGTTTCTGAGATGAGCACCATAACTAATAAGATTTACCACAGCTGGCTTGTGTAGGTATCGAGTTCAGCTCAATAGTGATCAGTTTTAATGAAGACTAAAGACTTTCTAGCTCTTAATTCTGTACATGATTCTTTGGAGTAGAATTCTAATGCTAGGAAATTTTACTTTCATGTAAATGGTCTCACTTAAAATGTTTGTTTCTTTTGAGAAAGATTTTTAGATTTCTGAAAATATTACGTATAAGTGGTTCTCTGTGCCTTACTAAAATTTATTATAGTACATCAAGCATTCTGAAAGAAATCTTATCCTTTGCCACATTCACATGCTTTAAAGGATACAAGTACGCTTTTGTGGTGGGACTGAGGAGCATGCTTTTCAGAATTAGAAAGGAATTGTTTTTCTTTATTTTTTTAATTTAATTTTAGCTTACTTTTCTTAATTTCACAGTTTTATTTTTACTATTGCAATGATATTCCTTTGTAATAAGGGATATGTTTTCTTCTTCATAACATCTATACATGTTTCACTTGTTCTCATCTTTGGTCAGAAAGTTGTAGGTTGAAAAATTTCCACCATAGACTGCGCTTCCATCCAGTGTGACACCACTTCTGCATTAGAAACATTTTGCTAAGGCATGGGTTTGGGTGCTGCTCCCAGCTGCTTGGCTCCACAGAGGAGTCACAGATCTTGCACTGACCTCCAGAAACAGTGCTGTGCTGGATTTAAGTCCCTCTTTGTATTTAAAAACAAATTAATCAATAACGAAGCAACTGACAGCCACACAGTAATGTAGAAGGATATATAGAAAAAAAAGGTAGCAGAGCTCCCTGTGCTTGATAAGTTTGCTTTAATTGATTGCACTCTTATGTAGGGTGTCACTTAGTAAGACAAAAATTATTTTGTTGGACTAGTCCCCAGCTGAAGAATTTAATTTTCTTACAAGGTGATGGGAGAAGTCTGAGACCCAGTGCTATAAAATGTTTTTTTCTTGTTCCTCTACTAGAATACAAAAATCTCTGCATTCAGGAGAAATGCTAAGAACAGCTTCTACAGAGAGGCAAGTGCAAGTGGTGCCTGCATAAACCTTCATCTGAACAGGGCAATGGGAAATTGTCTCTGGTTACACACAGGTGGGTAATACGAGACCTTCAAAAGCCAAGCGGAGGGTGGCAACAAACTGTGGTAACCAGGAGTGCACAGGGTATGTGTCCCAGGAGTGGAGTCTTGCTTCTGTGGGTGCTACTGCAGAATCAGAGAGAACAGAGAAGCCCCGGGGTCCCACTGAAAACCAATTATTAAAGAGTACCACCTTCACAGGAACAAACTGACTCTGCAATATTGCAGTCTGGTCCAGAGAACATACAGACTGATAGTTTAGCACTGATTTTTCAAAGGCCTTTGAGTTAGGCATGTGTTGAGTCATCTAATTCCTGTCTGTGCTTACGATTCCTCTCTAGAGTTTTTTCATGCCCAAATACCAGTATGTACCAATGAGACAGCCTCTGAATCTAAGACTATAATAAAATATCCCAGAAGTAAATGAATTATTTTTCTGTGAGGTGATGAATTGGTGCTTTTTCACTCTTGGGTTTGTTTCTTGTTTGCATTCTCTTCAAACTCTGGGTGGGAACCATATATTTTCAGTACTAAACCAGAAAGTCTGTTTAATATAGGCAGAACTTCATGCACATATGGAAGTAAATTCATGACAAGAGGTTGTTTACAAAGGGTGGAGTAGTCTATTTTCAGGCCTCCCAACTTTTCTAGGGTTTTTAAGATCTCTGACTCTTGTTAGTGCTATATATATACAAATATAAAACATACTCACTCTATTGGACAGCTGTATAAGCAAGAATTTTGAGAGGGAGCTTAGTACTGGGTTATTCAGCAAATGCTCTATAGCATTAATAGCAGCTGCTGGGATTTAGTTCCCTTCGTATGCCGTTTTTAGGACTGCAAATGTGTTCATTGCCCTATTTGCAAACATGCCTGGTGCTTTGCTCAGCTTTATGTATGGCAAGTAATTCTTCTAGACAAGAATTTAGAGTTTAAAACTAATAAACTGATATATAATAGCCATGTAACATGCAAAACGGTGGCCACTTGCTACTGCCAGGAGCCTTCTTTTCTTAATGGATTTGTCCTTTGTACCTGATTGCCTACTTGACACACAGAATCTGCTTGTTGTTTGTGTTGATGTAGCACCCAGAAGCCTCACAAGAGTCCAAGGTCTTCATGTGCTTGGTGCCATCTTTGCAACATAGGCTCTGTGGAGGAATGGGAGTAGACACAGAGGTGTGTGAATTAGTCTTTAGAAAGATAATCTGTAATGGCTTTTACTGCTGGTGGGATCTACACTGGCTACTCACTTCTTGCTCTCCATTAATGCCGACTCCCAAAGCAGAAAGTTAGGCTGTCTTTCTAACTTCCAGTACAGCTGGCCCCCATATATCAGTGTGTTACTTAAATACCAGGGTACTAATGATACGTGACACCAGTGGAAAACAAGAAAGTCGAGGCCAACATTTTTGTCATGTCTTTTGCTACTATATCCTTTGGAAGAACAGCCCGTGAATGAATTGAGTTGTGATTTGAACTCTGTAAGTCCACTTCCCAAGTTTTTGAATTCTGTCGTATGTGAGACATTTAATAAATGCATGACTGTGTGGAAATCTGTGCAGGATTCACAGCTTCTCTCCCTCTCTAGTTAGTTTTGTTCACTGAGGAGTTACTACAAGCCCAGCTTCCATCCGTTTTAACTAACCAGCTTTGAGTCAGTGATAATAGGAGAGGAAAAGCATGCATCAAAGTGAAAGCTGTATCCTACACCCTGTGTTCCTGCTGGTACACTGGTATATTTTTAGGTGGATTTGGGCACCCAGATTGAAAATCCTTGTGCCTCAGTTGTCTTCCGTGCAGAGGAAGCACAAATGCAATCAGAAGGTCTGGCATGAAAAAAAAACAAAACAAAACAGGGGAGCCTTTCTTCTCGTGATGGAGGCAGGTCTTTCTTAAAAGTCATGCAAGTTAAAATAAATACCACAGCACATAAGGCAGCACACAGAAGAATGAATTGGTGAGCTATGGCATGTGTGCAGCAGCAGCACTGCATTCCTGTCATCACACATTCCCAAAGCATAGCACTGAAAGACATATGATCTGAAACTGGTTTAAGAAGTGCTGTAACTAAGCCAGGATTACTACCATGGTATAACACAACCTGATAGCAAGACTGAAGACTTGCTTGTGATAAGCTCTGAAACATTTTCCTTTTTTTACATTTGAAAATTTTTGTGCTTACGTCTTTACTCTTCGGATTTTTTTCTTTCCCTTTTTGATGGAACTTCTCAAATTCTCTCTCTAAGGAGATAGTTGTCTGAGCAAACCAAACTTTTCCTTTGTCAATAAATCCATCAAGGAAGGCTGCCTCATTTTGTGACCTGGACCACATGCATGTTACAAGTATTTGGCTTCTCTTGCATATTTGAGTAACAACAAGCACCAGTAAGAGATGACAAATTAGTAGTGTTAGTGTCAGAAGTCTAAGGGCTGCTGTGAAAGGATGTGCTGCATCATGAGTTTTCTGGTTTGTTCTTGCTAGTATGTCTGATTACAAATATCTAGAATTGAAAAGTAGTGCTTCCTGCAGCCAAAGACAGCTGCAACCTGTTGCCAGACATTCTTAAGCAATAAGGAATTGCTTAAAGCCTTGTCTTATAGAGTCTGAGTTCTGTACCTTTGTTAATACAGAGATACAAGAATCCATGTATGAAAATGGTGAGTTTATGCAGTGGACAACTTTCCCCTTCTTGGATTTATTAATATTAGAAATGCTGGTAATGTATTTTCTCAGGAATACTATTATCCAGAGTTGTAAATCTAACAAATCCATAGATTGCCAAGGCCTATGATGTTATACCTGAGCTTGGTGTCTTTCCCAAGTTCTTAATTATAATTTTCCCACCTCCTCTAACACTCCATTTCCCCCCCTTCTCCTCCTCTGCCTGTTACTCCAGGCTTTCCCCCCCTTTTCCCCTTTTATTTTTTGTTTATTCCTTCCTGCTCTCCCTCTCTCCCTTTCATAGGCTCTGCATTTCCTTCCCAGAATCTTGCAGCATCCTCTCCTCATCTTTTAAAAAGTTACAGAATTTGATGATTTTGTTTTCACAGGCCACAACATGATCCTCTGCTCCCTGTTTTACCTGGCTGCCAGTGACTGTGGCCTTCCTTAGTGCAAGGTCTCCCTTATGTCCCAGTATTGCCAGTAGTATCCATAGTATTTGTTTCTGAAGCTGGGGACCAGGAAAGCACCCTTATCATAGACCTGCAGAGGGTGAAGCCACAAGGATTTGTATGGCACTTGGTGTCTTGTCAGTATTGGTTCTTCGGGTGGTGTTGGGTGCTTGTCAGACACCAGCTTAGCTGTGTGCTATGTGCAACAGGCAAAGTAGTGACAGAGTAAGGGAGGACCCAGGCTTGAAGTGTATGGTTTGAGAGAGACTGATTTTAGAGGTGTAGCTTGTCTTAGTGAAGAGGAGGATTGCTTTCCTCCTTGCATGTCCTATTATTTTGCCATTTTTATTTTAGTGTTTGGCTTGTGTGCTTATTTATTTTGAAAACCTCATTCAGTGAGTCCCCAAGCCAACCTAGCTGAGGTAGTAATGCCTGCTACTGAAGCCTGCTGCTCTCCCTGTAGAAATTTGTTTGTCACAGGGAGGAAAATATAAGTAGTCATGACTGAAAGTTGGAATACCACATTACAAGAGAGCAATTACCTTATATGCACAAGCACACATTCACATACAGAGAAAAATATATATATATGTATACAGCTCACCATATTGTACGCTGCTACATAATTATTTCTTTTCAGCTGAGGAGAAATAAACCTATAAGCATACAAAATGGAAACTGGGACCATAAACTTTTAAAAGTACATTTGCCACTGATTTCCTACATTCTTCTGGGCCAGTTATGTCCTTTTCTTTTTTACATTTTCCATCTACAAAATGGGAACAGACCCACTTAGCAACTAATAAGCGAGTCTTTATGAAGATCAAATGCAATAGATATTCTTAGTAATATTTGCTTTTTCATTTTTTTAAAGATAACACAAGATTTTCAGAAGCAGAGATTTTGAGTTGCTTCTCCAAAAGCCTTCAGGCTCCTTGTGAATGTGGACTGAAGTAGGGTTGTGATTGAAAGCTTGAACATATAAGAATCCTTTGTAATGTCTTATATGTACCTAAGCTTCATTTTTAAAATTAGTAATGTTAAATCAATGCCTTTGAAATGGCTGCTATTATGTTGCCAATTCCTGATAAGGAATTGTTAGGTTATAAGGGAGGTGGGATGCCTGTTTTTGGTTTAATTCAGACCTTTTTCCCAGGATCTCTATGGTCTATTTATCCAAGACTCACCTCTCCCTCTAGTAATTCAAGAAAGAGATGGTACCTGTTGGACTTTAAATACCAAATGATAAAAATGAATGCTTTGTCTGATTCTCAGCAAAAAGCTTAGGAATTTAATCTTTCCCTTATTTAAAACAAACAAACAAACAAAAAACCAACCAAACAAAATCACCACCACTAAAACTATAAAAAAACCCCAAACAAATAAAAACCCAAACAACTGGGGATAAATTAAAAAAAAGAAAAAAAGAAAAAAAAGCTTTGAAACCATCTCCTTTTCATTTTCCCTTCACTTCAATTCCTGCTTGGAAGAAGTATTTTTCCTTATTCCTAGCAAGCTCCATCAGACTATTTCCATAGTTATTTTTACAATTGGCAAAACGTTATTAATAAGTAACAGGTAGGCAAAAATATTTGTATATTAAAGCAGAATTTCCCAGTGGTTTCAGCCAAAGAAAATTGGTCCTCCCTGCCCCTGTTGGAATTGTTGGATTAAACAGCATATTTTTATTTATTATAAACAGTGCTTATAAGGATACTGTACCATTGTTCACCAAGCAGGACAGCCATTTGTAGCTGAGAACTCTTCTTTCCTTGCCCTGCTCTGACATAGCAATATGAAGGCAGAAATATAGTTCCTTTTATTAAAAAAAAAAAAAAATAGGAATTTTAAAATGCCTAAGAATAAAATGTTGTGGGCTGGTTTGTTGCTTTTGGTTTTTTTTTAAAGCCCTCGAATTTCAGCTTCAGATCATATGAAGAAAATTGTTTTATTTCAGTTTAGCCACTGAAGCAAAAAAATCAATTACATTCACAGTTCTAGCTCTTATTCCAAAGAAAACAGCCAAAACTTAAACTTGGTCTTTAATTATATATTTGATTCATCCTAGTAACAACACTTGACTTCAAACAGTGCAAGAGCAGGAGGAAACTTGCTCTGAATTCCTCTCTTCAAAGAAGAGAACTCTTTCAGATACTATGTCAGAAAACTAAGCTGAAACCAAAAGAGGTAACTGTGAGAAGACTGCATATGTGGAACTTTAACTGACCATGGGAATAATGTCTCAGTACTGAGAGGAAGCCTCCAAAATTGCTTTTTAACAAATCTCCCCACATTTGGAAAGGGAAAATCAACTTTGCTAGATGGATTAATTATTATTCTCATTCCTTCCTCTTTTCCATAGTTTTAGGAGCAAATTATTATTAATTTAAAATAACTACAGGATGAAAATGCATTGTTTTCTGTTCCCAAAACTATGAACCAGTCTAATTTCTACAACTGATAAGTTGAAGATACCATGTGTTAATTGTATGCACTGTACTACTCTCATGGCAATTCATGGAAGTGTACAAATTAAGTCAATTAAAGCTACCTGAGAGACTTCTGTACACTGTCACTGGTTCATCAGTGCACAACAAATCACTTGAAAAGAATTGGGATGTATGTGCTTTATCTGACAGTTGCAGAGCCATCCCCTGGCTTTTTTTCCAATACTTGTTAGAATATTTTAGTTGGGAATAATTTTACAGAAAGCCAATGTAAAGATCACTGTGGTCTTGTTTGTTGTTAGGGGCGGGGGTGTGTGTGTCCTGCTTTGTTCTGTCTTTCTACTTCTTGACCTCATTTTTCCTCCTCATTGCTGATTCCTATTTGTCTCTTGCCTCATGTCTTTTTTCTTTTAATGGAACAGATTGATATCTAGGGCTGTGTCTAGACTAGGAGAAAGGTTGAGTTTAGTTCAGTTGTAAGTGGAAGTTAGCTGGCTGACCTATATTCAACCACTTCTTGACCGCTGGAAAGGCAAAGCCATCATTCATTCAGCTTTCAGACAGGGGAATGAGAATTTACACTCCTGGCTAGAATTTAATTTGCTTTTACATTTGGTAAAATAGGTATGTTTTTTAGGTTTGACTTAGCTAGGTAGTGCTAATCTATCCATCCCAACCTCAGCTTTCCATGAGAAAAGTTGAACGATTCCAGAAGTTCTTCTGATGGTTTTTTCTGGTCTGAGGGTGAAAACATGTTCTATTATAAGCTTTGCGTAGGTTGTTGAGTAAATTGCTGGATGAGTAAGTTGCATGGTGGAAAATCTTATATTTTTATTAGAGGAGCTCTAGGCTATCTTTTTTCTCATCTCAACTTTTTTCCTGTTGCTGCCAGTATACAAACCATCAACAGAAACATGTCATTCCTATTGGCTTTTCATGCAGTTGAAAAAAGATGAGCCTGAATGAGAAAGGACCCCATAGCATTTACTTTATTTTGCTGATTTTCATTAATGTGGTGTGTACTCATGTGAAAGGGACTGCTGTATATGAAACCCTAAATGGTTCTTTGGGGTGTGTGGTGCCCACAGTAGCATAGCCGGGTGGGCTGAGGTGGGCGCTGAAGTGACTAATCCATAGCAAGGCAGCTATAGGATAATGTCTCACGGTCCAGGTTCATTCACCGATGGTCATACTGTTACTGGTTCACCACTACTGACAATTTCCAATTACAAAATTACAGCCCTCTTTTTCCGTGCTCTTAGAAATGTAACACAACCCGCTGTAAGAAGGATTAGTTATAAAAAATCTAAATGTGGAAGTAATTTATTGGCAACATTTTCACATCTCTGCATTGCGGCTGTCCCCACTGGTAATGCTGGCAGCACCTGACACCAAGTGTGCTCAGAGCTGTCCCGCAGGGGAGGAGCTGAGTCCCTTCGCACAGTTTTGGTAACCGGAGTTGATAAAGCGCCCAGGTGGCCTGGCCCCACTCAGGATGGTGCCCCGGGCATAGATGTGGGGAGGGCGGGCAGGCTGGCTCTCCTGGGTACCCTGTGGAGTGTGGCAGTGTGAGTGTCCGGGCCGTGCTGGGGAGAGCCGGGGAGCGGTGTGCTCCGTTCTGGGGAGAGCCGGGGGAGCCGGGGAGCGGTGTGCTCCGGGGAGCGGTGTGCTCCGGGCGGCGAGGATGGGCGGGTGAGCCGCGGTGGCCGTGCGGGGGTGCCCCGGGCATGCAGCCCTTTGCCGGCCGCCCTGCCCGCCGCTCCCCACCGCCGGGAAGGAAAGAGGAAAGAAAGGAAGGAGGGAGGGAAAGGAGGCGGAGCGGGCGGAAAGGGACCGGGTCCCCGCGGTGCAGGGCGCTCTGTTCGGAGGAGCCGGAGCGGGCCGAGGCAGCGGCGCCCGGCGGGACTAGCACGATCGCGGGTGGCGGGGCGCGGGGCGGGTGGAGTGGTCCCCGGCTCTCCCTGCAGCCTCCCCGGTGCCCTTCTCTGCAGCCTCGGCCCCCGCGGGCTCTAGCGCGGAGCCGGCGGGCACAGTCCCGGGCACAGCGGGCGGGCAGGGAGGGAGGCCGGCGGCGGTGCCCGCAGCCGCGGGCCTGAGGAGGTCGCGGTCGCACCCGCTGGTGCTGCGGCTGAGAGAGGCGCCTGCCGGCCCTCCCTCTCCTCCTCCCCCTTGCTCCGCTCCCTGCTCCTCCTCCTCCCGCGGCTCCGCCCGCCGCGCCGGAGCCGCCGTCGCCTCCCTATCGCCGGGCGCGCCGCGGTCGGGGTCGCAGTCGGCGGCCGCCGGGTTTCCCCCGCCTGTTTGGGCCTTTGTGTCGCGGCTCACAGTTGGCTAAGCACGGCCGGGCTGAATCGGGCCATTGTTCGGGACCCCCGAGCTCCCACGCTGCACATCTCTAGCCCCCAGCCCCCGCCTCTCCCCA
>JAWWEU010000125.1:41545233-41565501 GCA_035583155.1 Acropternis orthonyx
CCCCCTCTTTTTTTGCCTGAGAAGCCACACAACGTGCCTTTCCTCCGCGCAAATCTGGGAGCCGTAAGCCGGACCGATTGCAAATGAAGTGTAATGCATTGTGGGACGTGTGTAAAATTGGATCGTTCGAGGGGGAGCAAAAAGAAAAAGGCCGGGACGTGCGGCCGGCGCCCTAGGCGGGGGAGCGGCGCGATGCGCGCTGGCTGCGCCCGGCGGCGGCCGCGGTAGGCTGATGCCCGGCGGGCAGCGCTGCCCCGGCCCCGGCCCCTGCCCCTGCTGCCGCCGCGGGCCGCCACACCATGAAGAAGACAAGGAGCACGACCTTGCGGCGGGCCTGGCCTAGCTCCGACTTCTCCGACCGGGCCTCGGACCGCATGAGGTCCCGCAGCGAGAAGGACTACCGGCTGCACAAGCACTTCCCTCCGGCTTTTATTTCCCAGGCATCACGGGGCTACATGACATCAGGTTTGTAACATAATTTGTGTTATGCGAGAGAGAGCTTTATTGCGACGCTGCTGCGGGATGTGTGTCTGGCCGGGAAGGCTGTGTTGGTGGGTACGGAGGGGAGCCTGCGATCGGGAGGCTGAGTTGTTATGAATAATGAAAAAAAAAATAGCATACATCCACCATTTTGTACCTCTGCAAGATTCACAGCAGGGTCCTCGCAATATGGTGTTTAAAATCTATTACTCAAGCGAAATAAATATAGGAGAGAAACGGTTACATCTTTATGTCGAGGAATAAAAATGACCGGCTGTGCAGAGCATGGAGCCCTTTGCTCCTTTTGTGTGTAAAAGCATGTGCTGGATATTTACTGCTGCCCCACACATTCATGTTTAAATGCAGTTAACGGGCTTTCGTGATTTTCCATTTTGGAAAGGAAAAGGGTCACCTGTAATTGCAAACGCTCTTGCCTTGTTACAGGCTCTCTTTGGGTTTTGGCTGCGTTTCTGCCATGGCAAAGCAGTGCGGTGGTGAAAATGACTGTAAACACATTTGCATTTGTTTTTTGAGGTGTAGAAGGGGACCAGACCTGTGTATGTAGCAGAACACACACGTGTGTGTATATTCGTTTGTCAGTTGCTTTCAAGGAAGGCCGTTGAGAAATAATGGACACTGCACCAACATGTTTGTGCATGGGCAAGATAAAGCACAAACAAAACAAAAAACAGCGCAGAGAAAGGCAGTCATCACCGAGAGGCTTGGCCTCCGATGGAGTGCTGGTGAGATTTTGGAAAGCCTCGCTGCTGTTAGTGGAATCTGCTCCATCCTGAAATGCATCTAATGGCCTTGGAAATAAGACATTTCATAAACATCCAAAGGAAGACTTGGAAAAAAGCTGACCGGGAGGGGACCAGGGGCAGAAAATCCTGGAAACCTCCTTTGTTGTTCTGTTGCCTGCTTATTGTGATGATAGGACATAACATTTCATTATTATAAAATTCTGGTTTATCACGAAGGCACGTTTTTCCCTCTGAGGCTCAATTTAGGTGCAGTAGGCAGATTCCCTTAAAGGAGAAAATGAAGGTATTTATTATGCATTACTGAAAACGTCTCCAGTCCTGTACCCTGTCCCCCCCGGCCGCATTTCTGCTGCAAAGGTTGAGGCAAAGATTGTGGTTGTCAGTTTTATGCTCACTTTCCTGTCCTTGGCCCTAATAAATGTATCTCTTTAGTTAGGATTGGTTTCTCATCTTTTAAAAATGTCTTGTGACTGTTCTTTCTTTAATGTCTGTGTACAAGGGAAATAATACGCATTTTATTGAAAAATTTGCCTTTATAATAATATTATGCTATTTTGACAATAAGGGGTTCTGATTTTTCCTTTTTCTGGGAAGTCACATACTGAGAGGAGATTACAAGGATAATTTATGCTTTAGCAGATGAATGGTGTGGAGGGATTGATTTGTTTCATTGGTGCTGCAGGACCTGAAAGGGGCTGGAAAGCTGAATCTGTCCATACTGCGAAGATTTTTGTTGTTCTGCGTGAAAGTCCTGATATTCCCACTGTAAGATACGCTGTGTCAGTTCTGTTGAAGTAGGTACTTTTAGGTCTTTCTTTCAGTGTGGAAGCCCATACTGAAAGGAGAAGGAGCTCACGTGAGCGTTTTGTGCCAAGCAGTGTGGGTTTTGCATGTTTTTAATTTTTCAGGAAAGCAGTCTGCCTCTGTGAAAGCTTTATCTTGGCAAAATTGGTACAGTCCAACCAGACAAACACCAGCAATGTGCAGCATCAGATGTGTCACCCTGAATTTGTTAGCAGATACCTGTGTCCTTGGGAGATAGGAGACAGAATTTTAATCTGTTCTAAATGTTTTAAAGTAATCTCCAGAGTACTTGTTTATGAATATAGTGCACATTGATTTCAATTGCAACAACTGAAGAAGAAGGACAAATGTCATGTTTAGTTTTGCTTAAGTTGTTGGAGGGAGAACACATTGAAAATTAAAATCAACAAAGGTTTTTGGTTTTGTTGAGGTTTTGTTGCTTTTCGTTTTTTTTAACTCCAACAACAACTTACTAGGCTTTTATTTGGAAATGCAGTTGTTCTCTCTTGATGGATAGTTTCCACATTCATCTGTTTTTAAAGGATCTTTGTCCAGTCACTGCCCTTTCAAATATTAGTTTTGGGAGGAATGGCTGCTATATCTAAACACTTACGACTGTTTGAAGGAAACTCTCATCTTGCAGGAAATCTATAGGAAGTCCTCTGGCATAAAAATTGTGGAGATCAGGAATACAAATACTTTCTTTGTCACCCAGAATGTTTTAGAAGAGAAAGTGTCCTGAAACACATGGGCTTTTCAGAAGGCTGCATTCTGTTTATCCGGGCATTTAACCTCATCACCATTAGCATTGTTGTTGTTCTCTTTTAATTAAATGCCTCATTGTTTGGGATGGGGGTGGAGGGTGGGAAAGAAACCTTGGGGTTTTGCCTCAGTTACTATACTTGGGGAAATATGGAAAAGCATACAATCAAACAACCTTTAATAAGATGCTGAGAAGCTTGAAATATTAATATTCAAGTATGCCTGAATGGAGCATGGAGAAGCATATATATTTTTTTCAGCACAGAGAAATACTGAGTAATGGTGGTGCAGTTAATGCCATAGTGTTTTGTTTGAGGAAAATAGTCTCTAAGCAGAACCATGTTTATAATGGAAGTGCAAACCTCATGCTGGAGTGGTGAAGCACACCTGATTTTTAGCAGCCTTTTCAGAAAAGCTGAGTAAGGACCAGTTTGATGTTTACTTGATTTGAAGCAGCATTGCTGGCTGGCCAGTCACATTTTCAGTACTCAGGGAACAAACTGCCCATAATTATAGAAAATTGATGCAGATGCAATTCATATGAAATCTAAAGATTGTTTGACAGATTAATGGAGATGGAAGTAAGGAGGGGAAAAAAGCAGACAATTTAGAAAATCACACATTTTTGCTGCTGAATAATCTCTTGATACATGCTATTAAATAGGCTGTACTCCAGGGTTTCTTTAGGCCTCCTAGCAACCACTAAGTTCAAAGGCCATGCAAGGAGTTCATTGTTCATGCAGAATATTAATTTCCCAGTGGAGGACTGTCTTGGAGAAAAAACACTGAAAAAGAAAATTACAACAATGTAGAGCTTTGACCTTTCATGAAAAGAGACACTGAAACGTTTGAATCCAATAAAATTCATACATGTTACTGAAAAAGAGGAAATATACTTGAAGCTTTTGATAGATTGCTGCTTAATTCAAGGGAAAATAAAGAAATAATATGCAACTGCCAAGCAGGATAAAACTTAATGAAACTTAGAAGGACCCCAAAAAGTCACATGAAATAATATGTATAGCTTTTGAAATGTTAGAAGCTTCTCGCTTTTTTCCCTCTTCCTTCTAAATAGCAAAGGCAAATCCTGGATTTTGTTTTAGCAGAGAGGAACTGCACCCTGTGTTTGACCCAGTCGTTCCGTGTTATGAAAACTGAACAGCACTCTTGAAAGAAATAACATTTTCTGGAGCCTTTCTTGAGCTACTTTGACTGAAGATTTTGGTGTTGGAGGTATTGTGTCAGTTTGAGATGGAGGTGGTGTAGTGTAACAGTGTAGCACACACAGCATGAAGGAATGGCTAAAGAGCTTTCTACCATGGTAAGAACTACTTCCAGAGCATGCTCATTTGAAGGTTAGCTTCTGAAAAGTATGCAATTACTTTATATTACTCTTCACATACAGTTTCCTCTCAGAGGGTGCAGCCCTCCAAAGTTGAAATGTAAAAGTCAGTGTCTGTGTTGGCTACTGTTACTGGAGTTTGATTACCAAGTTGAAGAAGGGAAAGGGGAGAAGTATATAACACTGCTATCCGACTGATGGTATCTGTGTGCAAATTAAAATTACTGGGAGGAAAGCATATCCTCATTCTCTCTTTCAAGGATGTTTGATGAAAGGTCTAGGATAGCCTTTTCAAGCTCCTTGAGCAGTAAGAAGGCTCTTGGGAGTCACTTGAGCGAATTTGAGAGTCCTGGATACTTTTTTTTTTAAAGCTTGAATCTCTAACTCTAAAAATTAATATTTGGAAATAACTATGCATGATCTGAAGAACTCAGTTTAACATAACTGAGAAATGACAGATACTTGCAAAGCCTTGAAGCTTGTTCTGTTCTCCTGTCCCTTAATTCAGTTATCTAAGAGAATATGTTCTAGCTTGAAAGTAGCTGTAATGTAATTAATATTTAATGGAATAATCAGTATTGCATCACCTTCTTTCTCTCAGTGTGGTATTAAGAAACACCTTCCCATTCACCTTCTTAACAGTAATGCGATCTCTTTGCCTTCCTGAATTCTGAGTAGTTTCAGGTTGTCTTAGGCCAGACTCATTGATGGGACAGTAAAAACTGAGAGCGTGTAGGTGTCAATGGCTCCTAGAACTAGCTTTGCCTCTTGGCTCCAGCTCTGTCTCCTTTTTTCAGTCTGTGCTGACCTGGTGAACCCCCAGTGGGTCATTCTGTTACTTGAGGGGCTATATTTGCATAATTGCTTGGGAAGTTGCTCCTGAGCTTACTGTGTCTTCCAGTCCTCTTTGGCCTCTACAGCATCCACTTTAATTGACAGAGAATTAGGAACTTTCACTGCATCCTCATCTGGGGGGAGAGTCTAAGTGTGCTCTGTCTTCAGATCACGGACTTCATGCAAGTTCATGGACCAGTCACTTTTGTACAGGTTCTAGTTCATTTTGTTTCCTCTCCTGGTTTCCTGCCTAAAAGAGTACAAAAGACAGGCTTCTGTCTCCTCCTGGTTTTCAGTCTTGTGGTTGCATGTGCAGTATGAACTCACATACAATGCTGTGCCAGTGCCTGTGTTTTATGCCACACATATGCCTGATCCTTGCCCACCAGATAGCAAGACATTTTCTGCATATCCATGACTTCACTTTTAGACCAAGCTGTGGGCAGTGTCTTGAGCACTACTTGTACAGTCAGCTGACCAAACTGCATTTGACTATCTGTTGGTCTCCGGGGCTGTTGTGACCTATGAACAAGAGGATCCAGAGTGTCTTTTTTCTTCATGGCATTAGAAGTAAAATCAAAGAGGAATGAATATAAGAAAGAAACAGAAGTCTCTGTGTGTACCTATCTTACCTCGACCTGTTCAGGTTTCTGTCTCAGTTCAAAGCACTCATCATTACAAGGCTAAGTTTCAGGTTATTTTTCCTCCCCAGCCTCTTGTTGCTGCTTGTGTTTAAAGTGCCAATGTTCTTTCTGCTGGCTTATTTGGACCTATGGCCAGGTTGGGGTGCAGAGAGGTGCCTCCAGGATCAGGTCACCAAAGAGTGTCATTGGCGTTTGTACAAAGGTGTCAGTCTGAATTTGAATACATTCTTAAGGTGTGTTTTCCAGCAGTCCTGTCATTGAGTTGATTTTTCTAGATACACACTAGGCATCATGATAGCCACTGAAGATACAGGAAGATTCTCTTTTCAAGATTAGAGAAGGGTTCAGAACTAACACAATACTGATTCATCGCAAATAGCTCCCAGTCTTTCACAGGTATAGAAGTTATACTCTGTTGGCAACATTTGATAGACTCAAAGGGTGTTGAATATCTTGCCATTTTGGGATTGAATAGCAGCTATATCTTTGCAAAATGCATTATTTGTTGGAGGGGGCTGAAATGTGAGGATTTTGCAGATCACCTTGGGTTAGCCTGGTGACCTGCTCAGTTGTGAGCAACAATAGGCCTTCATTTGTATGCTGGAGAGTTCATCCCAGAGTAAACTACCATTTTTGTAACATTCTTTGCACAGTTTAAAGTGGTATAAGTACAATCAGGTGTGAAGACTAGAAAGATGATATTTTGCTAAACGTGCTGTAGAAGTACTCCAAAAATTGGGGTTCATTTTCAGTGTTTGGGAAAGCTTCTTTAGCATGAGTGTGCTTCATAGCATGTAACAGGTTGTAGAATATCTCTGTGAATAGCATTAAAAGAGAATCAACATGCACATTCTGGGCCATGACTCAAGTAAAGCAGTGTTGGAAAAGATTTCAGACACAGTTACTCTTGGATCCTCCTGAAAATGCTTTTATATTGTTAAAAGAGACCAGACAATGTTAGAGCCATGATCAAAAATTGTTAGCTAATTTAGAGCTTGTGTAAGGGTTACTAAATAATACAATATTAATAGTATTTGGGTTCTTTTCCTTGAAAATCATGATACTTTATGTTCTTTTAAATGATGAAACTACCATTATCAAAACTGGATGTCTGATGGTTTTGATGGTGTAGATGTAAATCTGAGGCTAGAAATATAGGTTGCCCCGTGTAAGAAGTATCTAATGAATACTTCATGCAATTAAGTCTAACCATTGGGTTTGAAGAGGGAAACTGAGACCTGAGTGCCTGAACTTACACTGAACACTTTCAGTTATAGGTCTTTTTTTCTACGTGAATCAGATGGGACAGGAAGCAGAAATGAGGATTAAAAGCTTTTCTAAAAGTCTCAGGAAATTGTGCTTCTGTACTTGTTCTTGCAGATTTTTGGTATCAAGGCCAGTGGCAACTCCAGTAGTCCTAGGGAAAATGCTTGAATATTGAAGTGTCAGAACTCTTCCAGACCAGTATTTTTTGCTCCCGAGTGACTGCCTTGTAGCTATGAGGGGGCATGAACGTTGTTTATAGCTACTGGCTTGCTTTTTTCAGCGTGTTTATCAAGTTTGCTGATCTACTGATGCTGTTTTGTATCTTGGATGACATGCAGGTGCTGAATTATCTTGCTCAAATAGACTGTGGAAGAGAGGATGGAGAGAAAAAAGTAAAAAGGAAGACATGGCTTTACAGGAAGCGTATTTGGGCATGCAGCATGATGGAGTGGGTAGAGCAGTCTAGTTTAGACAGAACCTTGGGCTGTGCTGGCAGGTTTTAAATAGTCTGCAAAAGGTAACCAAAACAGGGAACTTGATTTTCATCAGGTTTGAATTCATTATAAAAAGAGTAGCAATTTTCCCTTTTCCTTCCCTCAAAGAGAGATTAAAATCAATGACTTTGAAAGTTAGGAGGTGAGGGAGGTATTTCCAGTTGTATCAGTCATCAGCTTTGTTTTCCTGGGCACTTTTAACCATTTCTGCAGTTCTCTGCACTTAGTTTGTAATCCGTTCAGTAGGAGAACTGTCTCATTTGTTTTGTAATGTAATATTGCCAGTCACAAAAGGATCCTTTCTCAACCCACGCCTTGAATTGGTAACAGTGGGTAAGAACAGACATCCAAAAATAGGTGCATTCAGTGTGAACAAAGCAGTCCTCATTCTGCAGGTGAAATCCTGTGTTCAGATTAACATTTGGATGTCACAGTGTTCTTAAGAATTTGCCATCCTGCCTTCCTGCAAGTTGAAATAGAAAGCCTGTTTACAATACCAGCAGTAAATGTTGTGGAATGATTATTATTCAGTACTGTTATCACTTCTACCTTGTCAACCAACTCCTCACAACCCAGAGATAGTTCTGTTTTTCATCGCATTGTAGATGATGCGATTCCTATTATTTTTAAAGTATAAAAGTGTTTCTTGTTACTTCAGTGGGAAATGCTATCTGCAGAAGATCACTACAAATGCACAGTTTATTAGAAATTTCAAGTTGTGGTATTAAAAAAATAGATCTCAGTGGTTTTATTGGATTTGATAGGGTGTGAAAGCAGTAGAGGGAGAATGAACAGTACTTAAGGAACTGCTTTCGTTTTGTAGACTTGGTGTAGGTATTTGGGTATTGTGAAAAAGAATGAGAAGCTTGATCTTTTTTTGCTGGGTCTTCTTATTTAAGGAAAGTAGCAAGAAGAGAGACAGCAGAGGCATCTTGCTAATCTTTCATTTTGTATCTGTCTTGTAAAGTTACTCAACTTTTGTTTCACTGTGATACATTAGAGGTATATGCAGTACATTGCATTCAGCTTTCAGCTCAAACGATTAAGCTGTAATTGCTTCTGTTTACCAGTTTTTCTCTTCAGAAGTTGTCCAGATAGCCTGGATGAACTGCAGTCCTCTTGCTTTCTATCCCTTTCTGACCAGGAGTTTTATTTTGCAAAGCATGTCTAACATTAGAGTAGAACAGGCTCACAGACAGTGTCACCTTCCCAAACATGATGGAGAATGCAGCTGCAGTTTGGCTGGGGTGTTGGAACTGAAGGAATATGTGAATGTTGTCTGTTTTTGGGTACTGTCCTCAGGTGGTGTATGTGCCAATGAAGGATCTTGCACACCCATTCTTGAGGTGCTGATAGTGAGTAGAAATCTGCATTTAATGATCTCAAAATACCTTTTCTAGTTACTATGATCTTTCTCAGCTGTATTGTTTAAAGGAAAAAAAAATGAATGGCTCTTTGTAGTGAATTTAACCTCCACAGTTTGAGGCTTGAAGACTATAATAGACAATTGAGAAATACTTTCTTAATGTGGCCTGGAAAATTCAAAGTTCAGTATGAAAGCTGAGTTCATCATAACACAGGAAGCTGTGCTGGGAGAACCTAGATTATATAAACTAGTTTGCTTGCCCATTTGTGTTCTTTTAATTTCCTCCATAATTTCCTATGAATTTCCTGTTGATGACCTGTGACCTAATTTCAGAAGATGAACTTCTGACCATACGTGATAACGTTGTAAATGCCATAAATTGGACTGTTTATCCTATAAGCCAGTAAAGATGATGTACTAAATTTCATTGTGGTACTTAACTTTGCCTCTTACATTTCACAGCATTTTAGAGTGAAGTACCATTCTTCATTTTCATAGAATGTTCTAAATTCTGCTCTCCTGAGAGTTTACTTTCTTGAACTATACACTGACCTGTTTCACTACATGTAAGCCTTAAACTAAATATTTTTTTAAACAGAGTGAAACGGAAATTTTTTTACAAGGTTTTCTTAAGATTTGTGTGCTTTTAGGTGTAATTACTGCATTGCTGGCTGGAGGAGTAGAGGGGACAAAAACTTCAGAGGAGAAGCTTGTTTCCTTTAACATGAAATTTGAAACAGCTGCAACCCCCACCTGTAAATTAGGCGTGTCTGCAGCACATCTCTTGAGGGATGGAGGACAGATATCACTGGCCATGGAAAGTTCACCCAAGGCCCAAGTGATCCCTCAGCCTCTGGTGTTAATTTCAGGGTGGTTTTACTGACGAATAGATGGGATTATGGGTGGAAGAAGCATGGTTAGCTCTTTTTCCATGTGCTGACCTCCTCCCTTTGCACTAGTCCGGTAAAAAATTATGAATAAAAGAAATCCATCTTTGGGGAGTATTTAGGGGTTTGTAATATGCTACTGGGTCTTTAGTCTCTGCTTTCATTATGGATGGATGTAGTTAACTTTCTTGCTCTTTAGATACAAATGTTCCGTAGGCATTGAATTTTCAAGGGTGAAATCTTGAAATGGCATTTGCATGGAATGTCTGCATGAGAATGGATCTGGTTGAAATGTTTTCACAGAACACAGATGCAAAAAATTGTTCTCTGCCTTTTTTTCCGTCCAGCTCTAGTGAAGTCTCAGTTTCTGAACAACTTTTACAATTTGGAGAGAAGTATAGCTATCTCTAAATGGAACATTTTGCAGTTTTTGTTTTTTGGCAAAATCAGAAGGCATTTACTTCTGAGTCAATCTTAGATTAAGTCTGTGTAATTATTTTAATTGCAGAAATATTCTTTATTACCCATGAGCATAAAATTAAGATGTCTTTTAGAACCCTCATTTTAAAAATCACAGTCTTGACTACCTCTTTTCACAAGAGGTTGAAGTAGCTATGTGAAGTATTGTTTATTTTAGAGCCATGTGCAATAACTTTTCATTAGATATGTGGTCTGCCATATTGCCAATTGTGCAGTACAGTAAAACATCGTTTATATAAATTTATTACATTCGATATGTTGCAAGCCTGTGCTCTGTGTGCGTGTGCAAATGGTTCTACATGAGAATTCATGTTAAGTCCCCAGGGGTCTGATTCTGTCCTTTATTGGGAAAAGTGCAGAAAGTTTTGGTTGAGTGTTCAGGCAGGAAACCTTAACACCCAGCAGTGCTGCTTCCACAAACGGCACATGCACCCATCACTCTTGCACATGTTGTTTGCCTACATAGGAGAATTGGAAAGGCTGAGGAGGATGTAACTAACTGCTGAGTAATGCTCCCTCTTAATTGAGGTCTGCCTTTGAAGATTGGACAGCTGGAGAAACTGGGGCAGGCTTACCAGAAACAAGGATGGGGTGTGATGACAGAGAACAAAAAGAGGAGTCGTGGGCAGAGTTGCTGTTCTGCCAGAGCAGGCTCGTGTTCTTGTGTCCTGGCCATGAGATGTACACTTCACCTTCCCCAGCTCACCCTTAGATTTCAATTTTAGTTATTTAACTGGCTGCATTTAATCAGGACCATCACTCCTTCTCTTGTGTATCTCTGAGCCCATTTCAGAGACTAATAATTGATTCAACTTTTTTTCTGCCTACCAGATGGTAATCTCATTCAGTGTTCATACCAATGCTGATTGTTCCATGTAGAGCAATAGGCATGTAGCAGTACAATGCACTTGGCTTTTCATGGTTATCCTTTTTTATACTAACAGTGATCTCTTTTTCACACTGACAAACAATGGACTGAAGTAAAATGAAGTGTTTCACTTGCATTTCAAGTTAAATCATGAAAAGGTAAGTTAAAAGAGTTGAGGTACAAAGCTCTATTGGACTGTGTCACTGTAATTTATTCACTAGTTCATGTGGCAGTGGAACAGGGTGGTGTGTATCAAGCAATAAGAAAGGATACAAAATGGTGTTGATATTGAATTTTACTCATGAGTTGGTGTCAAACCAAGCTTTGTCAATACTAGGTATGTCATAATTGTCAGACGGCACAGCTGCCCTTGGCAAGTGTTTTATCTTTAATAGCAAATTAGCTTCAAAGCCATCTTTTCAGATCAGAGCATTTGACCTGTGTTTTGTACTCGTGAATGGATGCATGTATGTGATTGCTGTGCATAACGCAGGGAGGGCTGTTTTGTTATGAGGGACCAGAAGGGAGAAAAAAAATAAACCTAAAACCTGCTCTGGTACATGTTGCCCTGCAATGACAGTTTTGGATGATGTTTTTCCAGCAAGAGCTGGAAGGAGTGTGGAAAATTTTCCTTTCTTTTTTCACAAGTGAGCACCTAACCTGGCTGTGCCAGTTAAGATCCAGGTCTGTCCTGCCCACTGCTGTATCCAACTCTAACCACGAACAGGAAGTGGAAGGAGAGAGCAAGTGTGCATGGCTTCTCCCTGGCATGCTTCCCACCTCCAGCTGTTTCAGGCAATACAGTTTAACAGTCCTCATCATGCTTTGCTTGCAGTTGTACTCTGTGACACCAGACAGGGTTAGGGAGTGACAACTACTTAGCTTGCATGCAGAGAGCTGCCCTCTGGCAGCCTGAGTTGTGTGCATTGTCAGTACTAAACTTGCATTAGGTCTTATCCTGTCCTGTTTTGCAACTATTCTCACTAGTGAGGAATATACACACATGTGAAGGAGGTTTTGAGGGTCTTGGTATTTATGGTGGTGGAAGATCAGCAGGTAAGCTGTTGGGTCAGGAGGCAGAATTAATTGTATCTCTCCAAATACAACATACGCATTCCAGATTTTTGTAACTGGGATGTTAATGGGATTTGTGTCATCAGACATTCTTTTCTGAAGTCATGAAAGAAGCACTTGTTAATTATTTCTGTAATTCCACTTATTCCTTCTTTCATTTAGTTTCCCTGCCTTAGTTCCTTCCTTTCCTTTCCCTCTGAATTCTGTGCCTCATAAGCAGTCTCATCTTGAAGGTGGCACATACCTAGATGAAAGGCTTGCATTAAGCAGGAGTTTCTTGTTATATCAACTCTTGACATTCCAAAAATGTCAACTCCTGATTCAAACTGCAAGCAGGATCTGGTGCCAAGGCATTAGTTGTTTCCAAATCTTCTGCTTATTACTAAGTCAGAACTGCTGTTTCAAGACAGAATTGACCTGAGAAAATGCTGCAGAAGTGGATCCTAATGTTTCATGTCTTCAAGGTCCCTTCTTTCCTTTTGTTGGAGGTGTTGGCTGGTTCTCAAGATTAATCTTGGTTCAGTTAATAGCATATTTTCCTGAGCTTGTGGCACATTGTGTTTCTCGGTCAAAGTGCCGGCTTTTGCAGGAGCCACATGTTCAACATCTCTGGAGTTTGATAAATTACACTGAGCAGGTTTAAAAATCCACATATCTGGATTTTCATATGGGCCTGAACTGAACCCATCCATATTTTCAACAAATAGTCTGGAGACACTGGCAAAGTGTAGAGTCAAATCCAGTCACCATTAGCTCTCTGCAGAGCTGCCAAAGTATCCATCAAAATTATGTCCCCAAGCCCTGTCAGTTCATAGACCAGCACTATAGAAATGTTTTCTGAAATAGATTTCAGGTGTGTTGTGTAGATGTGGATGGAGACAACTGCATGTGGTGGTTGTCCCAGAGATAGTGTGTGTATGCACTGCATGTGGTCCAGCCCTCACAAGGGACCCTCTGTGCATATTCAATGATGCTCATGGGAATTGTCTTTTTGATGTTTATGTACAAAGTAACTTTACTGCATGTACTGAGTGGCATAATATATTCATATTGCTTATATATCATTATACTTATGGTCTTTTTAAGACTGCTTTTTTTAATCTCCACCCTTCTGCTGAAGGTTTTATATATTACTTGTTAATATAACATCAGAGAACATCCATTTAGTATATTTTATGTGAGGAGACTGTGTTGTGTACCAATGTCAGTGTATTTTGTTTATGCTTTGTGTACCTCTGCAGGTGTTTAATTTAGTTGTGCATGCTCTTAGTAATTGTAATTGATGTTACAGATGTGTTTCCTAGCAAGAATAAAATGCAAACCTTGGAAAAACATGCAAATGGTAGAAAATTTAGGATATAAACCAGTAAATATGATAAAAAGTGCTGAAATTTTAATAATAGACTTCAGTTTTAAAAAAAAAATTAAGAATTCACTCTCAGCAATCTTTCAGTTTGTCACTTCTTGTTTCATTTGCAGAAGTGATGTTAACCACTGTTGTATCACCGAGATTCTCACAAGAGATTGACTTTTGTTCACTCCAGTCTGTGATCTAATCTAATTGTCTAGTGGGTGCTTAATCAGAGTACCTCCAAAGTACATGATCTCAGAGTCTGAATTTACTATTCCACATTTTTAAAAAATAGCATTTTAAATTTTAGTGCACAATAAGAACGTATCAAATATCCCTTACAGGATTTCAAATCTTTATTTTGTGAACTCTTGGAAAACAAGTATGTGTTTTTAATCTGTATTAGCTAATCTAGAAGCAGCAGCAAAGGTCAAATGTTAAACGTTTAATTTGGTTTCTCTAATTGTAGGATCATTAAAAATGACCTAATAGACCACGGGGTCAGATTCTTCTTTGTATACCAGTACAACTCTATTGATTTATAACTGAGTTATTGCTAGTTTATTGTAGCATGAGAGCAAAAGCAAGGCCTTTGAGTCCATTGCTGGCAACAGTAGAATAGTTTCGCTAGACAGACCCAGGCAACTTGATGACGGTCAGGGAAGACCAGGGATCCTTTGCAGTATGAAAATCAGCATGCTTTAGTCCTGCATTTGTTAGTGGTCCGATGACTCCTAATTGTCTGATGTAAAGGGAGATAGTCATGCTGACATGGAGTAATGCCATACCTATCTCTGCAGTAGCTGCCATTGAAATGAACGGGGCTGCTGCTGTGGCAGTGGTGCTCTCAGTCTGGTCTCGCATGTGCCTCTAGGCAGGTGATCCCTTGCTTGCACAATGGCCAAAGGGGACCTACTCCTCTTGGTGCTTAGGTGGAGGTGAAGGAGAAGAAGACCCTGAGGCACCTATCAAAAGCATGTAGGTGCAGCATGAGGGAAGGGGAAGAACTGAAGCTTAAAGTGGTTATTGCCAAGTATTACTTGCAGACTATCCTAAAACCTGGGCAAAGTGCTAGGTTTTGTGGCAAGATGTCATGTCTTGCTGGATGTGCTGTGGTGTGACATCTTAGAGTTTATCTTTCCTTCTCATGATTCTGAGCTACACCTTGCTGTTGGTGCAATATGGCGGTTCCTCCCCTTGATTTTACAGCAGAAAAGCAGGCAGAAAACCAGTGTTCAGAGGGAGATTTCTCTGTGTGGAGGCTGCAGGGCTTTCCCCAGTAGTTACTCACAACTGGTTATTAAAGCAAAAAAAACCTAGGAAGTCTTTGTGAGCTGTGTTTTCCATTGCTTTCTCTCATAGACGATTTCTCCCTTGTCAGTACTCTGATGTCTCTTTGTACGTCAGGGCTTTGGCTTCAGTCTTTCTGCAGTACGCCTTGTGGTGGAACACCAGAACTTGTGGGATCATAAGACCTTTGAGACTGCTCCCTCTCTGTCAAGTTTGCTTGAGGCTGTCTGAGAGATACGATGTGGAAGAACTGACAGTGCAGGCCTAAGAGAGACAACAGTGTCACACCACACATTGCATCATGAAACCAGACCCTCCAAGAAGTCTACAAATGTGTCTGCTATGTGGGGGCCCTAAGTTCAGAGTTTTTAATTGATGTAATAGTTATGTTGTAGAAAAGTTGTGGTTAAACACAAAGCATTTTATGAAGTGCTAAAGGTCCCAATTTCATGTTCTTTTTGCTAACAAATTAACAAATTCTTTTCAGATTTTCCCCCATCTTACCAGTGGAGAGGAATAAGCTGGGTAACTACTAGAAACCTGTAGCTGTTCTCTCTGTTGCAAAGCATAAAGTGCCCCTTTCTACTTTGAAGCTAGCATAGTATATTTAATTTGGCATGCAGGGAGGGGAACCTTGTAGGTGTAAATATTAATGGAACGGGCCACAAATAAATTTGGAACATTCAGCAGCTCTTCACAGTGCTGAAATGAAATACATGAAGTGCAGCATTAGCAAATGTTTATATAAAACATGCTACAGTATTACACTGAACAATTATACCTCTCTTATCTCAGGCACTTATCTCTAGCTAAAGCCAAGTGGCTGGAAGGCTTAAATTGCTCAGTATTTTTGAAGACAGTGTGGTAATGAAATATGCTAAGCAGCTGGGTTTTATGTTTGAGCATTTTGGGTATTTTTCTTGGCCTGATTACTTCTATCTTTGAAGGCACGAAAATGACACAATGTCTTTCTGAAGACACAGAAGGAAAAAGCCAAAGTCTAATGAGTTTAATTGTGGGAGCTGATGTTGGTAGTTGCACTTAAACCTTCTCTTTAGCATCTGCACCTCAATTTTTCCATTTTTGGAAGACTTCTGTATAAAAATACATTATATGAGAGTAAATCCTACTCCCCCCCCTCTTGTCACAGCCAAAAAGGGCTTGGATGACAGTGGTTTGCTGTTCTCATGGTCAGGAGCAGGGTGGTGGGACTCTGAGGTCCCTTGCACAAGGAGCTGATGGCCTGCCACCAAGGCTGTGTGACAAAGCATTTGTGAAAGGATGGGAGTAGTGCAAGCTAATTTGTTGAATGTGTCATGGCTACTACTGTGTTGTAAACTTGTAAAAACTGCCTGAAATGAGTTCAGAGCAGGAGTGAGAGTAAATGAAGGCATGGCTTTTTTATAGAGATCTAGAAATCACAGTGATGCTCAGATATTTCATGGTATGGATGGGTTTGTTGTATTGGTTTTGTTCTTTGAAAAGCAAAAGGCATAACCTGCTTTTGTAGCTTGTGTTCAGATAAGTAGTTCATGTTTGCTCTATAGTTTAAAATGGCAGAGATTTTTTTTTCTCTTAGTTTGTGAACCACAAAAGTTGGAATCTTATGTTGCGTGTCGCTGCATTCATGATTATAGAAGATGTCTCCATTGTGATTGCAGATATAGTTTACATGGAGGAATGGCATTAAGGAACAAATGAATATTGGATTTATAACTTTTCTTGGGATAGTTCATCAAAAAAGACCACCCAGCTCTTCTTGTGGCATTTGCAAATGCTCTGTGCCTTGCCACTAGTGCAAACCTTGGAAATACTGCAATCTGGCTATGGAGGTCGAAGCTGGGATGGACTTTATGGTGGTTCTCAAAGCATCAGCAGTATGTAACAAGTGGAGGTGTGGTTTTTTATGGTCTTGATGGTAAGCACATGTGCTTTTAAGTGGTTTCTTTTTTTATTTCAAGTCTACCACTCCTGAAGTTCCTATGCTTCTCATCTTGACTAATCAAAGGTTAACTTTTTTTTCCCTGCCTTCCCTTACTTCTCATTCTTTTCACTCTTCCCTTTCACTTTCCACATTGCAGTTGGGAATAAGTACAAAGCTCAGTGTCAGAATTCCTAAATTTTCCTCTATATTGGGACCAGTGAAGCCAAAGAAGTAGGTATTTCTTTGTAGCCTGATACAGGAAACCCAGAAACTTGGTGGTATTTAGTGCTAATTCATAGCTTCCTGCTGCTACCTTCCATGTTTAGCAGTGGTTTGCCAGGCATTGGTCAAATAAACCTCAAGTCCAGTATGACATTTTAGAAATTTTGATCATGCCCTTGACTCTTGAGACAAAAAGCTTAGCAGCAGTTTTACAAAGGGGAGTTGAGTCTGCCTGGGAGGAACTGAGTTGTGCTACTTAGAAGAGCAGTCAGACAAGTGCAAGTGGAGAAATAGTTCAGGAACTCTGAAGACAAAAGTACTGATGTGGGAAGTGATTTATAAGCTGATTTTTTTGCAGGATTTATAGCCATTTTTTCTCAAAATGTCACTGACAAACCTTCCTCACATCAAGGAAACAAATTGTATTTCAAAGATTGTGTCACCAAGGGAAAGAGACCATTATTATTTGTTCGCTTTACTGATATCTTATGATGTTCTCTAAAGCACCTTCATACATCTTAGGACTGTTAGTGATCTGAGTGGCTCTATTCTTAACTATTTCCAAAGTAAAACTTTTACCTCTTCATGTGCACTTTACCAGTAACTTTCAGATAGTTTTCTGTGACATTTGTAGGCAGTTTGACCTGTAAAATGTCAGCAAGTATGAAGAGAATTCCAGAAAACCAGATTAAACCATTGATTTTGAGCTACCAGTACATCTGCTTTTTCTCTGTTTCTCCATTCTCACAGAGAGTCCATCTATGCAGCAGCAAGACATTTTACTCCTGGCCTTTAGCCTGAACCCTCCTGCCTTTATCTCACCCTCACCTCTTCTGGGTACTCTGCCCCCAGCTGATGACCCTGCTTTCAGGAAAGCTCCCTTCCCATGACTTTGCTTTCTGATATCATAAAACATAGGCAGAGCTTGAAGTGCAAAGTTTATTTTACAGGGGAATCAAAACAGAACTCTGAGTACTCAGCATAAGCAAGGTATAAAGACCTACTGGATTTGGGAGTACAAGCAATTGCTCTTGAGGTTACTTACTGTGCATATTAAAATACTGTATTTGGAGAGAGAATATTTATGGGGTTTTTTTTATTACTAAGTGATGTGCATATATGCATTGTTTCATTTGATTCATGTTGATTCATTTCCTTGTGCCCAAAAGTAGTGGTACTTCCCTCACGTGTAGTCTGGGTGTTTTACTGGGCTCTGTACAGTGCATTCAGGCCAAGCTTGGTGCAAATTCAGTGTCTTCTCAGTAGAGATGCAACAAAAAGTCACAGCAAGTTTAATATATTTTGAGTTTTTCTTGGTACCTTTTTATTAAACAACATTTTAATTTAAAAATCAAACCCAAATGTTGTGCACTGATCATTAGCAGAATAATTTTGTTATTTTTGGGTAGGTTGTTTTCTTGGTTTTGCTGATTTGAAGCAGGCATTGGGGGAGAGATAAAGTAATTGAATTTATTGTTTGCGTAAGCAGTGTGATATTTTGTCTGGAGATGACAGCGGTATGGTCAAGTAACAGTTTAAAACTATTTAAAGGCAAATATGTGTTTGTTGTGTAAAAGTTACTAGCCAAAAAATAAACTTGAATTTGTTGACCTAACTTTATATAGCAGATAACAAAGAAATGTAATCACTGAAGTATAAATTCTGATGATTTCTGATGATCTGGGTTGCTACCATTCTCTCATTTTTAAGGCTTTCATTAAAAAGAAGGAAAAGAAAAAAGAATTGGTTGAAATACTTTGACTTTCAGTCTAGTCATTCTTCTGTGCAAAAGAATATTATTTCTTTTAGATCACGTGACTCACTTATGTTGCATTGAAGTTCCAGTGGCAAGAGTACTTGTTCTAATTTGGTGTATTCAGGATTTTAAAGTAGTTTAGTCAGACTTCTATATTTGAACTAGAATAAATAGGCATATGGCAAGTGGAAGAACATGTAATCACTCTGCTGCCTCAAAATTTTTTTGAGGTCAAGAATTTGAAAACAGGAACCTATAGTGCGGTTTGTGAGCACAATAGGAACAGCTGGTGCTCAGCACTTTTGAAAATGAGGTCACTTTATTCTTGGTTGAAATGTGCAAAATGGGTCATCTGGGCATAGGCTTAAGACAAAGGCTAAGCACGTGGCCATTTATAACCAAGTTGTCCAGTTTCCAAAACTAGTTGGTTAAAAGGATTCAGTTAAACAAGGAAACACTGGGATTTGTCTGGACTTTCACAGCTTTTGGAAGCATAGTTCCTACTAGGAAAATAAATTACTGCTATGTATTTTCGAAGATTTGCTTATCATGAGGATGACATCATATTTTCCACAGTCACCCCTCCCTCTGATGCCTTTCTGCTCATCCTTCACATAACCTACTTTAGGAAACACTGCTCTATTGTACAGTCCTTGGGAACACTGTTTCTCCACCAGTCTCAGCCCTGGGAATTCCCTGGTCCTGCCAACAAAACAAAGGAGAAAATCTGAAACGTGCACAAACTCCATAGCATCATTAGTAAAATCTAGAGATGCATTAGGAAAGATAACAAGAACTCAACTTAGATTTGCCTTTGGATTTTTTCATTATAAATACTCTTTCCAAAATATATGTAAGTTGATGACATTAAGGCCATGTTTTGTGTTTTTGTTAATTGAATGTCTGTTCCTAACACATCCAGGGTGATGGTACGAGTCACAGGATACAGGTATATCAAAGGGGGCAAATTTGAGACCTGATACTGATCGCTGTTGACTGTTGCAAGACATGCATAAGAAGTTCATCATGAGAAATCATGTGTGTTTCCAATAGGAGTGTTCAGGTCTCGAGTTCCAGACCCTGCCTATAGTCATCCCAATAGCCTGTACAAATTGGCATCTGACCCAACACCTTGAGTGTCAGGATCATAAGGAAAAATTCAGATTGCAAGGGATACCAGGTGATTGTAGTCCAATCTCGTCATTTTGAATACACACCATTCCTCTCAAATGGAGTTCAATCTTTGTGCACAAACAATGCTTTTGAAATCAAAGTAAATTCTCTTAATTTAATTGTGGAATAGTACATGCAAATCACACTGGTTTTAAGCAAAAACTTGAAACCCATGCTAAAATAAACTGCACTCCTAATTCAAGGACTGCCCATTCTGTCATTAATGATCTTACCTAGAAGAGTATTTTGTTAATCTAGCCATTTATTGCTTTAATTACAAAAAAACAAACAAACAAAAAAACCCCACCAGATTTTATTGATTGCAAAATATTTGTGTATTTTTTCTCTTTTTCCTTTTAAATGCACTTTTGTGACCTGTTATGGAATAACTCAAGAAAGTATGTAGTGACTCAGAGCTAAAGTCAGTCCAGCAGTTCACCTATCTGGGAAGCATCATTTCCTCAGATGGTAAGATTGACAAAGAGAT
>JAWWEU010000125.1:41565601-41584289 GCA_035583155.1 Acropternis orthonyx
GCCTTTTTAGCCATCAGCGCGCTTGCAGCAAGCGTGGGTAGAGCCCTTCCCAAATCTTTGTTCGCGAAGCCTAGCCACGATGATGATGTAGTGACATTGGCAAGAATAAATGAAGCAGAAGCAGAGTGGGGGGGAGGGTGGTGGAACTCCGTTCTCAAATCCTGTGTATTTTGCCTCCCGATGTAGACCTGTGCTGGAGTTAGTCAGGGCTACATCTCATACCTAGCACCAGTTAGTCAGGGCTACATCTCATAGCCAGCACCAGATTTCAGATGTGCTCTTGAGAATGATTCTCATTATTTTCTTATTATTAGAAGTTTAATTTACTAAGGTAGGTGTGAAGATTGCCTTTGTGCAAGTGAGGAAATTTGCCTGTATAAACCAGGCTTCCTTTTTGGCTAGTTTTTAACAAGAGCTGTCAAAAAGAGCATGGGGGAAGATGATAAAGTGGTGATAGCAGCAGTACAAGGAATTCTGGACTGGAACAGCAGAATACAATGAGAAAGTTCCATGGCTGGCAAAGTGCAGCTAGGACTAAGCTGGGCTATCAGCACACGTTGCAGAACAGTGTTGCTTGTATAATGTGTGTGAATAGGTTTGGATTTGAAAAGTGTTTCTCTTTCATTGAAGAAACTTTCATTGAACTATATATATGATGTGACAAGTATTCAGCAACAGCTAAGTAGTTAGTATGAGGATGCATAACAGGTTGAGTTTTCTCTCTCTACCACAAGGTCTTGGATGTCTTTCAGCAGTCAGAAATACTGTCTTTTGATACCACACAGCTCTACTACTTTCAGTTTCACCAGTAGAGGAAAGCACTTAAAAAGCAAAGCATAAGGTTCCTACACTTTCTTTCTGTCTCAAAGGTTTGCTTTGGATGAATCGCTGCAATGAAGTGTAATTAATCACCAGCTGGGAGATTGAACAAGGGTGGCTGGCATAGCAGACAGAAGAAAAATTGTCTGTAGGATGCCCAGATGAATGGGCCATGTCTGGAGGAGCAGTGGTGGTGTCTGTCTTGTTTTCATGACATGAATTGTGTCTCTCTTTTGACTTCATCTCAAGTTCAAGTAGACAGTTTTCAGGTCATGAGGGAGACTACTTCAGCTTTTGCAATCACTGTAATTGAATCTGTCTTTACAGAAGAGGTATTTAAAGGGTAACGGTATGTACTAGTCATTTTACAGCATGTTTTGTATTTAATTTCATCCTCAGTTTAAACTGTTGCTGAACTAATAAATATAACACTTCATAAGTTACTTCTCTAGGATTTCATTGTTGCAGAAGTTGCACGCTAAAGAAACCGTGTATGATGTGGATTCCATTTAGAAAAGAACCATTTCTGGCATCTCTGCAGTATCTTTTACGTGACTGTGTTTTTCCTTTCTTAATCAGAGCTGAAAGCTTTATGCATGTGGCATATGGGTAAACTGTGTGCCCTGTAATAATGCAACAGTGATTTGGGAACTCTGTATTGCGTTACACATTTACCTTGAAGTGAGTAGTTTTCTTTTCAACTTTCTGCACAGGCAAGACTTGAAAGCAGTGCTCCATCAAAGTCTAAATATCAGTACAGGTAGGTTGCAAGCAAATTTTAGCTCTGCTTTAAATATAGTCATTGAAAACACTTAGACTGCATGTGTCCCCTTAATGTGGAGCAAGAGGAATAAAGGTGCAGCTCTTTAAGCCTGTGATCTGCCTGGAGAAAAACTGTCATCAGTACAGAGACCATAAAGTAATTTTACAGATGCCTTTAGAGGGCAGTGCACAAGCACTAAGTAGGGAGACTATTGGGAAAAAAGGAGATATATTCTGGGATAAGACTTCTGCATGCTTCAGCTTCAGGGAGACAGTTGTAATCAAACCTTCCTGAGAGCACAGAGCAGGGCAAGGGGAGAAGCCCAGAGTTGCCTTCATCAGTCTTGGCATTCTCCGTTAGGCAGCAACGAGAGGAGACCAGAGTATAACTGAATGTGCTGGATGTCTGTACTGCAACAGGAAAGGTGCCCTGGATTGCAAATTTATACATTTTAAACATTAACAACCCACTGCCCACCAAATCTGCTCAAGTCAAACTTATGGCACTTTGCTTCCTTAGGTACCTAAGGCAGTGAGTGCGTAACAGCTCTGACGTCTTCCACTGTGAAATGTAGTGTTGCTGTTTGTTGTACTTTGTGTTGATTGATGTGCCAAACTCCTTGATCTAAACAATGTTCAGGACGTAATTAGTTTTGTCTGCAGTATTCTAGTATTAACTGTCATAAGAAGTGTTACTGAACATTTTACCTGTGCTAAAATCTTTCTCACCTGCTCTGAGCCTCGCCCCCATTTATGTTGACTGTAGAAGAAAAGTTTATTCAGTAATGCATGTTTGCATGTATGTATAGATATCATAAATACTGAGACATACTTGTTTCTGCACTTTTTTCTGTGCTTTTTTGTTTGTTTTGTACTATTTCAAGGCAGCTTACTGTGGTACTGAATAGTGGATCTGCTTTGTTAGGTTTTTGTAATGTATTTACCTTTTTAACTGAAAGCTTTGGGGGCCTACGTAGATTCTTTGTCATGCATATGAGCCCATTACACAGTCTTTATCCTATCTCTGTAAGTCTTAAGTGTTTTCTGTCTTTCTTTTGCTTTTTGTGCTATGGGTTAAATCACATATGTGATTATTTTGTTTTGATTTTGTGGACAGATGACTCCCAAACTTGAGACCCTTCATGATTTTCTTTGTCATTATCAATACTCATAGGAATGTATATTTTCACAACTTACTATGCTTTCATCTCTGAGAAAAATTCACTTAAAGTACTCTTGAAGATCAAGCACAATGTTTTATTCGTTTTGCTACAGTGGGTTTTCATTCTTATTTCATTGAATTAATACATTTTTTCCCAACAGTACTACTGAGTTCTTCAAATATTTGGTGTCAAGATACTTTTGTCTTAGTCTTTTTCAAGAGTATTTTGGCCAACAAAGTTAAGTTTTAAATTGCTTCTCAGAGTAATTCTTAGGTATCTGTCACGTTGTAAAAATATATGTTTGATTCTGAGGGGAAACACTGGGGAGAACATACGGCAGAATTTCTTAGGACCTATCAGGATGGTGAAGTTTTGGTTTAGCCTGACCTCTGCTGGGTGGGTCTTGGACTTGACTCTACCACTCTATGCCAACACAACACTGCTCTCCCTTTGTATTGTCAATAACATCTCCATGACCAGAAATTCAAGTCTTGACTCTACAAGCACAGAATTCACCTAAATTCAGTACCTGGTGTGCAGCTGAAGAGAAAGTGCCTGTCTAAACTTATTGTAATTATTTATTTGTATGGCAATTGAGTACCTGTTGTGTTGGGCACATATAATAAAGGATTGTAAATGCTGTGATGCCTTAAACTCTATGTACTGAAAGAGAAGTAATATGCAAAAGAGATGGAGGTGCAAAATATATGCAGAGTTAAAATATTCTCCTACATTTTATACTGCCAGAAAATTCTGTCAGTAAAATAATAGTGCAGCAAAGAAGAATCCAGAGTATAACTACTCTTTGCAAGAGAAACCTCACTTTGGAATTTGGGGAGTGTGGAATTAATCATCCTTTGGGAGCTTGTAGCTGTTATTCCTTCTTTTTGCAGCAGAACCATTACCTTCCATGTCCTTGTAGTTATGTGCAGAAAAGCTGAGTTAAAAACAACTTCTATAAATGATGCATAAATTTAATTGATTTTTGTTTAAAAAAATATCAACAAGGGAAAAAGAGCTGGGAGTGATTCTTAACCTTATGTTATTTGGCCATTGTCTGATGATGAGAACCTGCGTGTGTGTGCTAGGGAGTATGTACATAAATGCAGAAGACTGTTGATAAAATAGATGGAGCCCATCCATTCTGAAATAAATAGTCCTGTCAGCAGCAAGGATGCAGTATGTTGTTCAGTATTTGGGTCACTTATTTCTAGTGGTTTGATGTTTTCCCAAGATGTTGGGAGACCAATGGGAAGTGCCTGTCTACCTCCAAATCACTGTAGCTACCAGAATAGCCAGAACTGTCTTACCATAGTGGCTAGTGAAGTCCCCCATTACGTCTACAAGGCCAGACTGCCTCGGGGTTGTTCAAGACAAAGCTGGGTTACAGACCTGCTACCTGTCATCACTGAGGATGGGAACAGGGAAAAAATGGAAATGTGGGGTACCATATTCTTGCATGTCAGTGTGACTTGACAGAGCAGTGCTGTAAGGGAACTGGTGTGCATATGGTGTTGTGGGACAATATCAATATGGATCACTGTGCTAGGTGATGGGGATGTGATACTTGTTTTATGGGGTATTAGGAAACTTTGAGAACTTGTTAAAAACTGTGACTATGACTTACTGATGTGGTTTTTTTTTCTCCTGAGCGCTGACACCTATAGATTGTGAAACTAAGTTGATTTGTTAACAAGTAAAAAATCTGGAAGAAAAAAAACCACCAACGTTTGGAGGTCATTCTAGCTGCTTACACTCAGTTGTATTTTTCTTTAAATATGTAAAATAAAGGATGTCCTACTGCATGGGGAAATAGGGCTTCTCATTTCTAACTAAGCTTATATTCTTCATGTGGGAGGTACAAGCACTGGTACGAGGAGGATGGGGCTCATGGAGATAAAGTGTAATACCCGGTTGTGTATTCTCAGCAGACATTATTTGTTGCCTGTGTAACTAAATGTATAAAAGCAAATGGAGATTGGAAACTCATGGAGGCAACCACTGCAAAATTATCTACCTGGAGTCTCATAAACTGTCTTGAGCTGCTTCGTAATGAAGAGTTCTAAGGCAATACATGCCTAGACTGGGAGAGATGATGGGTAGATATTAACAGGATGTTGAGCTAATCACTGTCATAGAGCTGGTTCTCCTTCCTTGAATTTGAATATTAATTACATCCTGAGGATACAGAGTGAACCAGGAAAGAAAAATAAAATATAAAAAAACCCCAAAACAACCCTATTGTCCCCCAAGTCCCTCCCTCCCCAAACAAATAATCCTCAAAACAACCAGACCTCCAACCCAAGAAAGAGTTCTTGGGAATCAATTTTGGATAGCAGGTTGTGGGGATGAAGTGAGGGTGCTGCTGCCTGGAAGGACTTTGACTTCTGCAGTAAACTCGGTAGAAATTCTTCCTCTCTGCACCACCAGGCTGTCCCGTGACTGGAAGTGCTGAACAGGATTTGGAGGTTGTGGGTTTCACCCTGCTTCCAGTCCTGCCATCTTCCAGGCCAGCAGCCAAGGCCTGTATCCAAACAAATGCTTGGAAAACGAGTTCAGGATGCTCAGCCTGTTCAGCAGTGGTTTTCACATGCCATCCCCAGAGGGCCACCTCTTCATTCCCTGTGGTCAAGTGAAGAGCTTGTTAGTTTTGTCTCTTTGGTCTGGGTAGCCAAGGGATCGTTGTGCTTATGCTTGCTTGTAGGTCTGCCCTAGTCATAGACTTGTCCAGTTTTGCTTTGGAGGAAAAGAGTTTTCCAGACACCTTCCCCTTTAAAAGCCAAGGCTTCATAATGGATGGTGTCAGCATCTTCTGGGAACCCCCTCAGGATAGGTATCTCTCACTTTTTCCTTTAAATCTTTTGTTTGGTTGGTTTTGTAGCCTAAATCTTGAAAAATTACATCCATTTCCCGATTGCTGTAGGTGTTTTTTCTCTCAGGAATTAAAAAACTGCCTCTTTCTTTTTCTTTCTAACTGTTTAGATCCCTTCCCCCTCTTTCACTTCTGCTTCCTTCATTTTCCATCTCATTCTGGAAGAGCATTTCCCGTTTCTCATTATATCATATGTACTCGTTTGCTCCACAATCAGCCCTCCCCCCCATCCTTTCAGGCAGGAGAGAGCACACTTCTTATCACTTGTACTTTTTATCTTCTTTCTGAATCTTAAGCAAAGCCTTTCTGATCTCTTTGTGTGTTCTAGAGCAGAACGTGCCAGGACCGGAACAGGGTGAGGCTGAAAGCAAAGTCACTGAAGCAATGATTGAGAGTCATCTTGAAAGTAGAAAGTTAACTTTTGTGATTCATTATTTTCTTTATAAGAGCTAGAAAATTCTTTTTGTGTTTGTACATTTAAAGTACATGCATTTTGAATGAGCTCAGGTGGTTTATTTGAAGATGTAAGGTACTGGTATGAGAGTTTCAAGTGATTGTTCAAGCACATTTACGTGTTTTGGAGTCTGGCATTTGTCACATCAAAACACTAAAATTGTTCTCTGTCTTTTTGGTTTTGTTCGGTTTTGGTTTTTTGGGGTTGGTTTTTTCCCCTCTTTTGAAGGGGTGTGCAGGGGGCTTAGTCAGACAATCAGGGTAATGGCTTTAACAAACAGAAATATTTTTGTGTGAATAAGTCCACAAACAACTCCTCATTCAAGCCTTACTAGAAACATATTTTAAATAACTTTCACCCCTACAGTTTTGTGTGCATCCTTTGGGTTTGTACTAGAAGGTGGTACAAAACTAACTGCCAAGATGAGGAATTCTCTTTCTGAACAGGTTGCCTGGCATCATCTGTGGTGTTACTGAAAGATCATAATTTTCTTCTTTTTTTTTTTTTTTTTGTCTCTTTTTTTCCCAACTTTTCACATGCTCAGAATTTACCTGGATTTTTGAGCAGCTCTCTACAAAAATACAGAATCCAGTTAGATAAAGCAGACATTAAGGACGAAGTTTCTAGCTAAAATCCTTTTCTGCCTCTGAAGGTTTAGCTGTGTCTTAGTTTACTACACTTTCAAAATGTTGTTGCTGCTTTTTAATGGACATTTTATTTTTTTCAGCTAATAGCTGGTTAATGAATAGCCCTGACTGTTGCAAGGTTACAAGAATAATGCATCCAATACAAGAGAGGCATGGGGACATTTCCAGTGGTATGTCTACCTTGTTTTGTGAGACACTATCCATCATTAAATTGACATTTAAAACAGCTGGTGTTGCATGCTTGTCTCTGTGAGAGGCAGCAATAATGTCACAGGACTTTCTCTTTTACTTGGTAATAGATAATGAATATTAAATGATACTATTAAGGATCTTGGTTCTGATAAGAGACAGTAGAAAGACTTGCAGATAATCTATATTCTTGATAACAGAGCTCAGGCATAAGATCACAGAGATGACAGACAAATGCCTGGATGTTGTGTCCAGGTTTCAAGAACCTGCCCACCAGCTGGATCCTCTTTTCACAGTGCTTGTTTATTATGGCTATCCAATATGTTCACTAGCAATAACAAAACGGCTGCTTTACATGGGCTGTGAGCTTTGATGAGCTTTAAGGCAAAACCACAGCAGATCTTTAAAAGAGTTTTGGAGCTTTTGCCATGGAGCAACCAAGACTTGTTTTTCCAGAGTATTTTTGTGTGCGTTAGAAATGGGTGATGCAGAATGCTTTCTTAGTATAATTTGTTTCCTTACAGAAAGGTTACCTTTTCTGATCCCTTGAACATCAAAGTCGGAACAAACTGAGGGCTGGCAGTCCATTCCTGCATAAGTGCTTGGTTAGATGCTCCAAATCTTACTTTCAGGATCAAATTGTCTGTTTCTGAGACTCTCACCTCATTCACTGAAGTTGCTTAATCTGCAGCATTGTACCAGGTCCCAGCCTGACCTGAAAAACCCTGCTAGCTCCACATTCTTCCAGCAGCAAGCCTGGGCTGCTAAGCTTGACAGTGTCCTTCTGAGCTGATAAGCAACTCACAGGGTGGGAAGAATGAAATCATGCTCTAGACAGCATCACCATTCTGGTTCCTTTGCTTGGGGCGTGACTTTATCGTTTCAGAATCAAGATTTGAAATTAAAAATAAACATTTTCAAAGCAGACCTGCAGCCCCACAGGGGTTTGTCTTAATGCTTATTCCTTTGTAGCCTGTCTTCCAGGTACTCAGGTGCTTCCCCAGCTAACATCCTTCCCACAGCTGCCTTCTAGTAGGGGCCTGATTCTGAAGACAGATGCTCTTGGGGTCTTTGAGTCCCAGCTCTTGCTGCTGCAGCAGGTGACTGTTAAACCTATTCACAAATTACTCTAGATCCATTTTAAAACCAGATTTTGTCCCCACTCTTCCTCTTAGAAGACTGTGCCATTAGTCACTGCTGTCATGGCTAGTAATCTTGGTCTCAGTTCCAGTCCGAATTTTCTGTTTGCTGAAACAGTGCTGTTTTCTGGGTGATGGATAGTGAGTGTCTCAGCAGTGCTGGCAGACTTGGGTATTTACTGTTTGTTCTGTCTAAATGCATAGCTTTAGTAAAGTGGTAAACTTCTGTGCAAAATTAGGTGTTTTTTAAGGTTTACATTTTAGATTAGAAGAAGAGTTCTTGTGACAGTCACATTAGATGCTAAGTTTTTGGATAGAATCTGTTCTGTAGCATATCAGCTGTTTCCTTTTGATTTCTTTTCAGTTTGTTTTTTCTGTGAGTGTGATGGACAAGGTCTGTGTATCAGACTTAAAATATTCCTGCTTGCTTTTTGAAACATTTCTTCAAGCTTTTTTTTTTCTTGCATGCATGAAGTGCTTAATGCCCTCCATCTCCATGAAAATCTTTTGTATATAACTCTAAAAGCTCCCTTAGGGCTGTAGACTTTTTTAAATGGAGCAATTTAATCATTTTCCACAAAAACGGGCACTTGGGGCAAATGTCATTATAAAAATCATAAGAATATTTGTTAGATATTTTCACTGGTTTTTGTTGTTTGTTTTTTCTTTTAAGACCTGCCTCTTCAATCAAAGTGGAAATTACAAGTTAAATAGAATCAGCATGATTTATGTTACTGGCAGAGAAGTAAGGAGTTCATAAGGCTGAGAAGATAGACATTAATAAGAAAGAGAAACAACATACAGACTTCTCTACTTCAGTCAACATGGTGCAGGTGTTGAGGCTGATGCAATGGCATTGCTGCTTTCCTGCTCTGAGTTGTATATACATATCTATAAGCACATGCAAATCAATCAAGAATTCTGTTTGCAAGATAAATTAATAAAACAGAGGTTGAGATGCAGAACAAAGCCAAAAAAAAATCAAAGTCAAATCTTGCTCAGACTGAATGAAAGTTTTCATTTGAAACTAATGTGTTAAGATTCTCAGGTTTCACATGAGGAAATACATGATTCTGGATATTCCTGTAAGGACATATGTTGAAACTTGTGTTGTAAAATTTGAGGCTTACATACAGTTGACTAGTAGACAGAGGCTCTATTTTGTGGAGGTTTTGGGATTCTAAGGAAATTGTTTTCTGATTTGAAACAGAGCTCCAAAGTAGTCAGATTTCATGTGGACGAAAATTCTAAACCCAGTATTTTTAGATCACATGAAATACTTAATTCCATAAGGATCAGTCTGTTTTGTTTCAAATTTGACTGTTTAAATGTTTTAAATGTTGCTCTACCTAATGCAGCCTTTCATAACAGACTGATTTAAAGGGAAAAATAAAGAAACACGTATTGTAGGAATGCAGTAACAGGAAGTTCTGACATTTGTCAAAATATTTCTCCCTCTTTCTAAAATTAGTATTTCACAATATCAGTATGGTTTCCTGATACATTTTAGTATCAGTCGAATTGTATTCTACACAGTAGGATTTCTGCCATTCTTTGTAACTGTGTGTCATCTGTGTTTTGGAGAGATGCTCCAGAAGTGGGTAGTGAAATGCAGGATTCTGCCTGTCTTCTCCTGCATGTTATTTTCCACTAGAATGGCCAGTATCTGATGTCTAATAGACCATATATTCTTTGAGAAATTCAGTTATTGCTGGTGATGGTTTTTAACAGATCTTTGGTACTATTGTTGAAAATGGGTACATGCTGTCTCTGTCAGAACAGAACAGCACTATTTTTAAACACGTTCTTGGAATGTGTGCTTGCTACTTATGTCCTTGTTTATTCCAGCTACATGTTGGATATGACAAACTAAACTTGCTTTTGCGAAACTTGTCCTTTGTACTTAAAACCAGTGCTGATGGACCTGAACCCAGATGCCATGAAAACAGATGGAATTTAGTAAGCCTTTTTAGAGCTCTTTGAAAATTTCAGCTGTCACATGGACTTGCTGTTAGGATAGTGACTGTGTCACTCATTTTTGTGATGAGTGGCCATACTATCATGGAATTTCATGGTAAATGACCTATTCATACCTATAATGGTGACTCAGTGCAGGAGGTCCTGCTTCCATTGCCTATGGCATACTACATCCTACAGTGCTCTAAGACAGAATCTTCTCTGTCTTAACAGGGCACCCAGTCAAGGTTTGGCATAAAATACCCTTTTGGTTTGGTGGTTTGGTTTTTTTGTTTGTTTGGGGTTTGTTTGTTTGTTTGAGGTTTTTTTGTTTTGTTTTGGGGGATTTTTTTGTGGAACTAGCCTGCTGCTAGGTTAGCTCCCTAAACTAATTAATGGGAGAGGATCAAGCATAAATGTGGCTGTCCTGGAATGGGTGAGGAGAGCAATGGATAGCCTTTAGGTTGCTTAGCTCTATTATGCAGTTAGGCATCTATGATGAATGCTTTGGCAAGTGACAACTTGTCTGTGCAAGGACTTTCATCTCCCTGTGAACAAAGGAGAAATACACAGAATGCCACCAGCATGGTCATGGATTCCTCATGCCATCAGAAGTAGCAATGATGACATCAACAGCATTTTCAGTATTAATCCAGAGGATCTAGCTGAAAATAGTTGTTAACATTGGCATAGCTTTCCACTGTAGGTCAGAGTGGGATGACTTGGTCTGTTTGAGGCTTACCCAAACGTGCCTGTTGGCAGTGCAGCTCAACAAGGGTTGAGTGCCATGAGCTGATTTTGAGCATGTAGCTCAGTTTTGGTTTCTCCAGAGCTGTTCAAGGGAGTTTAATTCTGGTTTCGCTGTAAAGTCAGATGTTTTGCGTAATAAAATCACCGTATTTTCTAGTAAGGTGTTAGCAGAGATGAGTACATAACTTCCATCATATGGATCTGATGTGAGTGTTTCAAGGGCAGTATGGGTGTGTATGGTCTTTTTATTGCCTCTTTAACCTTCTCTCTTATAAATGAAAGACTGCTGGCACAGGAGTGACCATTTTGCATAAACTATTCAGGGAGGTTTTCCAGGTGCATAAATTTCAGAATAAATGAAAAAAAGTCCAAGAGGGCAAAACATGTATCTAGGATATGGCAAGTACTAGGGGCTGTATAGGCAGTCCAGAGCTGACTGACCTGGGCAGCTCTGTTTACATAAGCCATGTAACTGCTGCACCCCAGTGTTCAACACGGACTGCCAAAATTATGAATGGTGAGTTTTCCCCCATGGGCAGTGTGAAGCTGACCCAGGCACATTTCTATCAGTTACAGTCACAGCACTGAATGCACCACAGGCATCTCAAGTAGCTTTGCAACATCCTGACCACCCCTTGTTTTTGAATCAAAGCTGTTTTCCTTGTTCTATTTAAGGAAACTTGACCGTTAGCCTGTAGGAGTTAGGTGTGCTGGATCTGTCGTGGAGCTTTTCCTGGTGGCTGGAAGAATCCAGGTGTGCTGTTTGAGGAACTCCTGGAATTGCTACTAGTGAGTGCAGGGACTCAAATTTGGTTCTTGCTGTAACTAATTTGCTTGATGATCATCTGTTGGTTCAGTTCTAGTTGACATTTTAAAACCTGCATCTGAGAGAGATGAGAAGTTGAAACAAATTGAAGGCCTAGTCTAGCTTAATCTTTGCCATAATCTTTCCTATTTAGCAATGAAGGAGAAAAGAGCAAAAACATATGTAACCTTCCAGCTTCAGAATTTTAGTTTCTGGGCAAATCCTGTATATGGAGGTAGTTATTAGATGATTCTAGGCTTTCAGTTAACAGAAACTGTGGAGAAAGCTAAGGAATTCTTTGCTTTCAGATAGTGCAGAAATATGTGAGCACCAGATTTTTTGTTCTTTTCTTTAAATACAAACGAGATGCTAATAGAAATGATGGCTTTTGATTATGGGCTTATCATCCTCAATCTAATAGTTGTGGCACATCTTCTATGGATTGTGCAATTTGGTTGAGCAGTTGCTAGTTTGGCTGTAAACTGTAGTTAGTCATCTTGTCCTCCCTGGTTGATTGCCAAGTTCTTCTTCCTGTACTTGAGGAAAAAGAGAATCATGAATGTTTAATAACTGAAGGTTTGTGGATGATCCCGAAGTAAAATAACAAAACTGATTAAATCATTATGAACCTTTTTCCCCCGCTTTTTCCAAAGGAACTTTTAAAATATAAAAATGGAAGTAATTAGTGAGTATGTAAATCTGAAGATCACAAGGAGGAAGTGATCTCATGCTCCCATGGCCTCACAGATATGATTGCATTTGAAACACCTTGGCTCTGCCTGAACTAGGCTGTGAACTCCTTGGGGCAGTGCCAGTCTTCCAGATCTTGTAAAATGCCAGACACAGCTGATGTCACCCACTAAAGAACCATTTCCTCATACTTGACTTGTAGAGAAAGTGATGGGTGTCAGTGGCATTAGTGAAGAAAATACATTTGCCAGCATGTAAAGGTCATGGAGATTAATGGCAGAGAAGCCAAAGCAATACTATGGGAAACTGATGTATAGGCAAGAAGATGCTTCAGACACAGTATGGTGGTATGGCTGTTTAAAAAAACCTTTGCACTGTCTTGTAGTTTCTATGCTGAGCTTTGGCCTGGGATTTTCTGTTTGCCACAGGTTGCATGATCATAAGAGTCACCTGGTGTTGCTCTTTTATAGAGCCTGGCATGGGGAAATTTGATTTATAGAGCATTTTTTGTTGTGTTGGGGTTTTTATTTGTTTGGTTTTGTTTTCCACTCAGCTATTTGTTTATTATGAAAGGACAGTGGCAGTGATCTTGTGGATTGTGTGTGCATTTCCAGTGTGTAGTTGCAAGTCAAGGAAGACCCTAGCACTTGTGCTGCCATGCAGCAGTTTCTTAGTCTTGCTTAGAGGGGTGGCCTTTCAAAATTGGTGTTGCTCTGCTGTGTTACCTTCTTGATTTTTTTTTCCATTCATCAAGCAGAAAGTTTACATTTTGTTCAACTTAGCTCCAGTAATAGATTGCATGTCAAAGTGTGGAATAAATGCATTTGTGCAGCTTCCTTATGTAATTAAAATTATGAGTGAGCTCATAAAAAGAAGATTGAAATCCAAGCTGAATCAGTGGTTAATTGCTGCTAGTTCAACCTCAGCTTCTCTCATGCCAGAACACTGGGTAAGGATGAGGTCATGGTTCTGATTCTTGACCACAGCACACTGCAGACCTTCTGTGTCTTACCAGCGCTTGCATCAGCTGCATCCCAAACACCGAGTTACTGTGACACAAATACATGTTATCTTTCTCCTAAACATGCCGCCTCAGCTTGGTGTAGTTAGGTTGTACATGTTGCCGATGTCTGTGGACCATGAGAGACACCAGCCCTAAAAACCAAGATGCTCATTAACACTCATGAAGAAAGCCTTCAGCCCAGGTTCAGAGCAAAGTTCAGATTCATGCTCGGGATCCACAACAGGCATCTATTGTTACCCTGTGATTTGCCTTTATAAACTAACTCTCCTGCTTGCTTTTGATGAGGCCAAGGAAGATGGAGAATGTGGTTTGATTTAGGTTTCTGATATGCTCTATAGCTTTGATTTTCTGCATGTGTGCTGATCACTGTTCTCACAAACCAGGTTTAGGTCATAGAACCTTCTGCATCTATTCAAGATAGAGGCAGCAGGTCTTTCTACCCTTCTTGGTGCAAAAACATTTCCTTTATGGTTGCGTTTTTATACCATAACTTTCTCTTAAATGCAAGTGGTAAATTGGCCAAAGATTTTCACAAGTTCAGATGCTGCCTCAATAGCAGCTAGAGGGGGAATGTTTTGTTGTTGATCCTTTGTTTTACAGTATGAAACTATAAAAATGAAACAACAAAAACCTTGGGTCAATCATGAAGCCATGTTGAATTTAAAAGTTGCATAAAATACTTGAAGAGTGTTTTGAAGCACTTCTGAAGAAGGGGGTGGGTTTGGTTGCAGTGACTGTTCAGATTTACTTCCAGCATCAGCAGCACGTGTCCTGTTGCATTGCTGCCCTTAGGGAGGCAAAGGGGGAGTTGTGCCTTTACTGCCTTTTTGGAGTACTGAGCCTCCATTCTATCCTCACTTCAGCTGGGAGGGTTTCTCATGAGCACTCATAGAGGAATGGGGTGGAAATCTGCCTTACCATCATGTAAAACTGTCAACCTCAAACAAAAACACAAAGTTCTACGACCTCAAGGCCAAAGAAACCAATCAACAAAAAAACAAACTTTTTTTATTTTTGTTTCTGAGCTTCCCCTGGCTGGGATTTTGGCCATTCCTGAGGCAGCAGCAGCACACGGAGGTGCGTGTCCTGTGGGAACTGCTCCTGCGGGGCTGGCAGGGAAGGGCTGCGCTGGGGGACCACACTTCCTTTGAGGTTCTTTGTTGAGAGTGCTGGAGGGCAAAAGAAATGACGTTTTTAAATAGGTTACAAAATTTCAAAGCATATTGAAAACACTGTGAAACATCTTGGCAGTCTGTCTGTGTTATTTCTTCTTTTTTAGTAATTGTCATGCTGCAGAATAGAAATCTAAATTTTCCAGACTGGTGGGTGAGACTCCAGGTGAAGTCTTGATCAGCTACTGCAAAGCCGTCCAGTGTTTTCTTCCAGTTCTAGAATTGCAATTGGTATTAATGCCTATGTTCGTAATGCTGGAGCTATCTCCTTCCACCTCCAGTAAGCTGCAAGCAGGCCCTTACTCAAAATTCTTCCAAAAGTTACAAGTAGATACACTGTTAGCTCAGTAGATTAAAACCAGGTAGTAAGAATGCCAAGGTCATGGGTTCAGTCCCTGCATGGGACTTGATGATCCTTGTGGGTCCCTTCCAACTCAGAATATTCTGTGCTTTGCTATTTCAAGTGACTGCTTCTGGGAAGGTACTATCACACTGTACAACTGCTTGTATTGGTTGCATCACAGCTCAGATTGAAAATCACATACCAGGCTGTTTTAGGAATTTAAGATCTTAATCTTAGAATCTGGGACAGTCCCTGACAGATAAATTATGCATGCATAGTGCACCTAATCTGTTGGACCTGCTACACATGTGAGACGAGACTATATGCATGTAGTAGCTAGTTTCCAGATATCAGGCAGCCTGAGTTGCCAGGCATTTGGAAAAGTGGGCAATTACTTCAAAAATATGGGAGAAGTCATTGCATGTGCAAGCGTGAATGGGGCATAGGATTTTTGTGAATAATGCAGTAAGTCTGTTGTTACATGTTAGCATCCTTCCTTTCATTCCCCCTTCTTCCAACAGACCATAAATCCCTATAAAAGCTGAAAACAAATTTGTGCTTTGGATAGTTACACGGAAACCGCAGTTGCTCCTTGAGAGGCAAGGAAGCATTCATTGAAGGCTAAAATATGTGGTGACTATGTTTTGCAAGGTAATTTCTGCCTCTGAAAGAAGTTATCTTAACAAGAGGAGAATGTCACTGGGAAGTTACACTAGGTTTTTGCATCCTCAGTCTCTAAGGATATTATGAGGAATACCAGAATTATATTCTCTAAACCCAAGAGCTTCTTACTCTGTATACCTCTTAGGAATACAGTTTTGCAATGCCCAAACTTTTCTTGGAAACGCTAATTACATCAAAGCTTCCATTGAAAAATGTTTGTCAGGAGCAAGGCAAAAGACATGTAAATTATTTTCAAACCTCTATGTCCTGAAGTAGACTTTTTAGGCTTTTGTTTGTAAATGGAAATATGGAGATACATCCAAGACTTTCAGGTGTTTCCAGATAGCTTACATATGTGGATTCTTTTTACACTCGAGTCTGAGCTGTTATGCCAGGTTCCAGAAATGATTGTCTAAAATTAGGCTTCTCAGTAAGTCCTGATTTTAAGAAGTACCAAGAGTACAGCAGCACTCAATGGAGATAAAGGGAAGTGAAAATCTACATCAGTTTTGAAACTCTAGCTGTGACTATTAGAAACAACATATGGCAGTAGAAGCCACATTTGGCTCCTTTACGATCTCTGCCTTTTACCATAACAGAAAGTTTTTAGAGAAATAATACTTTCAACTCTAAATGTCAGTGGTTATAGACCCATGAAGAGTGAAGGTACCAAAATCCAGAAAAAAAAAAATTAGTAGAAAGTTAATTCCTTTATTTAAACATTTACTTTTTGAGTGCATTAGGGAGCATATGATTGAACAACAGGAAGACACATGCTTGTCTCTAACAAAATTAGTCTTTTATTTTTACTATTGATTATTCCATTTTTAACTTTCACCTTTTTATGCATGATACAAAAGGTCATGTAGAGGGATTTAGGAGGATTATGCGTATATAACTGACTCCATTGATAAAACTTTTGGAAGTTATGTAAGCTAAATCAGGTTAAACAAAACAGTCTTATTCCAGAATAAATGGGTATGTACATAGATATAATTACACCAAGATAATTCTGGCAGTAAATTAGTCTTTTAGACTAAAGCACTGAGGTTATTTTCCATGTTATCCCTGTTATGCAGATGTTCCTTAAACTGCATTCAGAGAGTGTACCCAACTGGATACTTCATAACAAATCTGTGTTGGAATAATTCAATCAAATGTAGTACCAGAAATGAAATTTAAAGGAAAAATTCACAAGCCTTATGCACAGGCTTTGCAGACCATGCAGGACATGCAGGACACCCTTTGAACAGCCTCACATTTTCAAGTTCTTGTGGATTACACCTTCTTTCTATGAAACTACATGTGCATGTGTGTTCTGAAGAGCTTCTCGTAAAGCAGCAGAATACTTCTAAAGACAGTATTGGTGATGACATGCTTAACTGCTTTCAAATGTTTTTGTTCAAACTGCCCAAACCATTAGCATGCTCCCTTAGTGACGTTACATGTGTGTATTATTAGTATGCACACTACTAATTTACTCTCAACTTTCTTTACTGTCCTGTAAGCTCCCACCCTTTCCCTTAGGCTTTGATCTTTCATCATAAAAGCTAAGAAGCAACCCTTTCGAGATCAAGCTAAGTGTTTCTTTTTAACTATTCTGCCACTTCCAAATGCTGGAAGGGGAGGAGGGCTCATTCCAAGCCGGTGTAGGATACAGGTTCCAGAACCCAGGCACTCTGCTGGGGATGTTCCCTCTGCTGGGTCATTGGCACTGGGGCTCAGGCTTGGGGCTGCAGGGCAAGATAACGTTTTTTCTTTCAGGCTTTTAGTTGAGACCTTGAACGGAGGCTTTCACTGAATCCTTTGTGTGGCACGAGGTGAAGGTCAGCTTAGAAAACAAAACAAAGGCAAGCACCAAATGGATGCAGAGCACATGCAAATCAGCTGTCACAGAACAACTTTCCTTTGTTCACTTCTTTCTTCATTGATGCATGCAGCCATTCCCACTTTGCTTATTCCAGCAATTCTGTAGACCCTTATTTTTAACCCAGCCTTCCTACATCTGGAGGTACTAATTTTATTTCTTACCATTTGGTTATTATTTCTGCTTCCGTTTAGCCCCGCTAAGCATTTGGATTCTTTTAACAAGTTTTCTTTCATTAGTAGCATCTCAGGTGCTGCATAGCCTGTTTTAGGCATCAAACAAAAATCAGCTCTTCCCTCACATTTCCTTTTAGCCTTTCCTGTGTTCTTACTTACACCATTTCTTGTTTTTCTCTTCAGTTTTGTTCTGCTGCTAGTTCAGTCTTTATAGCCTAGGTTTTTCTTTATGTACCCTCTTTAAGACTTAAAGTTGTATCTAGCAAACAGGAGAAACAGCAGAGGTTTCAAAAGATGCTTTCAGGGTTGCTTGTATCCCCTGTAGGTGTTTCCCAGATCTGGTCTGTGCAGCAGTTCCAGCCGCTCAAAGAGGGTGGCCAGGTGAGGAAAGTGGCATGTACCATCCCCTTGACCATGTGCATTGCAGTGTTTACTGATAATCAGAAATGCTTTGGAAGCAGAGTATCTTGTTAAACTCTGGCTCTGACCAAGATACTTTTTACCCTTCTAAGTAGGAGGTGCCCTCAGGCCCATAAGGTCTGGGTGAGTTAAAGTACTGCCTGTGGGAGTAGCTCATTGAAAGAATATGATTGTAACTTTAAGGCCTTTTTACTTATGGTTGAGAATAAGGAATCTTAGGGTCACAAGATAAGGGATGACTTTTGTTGTTGTTGTTTTAATGTGTGTTAAGAAAATGCTATCTTGCTATGGCATAAAATGTAGTAATTTGAAGCTTGAGTTTATATATCCCCTATGCTTTGATCTCAAAATTTTTTACATAGGATTTTTCTCTCTGTGTTCAGTGGTTACTTGTGAAATCTGGTAAAGAAATTATCTTCATTCTCTTTTTGCTAGCCTTTTGGTTTAGTTCAATTTTAGTTGAGATCATCAGCAGCTTCTGGGATCGTCTCATGACATCCTGGTTTAGATCTCTATACTGAATAAGAAGGCAAAGACACAACTATTTTTATGTGCTCTCGTCTTTCAGAAAACTGGGTCATAGCGACACTCGGGGAGCACAAGAACTCTTCCATGCTCTAGTGCTTTATAAATGCTTGGTGAAAGTCCAAAAGAAAAGTCTTGTCAAGCTCAGTTCAGTATGCAGACAAGAAAAATTAAGAATGGCCACTTCTGGTCTCTGGAAATGGTTAACAGTGTTTTGTGCATCAGGGATCAATACCAAATGTTTGGGGGTTA
>JAWWEU010000125.1:41589964-41622714 GCA_035583155.1 Acropternis orthonyx
TATCCAGCTGTGCTGGACATTTTGTCTAGAAGAATTGCTGTGAGAGACTGTATCAAAAGCTTTACTGAAATCCAGAAAGATTACATTGGCTGGCTTTCCTTGATCAGCCAGCTGGGTTACCTTGTCATAAAAGGAAATCAAGTTGGATAAGCAGGACTTTCCCCTCAGGAAGCCATGCTGGCTGTGACCAATGACAGCATTGTCTTTCAGGTATTTTTCAATACCTCCCAGAGTAATCCTCTTAACTGTACCAGACACTCAAGTGAGACTGACAGGCCTGTAGTTTCTGGGATCCTCCTTGCCCTTCTTGAAAATCTGGACAATGTTCACCAGCTTCCAGTCAGCTGGGACCGCTCCAGATTCCCAAGACCCCTCAAAAATCATCAAGAGACCTTTTTGCCATGACAGCAGCTATCTCTTTGAGGATTCTGGGATGAATCCCATCAGGCCCCATAGATTTGTAGGGATCCAGCTGGAGCAGCAGATCCCACACAATTTCAGGGTTGACTGGGAGTTGATCATTCTTACAGTCATGGTCCTCCAGCTCAGGGCACTGATTAAAGGGCCGTAAACTGGTGAATTTGAGTAAAGACGTGCCTAGGTGCACGTGCACATGAGATATCTGTGCACCCCAGGTACATGTGCACACTCAGTGCATTCACACAGTCACACATGCGAGAGGAATTCTCTCACTCAAAGCTTGCAGTAGTTGTTTGGAATAGTTGGACTGTTCCCAAGCATATAATTTGAATTGAAGTGCTAGAGAAATTTGTTAGAGAGAAAAGGTATTTAGGCTGCAGTATTACCTTTATCTTTCTTCAGTATTTTAACTTTGGTGATAGTAGCATGACTACTGCTGCAAGAACTTGTGCATGTGTGTGAAAACAGTGCAGCGTGCATAAACACAGCTGTTTAGCTCTGCATGAGTGTTGTCTGGTGCAAAGGAAAAGCAGATTGGAGCTCTTGTTTTTTTCTTTCAGTAGGTGCTTGTTGTAATTCACTTTTAAGCACACAGAAATGTTTCTTCATGGAATGAGTTTCATTGCTATAAAGTGGGTGTGTACATAGCAGACAACCAACCAGAGTTTCTGCAGGATGATCCTGGGGGACCCAAACATTGCAAATGCCAAGTTGGATTCATTAGAGGCATTGAGGCTGATCCTGCAGCCCCAGGGAAAGCAAAACTCCTGTAAAGTTGAAGGCAAATTTCCTGGAATGAGGCCTTTCAGGGAACACAGAAATTGATGTGTGTATAGCAAAGCCCCAGCTTTTCATGTTGAGATCATGGCACCTGTGTAACTGCAGGTGTAGCAAAGCAGCCGGTTTACCTTACACAGGTAAGTTAGCCTGCTTGTAGTATGGTTTTACTGCATCACAATTGCCATAAACCTGCAACCAAAAGTGATGTTTGCTAGTTGTATAACTCAGCTATTTACTTGTCATCTTGAAACACTTACATAGACCTATTTTAGGCTTGTTTGGGCTCTTTCACTGGCAGGTTTGTTGTAGGGCCAGGGCTTGCAGCACAGGGAGGTGGTGGTTTGTGTATTTCATTCAGTCGTAAACACCTAGTGTGTTCATTTGTGGGAGCACTTAGAAAGCCTGCCTGTTCCAGCACAGCACAGATGAGTCCTAAAGTACTGTATTTCACTCATTTTGGTGGCTAGACCGTGACTAGAAATAGTTCTTTTGCAGTAAAGACAATTTTGAATGTTTCCTTATTTTAAAAGAAAATCTCCAAACTAAAAACGTTTCTTTAAAACAGCAGCATCTGTCTATCATCATGCATTATTCCTACCTCTTCTGTGTTCTTCTGATGCTTTAGCTTAGCATTTCCTCACCAAGCAGAGGAAAACCTAGCTCTGAGAGTAAGATTCTGACACAGTGACCTCCTTCTGAGAATTACCTTCTTTGTCAGTAGCAGCAGAAGCTGAAGCAGCTCTGCTGGCCCTCAGCAGTTCGAGCAGTTTGACATTTTCTGTCTGGCATGGTTTCAGGGCTCACTTTGTTGTGAGCCCAAATAGTGAACAGGATGATGAAAAATGAGCTTGCAAGAATTTGTCCACTGCTTCTAAATTTTTGATAAACAGTTTACAGCAGAACAACTTTGATCCAGTGTACAGCAGAGCTGTTTGTTACATGCAGGTCTGCAGCATTCTTCAGGACTGACAAAGGAGAGTAAATTTTTCTTTTTAATCAATAGAGTCAAAACTGGTAAGTGTCATGATAAATAGTGAATAATTTAAGAAAATACTGCTCTGTGTAAGTGTGTGTATGCCCACATATGTCTGTTCATTTGTGTTTCTGTCTATTGGGGGAGTTGCGTGTTGCATCAGGAAGATATGTTAGGGATAATTTTTTGTCTTGATTAGAGGGTTAAAGCTTTAACTTACTTGTCTTTGTTAATGCATGTAAATAGCTTTCTTGTCCACTTAATGAGAAGGCTGGCTTGTTATCCTGTACAGTGCAGCTGGGCACTGTTCCAGAAGCATAGGCACTTCATTTCAAAGACAAAGAAACCAGCGCAGACACAGGGAGAAACCTGGAACATTGCGCTGTGGATTTTTTTCAGAGCGATGACTCATTTCAGTTCACAAAGGATTCTGGGCAGGGTAGTGAGAAGTCAGGTTGGCTGATCCATTCCTATGACTTCACTTTGCAGAGAGCCAGGGAGAAGAGGAGTGACACTGCAGAATCCTGAGGCACTGCAGTGGAGAGGTGCTTTGCAAAGACTGTGAGTGCCTTCGGAATAGGGGGTGGTGTCAGAACGTGATTCCAGTCATTCCATGAAAACAAGGCAAAAAGAGAGATGTTTTCAAAACACTGTGTGGGAGTTATATTTGTAGTCCCTTTTAGATTCTTCACCTCCCCTGTAATTTCTTAACCATTTATTTCTCATGCTTATGTGAGAATTGTGTGAAACAGTGTTCCTTTCAGTGAACCTGCTGAAATAGATAACTTTTTTTCCCCGATGTACCCTTATTTCCTGCATTAAGAGGTGGGTGTTCAGCCTTTTAATGCCTGAAAACATGCTTTGTTTTTCTTCTTTCAGGTCTGTGGCACTGAGCTATGCTGCATTCAGCCAGCTTCCATAGTGATATAAAGCCCCAATTTGCACATTGTTGTTACATCACAGCTACTCTGGATACTGTACTGGAGCATGGAACCAGACCATAGGGATTCAGGTAAGTCCCCCTTTTTTAACATATTGTGTGCCAGGAATATAGACATGGATGTTTATTAAGAGATGCATTCAAAAAATATTTTTTGGGAAAACACGTTCTATAGCACACAATATATTAAAAAAAACACAGTCCCACCCTCCTCCTTCCAAGGATAAGCAAGATTACAGAAATCTCAGCTGAATCCTGTGGGAAAGTTCCATGCTCCAGCAGAAACTTTTTATGATGATAGTTGTAACACGTGCTGGGATATCACTTTGGACCAGAAGGCAGCTGACCACAGGACATGAACAAAGAAAATGAAAATTAAGTCACAGGAAATAAACATAATGGATGCACGTAAGACAAGTCTGCTGACTGTGGGCAATTTAACACTTGTTTGTGAAAGTTAGTGCCACTTGATGAACCTGGAGGTTATTATTTTGGCTGGGTCTGAATGATTAAAAAGACCAATTTAGGTAGTTGACGTTAGTAACTGTAAGGAACTAGAACTTTGTTTAGAGGCAAGTGTTTGTTATATGGTATTTGCTGTGTTTCCTTCAGGCTGTTTAGATTTGGAGTGGTCACAGTTTTGGAAGTGTTCATTGTTTTGATGTGCATGTGTTTCAGAGGTGCAGAAGGAGCTTGCTGGTTAGTGAATGAATGTGTGTTGCTGCATTTGTTGAGTCTTTGTTTAAGCTGCTCTTAAACAGGAATAAAGGGATGAAACTTTAATGTATTTTTTTATTATTGTTATCAGTCCTCTGATACATGTAGCTGTCTAGTGAACATAACCTGCAGTTTTTTTCATAAAATACTGCAGGAAATGTAGCTTAAAGGAGGATCTAGGCTATGTCTGAGAATGGTACAAGCAACACTTCTAATTTTCTTTGTTTCAGATTTTGCCAGTGAAATGTGGTATTTTCTGTGTTAGTGTGCTAGTGCAGATTCAAGGTATTTCAGAGTAGCCTGGGTAGTACCACAGGAATCTGCATATTCTTCCTTTTCCCTTCTGTTGTTCAATCAAATGTGAACATCTGGCTTAAAATGGCAATTGTATGTCCTCAATGTGAATTCACACAGGAATAGTTTTGCTTGCTACATATATGTAGGTATTCTTTAATTAGCATAATTCAGTCACATAGAGAGTTGGGGCAAAAAGGAGTAATTGTGCCACTCAGGCCAGACATGTAACTTCTTCAGCATCTGTGCCTTTTTTAAGTGAATCTGAAAATGTACTTTTTCTAGAAGAGACTTTTCCCTTACAGTATTCTTGGAAAAACGTGATAATAGTGTAGGCTGAAGAGCCCTCTTTTTGCCCATTACAAGTAGTTTTGGTTTTGTTAGCTACCTTTTGTTTGAAAATTACCTTTCTGTAGTTCTTCCCAGAGTGAAATCATAAGCAAGTGTTGATCAGAACAGACTGTTGGCAAGAAATTTTTTGTAGGGGAATCCTGTTGCAACCACTGCTATAATCGTGAGGTGCCATGAAGTTACTCCACTCTAGTTTTGATGTTTTCTATTTAATAATGTAGTTCTGTAAGCAGCAAAAGTAGTGAAGTCAGATTTCCCTTGGCAAGTGTGTTTTGACTGGATTCTCAGCTATCTAGTGGGAGGTGGCTATGCTGAAGCTCTGTACAGATGGAACATGCGTAGCAAACACTTGTTTTAGAATCACTGTTGTCTAGTGAGGCTCAACCTTTCTGGCATATGTGCACACACAGACTGTGGTTGTGCAAGCCTCATTTGCTGTGGAAACCAGACTAAAACTCATGTTTAGAGGTTGTCTTGATCCGTAAGACACAGAAGGTTAAAAATGTGTTGAGAGTCAGAATGGAGATGGGAAACTTTGGCTTCTTGTATTTTACAGGGTGCAGAGTGCAATCAGTGGGTCTCTTCCCTATTTCATGGGAACAGGGTGTATAAATTATAATATAGTGTAGTTTTACGCTGTAACTCCTTTAATTTCCCTTCATAATGGTTGTACTGAATTGGTTCCATTTGCAAGAGAAGAGGTGATTTTTCAAGTAATCTTTATGCAAAGTTCATGAGAGAGAGAGAGTTTGACTTCCAGATCACTTCTTTCCAGTAGCAGACTCACCAATAAAAATTCTGTCATCAGTATGTAGTTGATAGTTGAATTGCTGTGCAATGGTGCAGAATGTAGTCTGCTTCACTTTCTCTCAAAATGATGTTACCCAGACTTTCAGAGAACAGACTAGATACACTGGCACAGGAAGAATTCTGGCTGGTAGGGGGTTCAGGATTTGTGAATTCTCATTCCGAGCTATGTTAGACCGTCACTTTCTCATCTGTATGTTAAGGATAGTTATGGTTCCCAGGTTTTCAAAATGTTTTGAAAACCACTGAAGAAAAGTGCTATGTAAGAGCTAAGTGCTTATTTTATGTGCTACATAATCTTTTGTTCTAAGTAATAAAAATAATTTCCTCCCCTCCCCGATGGTACTACAAATCCCCAGGACATAAATGAGGACAGTTTTCATTCACTGTTTGTTCAAGACATTCTTGAAAATTAAGTACCACTTAAAACAAGAAGTCTAGAAAACCTTTTTTTCAGTTTTTAAATTATTTAGAGAAACGTTTGGAAAGACTGCTGAAACAGAGCTAAAACTATATATATGTATATGTCATATACTCAAACAGAGCATGCAGTCAGCTGGTGAAAACTGCTCTCTAAGCTCCAGTTTTCATTTAATTGGGAACATAAACATATGAAAGTCGAGGCTAGTAATTTGATTTCAAAAGAAAGCTGCTTGAGACAAGCATCAGTCAGAGCTAACAGGAGCCATATGCTACATGTTTCATGTAAGTGATGTGGTCTTCAAAAAAAAAAAAAATAGGAAAAACCTATTTGCTTTTTTTTAAGCAGATCTTTCCTAAAGGAATTGTAGTAAACCTTCTGTTCAACAGGCTAAACAGTATTTATGTGCATAATTGATGTTAATATATTATCTCATAGATGCAAGATATTTGCTGTTACCGTGCATCAAAGAAGTTTCTTCACTTAAACCATAGCCACAGAGCTCATGTAATTTCCCAGAGCCACAGGATAGTCAAGATAAAATCTGGCAAATTAGAACCTCCCTGAGTGAGGGGATTCTGGCTTTCTGTGCCTGGATCTGCTCAAAATGTGTGCTAGCCTTTTAAAACAAGAGCTAGTAACTATCTCTAGCAGACAGTTAAGAACAACAAGCTATGGAGATCATTCTGTCACAATGGAGGTGAAGAGAGTTTTCTTGTCATAATGAAGAAGGTTGAAAAGCACTCACTGCAAAAGAATAGGGTTTAACTGTTGATAGTCCCTTACAAAACAGAAAGAGAGGCCCTTACAAAAACCAATATTTGTTGAACCTTTGTATTGCATTTAAAACAATTTAAATTATGTTTTATGGACAATTATAGTAATCTTTATAGTTAAATGGCTGTTAAGTTCCCAAATATTTGCAAGCAGGATGTGCATATGACATATGAATTATACTGTGCTTTAGTAGAGATCATGTGAATTTTAAGGAACCAATACTGAATGTTTTGTATTGATGAGCTATGTGAAGTATAGTTAGTATTTCAGTGGAAACTCCTGGCTTGTTCCTGGTGACAAGAGTCCAACTGGCAGGGTGTCAGATGTGCAGACTGAATGTTTTCTGCACACTAACCTAGAAAGCAATTCCATGCTGAAGGCCTGCTTTGAAAGGAAGGATTGTGCAAAGTTACTAAAATCCAGGCAAACTTTATTTTTTCTTATCTTGTACTTAGCCAATTCTAAGTTAACAAGTCCCAGCTGGAAGTGATCCCAGAGCTGGATCTCTGCAGGCTCTTGGCAGTCAGGGGAGAAGGATGGGCTGCTCCTGGAAGTGAGCAGAGCAACTGGCTTCTGGGTTCTTGTCCAGACATCCCTCTGGGGGCAGCTGCAAGGCTGCAGAGCAGAGCTCCACCTATAAAACTCCTTGAGTCCTTTTCCCACTTCAGGAGGCTGCTAATGGTATTAAGGCCCATTTCTTATATCCTAAATATTGGTCTGGTTAGCTGTAAATGGATTATTCCTTTGCAAGGGAAAGAAAAGAGGTCTTCCTCCCACTCTCCCATCCTGGCACTGTGTAGATGGCAGTGTGAGTGCATGGCTGGGAGAAGGCACAGGGATAGTGCTGCCACAGTGCTTGGGTTTAAGAAATTGACAGGTCTTTGATGATCCAGCTAAAACAATTGAGGAAGTTGCTGTCCTTCACCTGGATACCCTTAAAGCTACTCTGTTCCGTGCAAAACCAGGACACCAGAGAGCCCCTTTCAGTGCCCAGTGAACCTGGTAAGATTAAACCTCAGCTGAGGCCAATATGTTCCAATCTGTTTGACATTGCACTGAACTCAATTTAGTAGTAGTGCTCACAAGAATACCCATGACACATAATTGCTTAAATTACTTAGCTAAATCTGCGTAATTCTTATAATAATTCTGATACTTCTTAGACATGAAACTAATCGTTAAAGAAACTGATCCCCTACGCAAAGTGCATGTTGACTGGTGATCAAAGTTGGTAAACTTATGTGTCTGGCTGATTACAAAGATTTGGCTATGAACAAGTTTAAACTGACAGCAGATATAATTATTAGTAAATAGTAATATAATAACTGTGATGTTCTTTATCCATTCTCAAATGATGAGGGAACAAATGGTGTTTGTTCCCAAGCCATGTGGAAGTGTATCTCTCGGGTTTCCCTGTAAGCTGTGTGTGATCTTCTTCGCCATTGTCTGTAAAGCATGTGGCAGGAACTTTTAGGTGTGTATGAATAAAAAATGTCCATAAAAGGTTATATTTTAAGGTCATAATGCTATGGTCAGATAAGAATGAGGATCTTGGACTGAACTGTGTTGAAACTGGAGGAATGCTGCTGTGGTGGGAATGCAGCATTGATCTGGTCAGGTCTGATTAAGCAGAAGCAATCAGGAGGCAACATAGCACAAATGTGTATTTTTAAGTCATTGTTGTGTCTTGGGTAATGTGTATCACTGTTGTACAACAGATTGTACAGCTGGTGACTGAAAAATATTGCTCATAAGTCTCGCTGAGACAGTTATGCAATTTGCTACTCCCACCAATTCTTTTTTTTTCCCCTCAAAGTGCTGAATATAATGCAAGATTAAATGCCCTTTGATAATCAGTTTTAGAAGCTGCTCCTCTTGCTTAGTGGATGTAATAGGAGTATAGAATTAATAGGGAAAATATTAGATCCTCTGCATTGTGGGTGAAAGTTTGAACTTGAATTAATTTCTAGTAATTTGATTCATGATTTGATCACAAGGTATTGCTCTGTGACAACAGAAATAGGATGATTTTCCTGAAATTTCAAAGTTGTTTAGCTAAAACTTAATCCCTGGCTATTGACTGACCTGTGGCCAGAATAGGATTCATAGTCAAGCACCCCTTGTTCTGTCTGTTACTCTTTACTATTCCTTTTCCATTGGCAAGGAAAATCATTCCTCTCTTTGACATCATTGGGGAACTCTTACCACTTCGAGAGGAGGTACAGAGCAGAATCAGAAAGTATTTTTGTACTTGAATAAAGTGTGTTAAAAGGTGCTTGTATATGTGTATGTGTGTATTCATGCTAGTATTATCAATTTCTAATTTCTCCTATAACCTTTTTTAAGATCTTTCAATGATTTTTTTTTAAGTATAGGTTAATGAATTCTTTGTAAAGACAACATGAGAAAAGTTACAACCAAGTTAATTTTCGAGCCATACTGGAACCATTGAAACTTCTCTTCTGAAAAACACATAGTTCGTACAAAGACATTTGACACCTAGATCCAGGAGAGGTTTATTCAGGATATCAGTCTTAAGGTGTTTGGATACTTTTGGGACTCTAAAGAGTGTTTTCTGCTTTATCAGCTGAGTAAAAATCTTACTCATTAACCTAGCAACATTTTTTTTGATCTTTGTTACAATTAATAAAAAAATACTGTATCAAATGGAAATGATTCATACCACTATCCTTTGAAAGGGGAAGTGAAATCTCCCCTCTTATGTCCAGAGTAATACATGTGACTATTTTGTTTGTGCAGTTAACTAGTAGAGTCTTAAGCATGAGGTTTTACAGCCATGAGTGCTAATCTGTTGGCATTTTTCTGAACCTGTCTATTGTACCCTTTGAGAAACTATGTCTGCATAGCATGTATCTCCCATTTTCCAAAGTTCCCTGTGTCTAAGTTTTCAAAAAGTTGTTGGATGGTTCTCTGTTGGAAGAGTTTTATCCCCAGTTCAGTACAAAGACTAGAGAGCTCTGTGAATTTTTGCTAGTTGTATCTCTACATCCTTGTTCCATAAGCAGATTTTTAAACAAAACGCTTCATTGCACATCTGTTGTCTTTTTACAGGTGATGTATCACCCATCAGCATGTCTCCCATCACTCAGTCACAGTTTATTCCACTTGGGGAAATCCTTTGCCTGGCCATCTCAGCAATGAACTCTGCCCGAAAACAAGTCACACAAGAAGCACTAATGGAGCACCTGACCACCTGCTTCCCAGGTAACCAGTCATTAATAAATCATTGGTCTGATGAGTGCATGTCTGTAAAAGGGCAGTTAAACAATCCCCAGTCCTTTCTGGATGGGGATATTGACTAATCCTGACATGCTAGGCAAAAGTAAAAGGCAGCATTAGGGTTTAATCTTAGAACTGTTCCTTTATTCTTAAACATATGGAGAATTGAGTTCTCCTTGATAAGGCCATTCATGTGAGAAGCATTTTGCCGGGTCAATTTCTGACTTTATGTAAATAATAAAAATTACATGAGGTACTAAACAATGAACTATTGGTTTGTTTCTTTTTGCAGACGGTGTCAGAATAAGTTTTTTTGTGATTTTTCTCATAAAATAACCATCTCTATCATCATAGTTAAAGGAGTTTAGGGCTTATTTAGTAGCTATAGAGAACAAAGCATGATGTGCCATTGTCAGAGCAGACTTATTTCACCTTGTGGCTTTCAAGACAGTTGTAGCTAACTCAGAAGAGCTCTGTTGACATCATTCAACCAGTTCATTGTCCAGTCTCCACAGAGATAATCTCATGGAGAGGTTCTCTGTAGAGAATTCTTTCTTAAAGAGCAGGTTTCCCACATACTGCGTGTCATCTTCTACCTGGGACAGGCTCTCAGTGTGTGGCCTGATGTAAGTTGTACAGTCTGGTGACAATGATGTGCCTGCTTCAGGGAGAGGTTATATTTAAACTGAAAGGACAATGTTAGCCTGCTTTCCAGGGGGTTTCAGATCCTTCTTGGACACAGTTCTGGCTTCTGCTTCTATACTGCCCTTGCTTGAAAAATAATTATAAAAAAAGATTTAAAGATAACATGACAACACTCTTTGTGACTAAACTAAAAGATTTGGAGAGCCATACATACATTTGCTGTGTTCTTGAATGCTGGTAAGCTGTTCAGGATATATTCTTGTAAGCATTTTATAGTATTTATGAAATGGTAAATAGAAAATGTCTTGGATTAAAGATACTGTAACACCAAAAAACAAGAATGTAGTCTTGAATATGCTGCTTCTGTACTGGCTGTCTGTATCTGGTGTATCATGCAAAATGCATCTTGTAGAGACATTTTAAATTTTGGTGCAAAAGCGTTGGGCAGAGGTTTACTGCTCAGAAGAGCACAACTTCTTCATTTGTGCTTTGTATGATCCTGGGCAAGATGTTTAACTACTCTGTGCCTGGGTTTGCAGTTCTCTAAAGTAGTTAAGAAACTTCTCCACTATACCTGTTTTACAGTTGCAAAAAGCAGCTAATTGAAAATACTTCAGTAGGAAAACTACTGATGCATCTGTCTCATCTAGGCAGCCTAACCATAGCCATGTTTTGATGTGTAGAATTTTTTTGCTTACAATTCGGAGCAAGAGTTACTTAAAGGTTAAATGGCTTTTGCTACAGTTGGTACTAAATTCTGAGATTTTAGAATGTAATTCTGGATTGAGAGCTGTATTTGGAATAAACAATTATATCTGACATTTAATTGCACCTTTAAAAAAAGTACTGCAAGCATATTTTGTAAATACTGGCTTTTTCTCCCAGTTTGTAGTTTTGTTTACCATGATTTGGTTTTTCGGGTTTTTTTCAGTATGTTTGGCTGATTTTGAAAATAGTGGTAAAAACTGTAAGGGATAGAATGCAAAGAAGGCAATGTTCACAATTGTAATTCCTTTTAATTAATGTTGACAATTTTTTTTTTCAAGTCATCAAGCTTCTGTATAGCTGTGTATTAGAAGAATTCCATAGATTCCAAGTATTTTTCCAATGATTCAATATTTTTATAGAAACATTATTGCATGGTGGAAATTATAATCTATTGGTAACATCCCTTGAGTTTCCTGGGAGCATGATTATCAGTTGACTTAGTGTGTTGGGCTATTCTTGTTAGACAGAACCAAACATGAAAAATAATTCAACAGGCTGGATTATTTTGTAGACACTGCCCAGAAGAAGCCTCAGGCAAGTTAGCACATAGTCTCTTGCTGCCTTTTTTTTCTTACTAGCCACTGACATGTGAATTTCTCAAGTCTGAGATTAAAAAAAAAAAAAAAAAAAAGGAGAGCCTCATTTCCCAAAATGTAAAGAAAGTTATTTGAAGGAAAAAAAAAACAAAAACCAAATTGTTGTTCAAATTTTTCCCTGCTCTAGAGAAATGTCTTTCTCTTCCAGTGATGACATGTTTAGCGTAGCAAGCATACATGTTCTTTCAGCATGTGAGGATTGTCCAAAAAATTTCTTCTTTTCAGTAAAGAGAACTTCTTATGCAGAGCGAAATTTTTCACTTGTCTGCCCAAACTCTAATAAATCAGCTGTAGGGTTTTGAGCCCTTGTGTTTCTGTGACTGTTTTAAAATATCTGATGTTCTCTCATATTCTGATAATTTATTTTTCCTAACTAGGTGCTGATGCTCTGAGGAAGAGGAGAGTACTAGCTCTGTAGATGCATCTGTTGTTGTCATATAACCTCTCTGTATCTCTTCCTGTAGCAGCACTTGTCTGCCTGTGTTGTTTGTGTTTTAATGAACAGATGCTTCACTGCATTTCATGGTGTGGATAAATTTCCTAAGACCCCAGATGCTGTTCTCAAAACTGCCTAAGAATAATAAACCTTTTTCTTCAGTGCAGGGTCTTACAGTTTCAGTCTAGCCCTCTAGTTTGCTGAGCCATTGTGCAGGCATAAATCTGGGCCATGGCTCTATCTGAAATAAGGTATGCTAATTATTTATAACATCACATAGCAACCACTCCACATCCTTAACTAGTATTTCATGAGCCAATCAGAGTATTTCCTTTATCCCTTGTTAAGCCTTAGCATCAGCTCAGGAGAAAATCATTTTAGCAGATTTAACACCATTTAAATACTACTTCAGATGTATTTTTCATGATTTTATTTTATTCAGAAAGTTTGTAATGATAATGCATATCTCATTTGTGGGTTTTGTTATTTGTCAGATTTTTTAAAAAGCAAGAGGGCTGCTCCTGCACCTGTTCCCATTATTCTCACTTAGAATTAAACAATGAGATATTTGCACAGCCTTACTTTGTAATTTATTGCCCATGGTTTAAATCCCATACATTAAATGTAAATCTTTGAAATCCAGTATAAGGAGCTAAGAATGTAACCTCTGTTCTGTGTTTGGCAACCAGACCATCTTATCTGTATGAACCTGAAAGAAGAAAACATCAAGTTTTAGTCTGTGCACCTTTAGTAAGAATATTTTTCTTTTTTTCCCCTCATTTTTGACCACATTTCATTGTCTATGTTTAAATATTTTTATGACGTTCATAATTTCAGTGTAGAAAATACACGTGTATTGGACTGGGTTGCTTTTGAAGCAAGCAGCTTTCTGAAAGCTGGCAAATTCCTCTGACATTCACCTTTATAACTGTTCACTCTCTAAATACGTGAAATATATGTGTAGCACTTAAAAGAAGTGTCTTACATTAACTGAGTTCACTCTAGGTCAGTGTTCTTTGTGAGCAGCAAACAAGACATAATCTTCTGTCTGGAAGCTCAGTGGATGGCATAGTAGACTCTCCTGAGATACAGAAAATGTACATGTCTGATGATTCAGTGTCCAGACAGTTTCTGCTTTTGAATTATTAAACCACTACATAATCTTAAATAACACCACTGCTGTCATGCAATATTTTATGTGCTAGAGTCTCTAAGCTACAGAGTTTTTTCCCCTTGTTTCTATTTAACAGAGGAAGGGAGACCATAAGACTTCTGAATGCAGCGGAGGGGTAGGTTGTGCATAACCATGATGTGGGCAGATTGCTGTAAAGAGAAAAGTCTTGAGAAAGCCAAGAAATCTGTATTTAAAATAGGAACAATGGGAGCCAGAGTAATGTCATTGCTTCTGTCTGCCATCCAGGAAAGCATAAGCTGAGTTTGGGTCTGTTTCTGCTTTTGTAAGTACCTGGAAGAGCTCGGGACAAAACCCATAGCTACCCTTAGCTGGCAATGCTGAGCTTCAAAGATCTGCATCTGCCATCCTCACTGCTGGCTCAGTGACCCACAGGGACATACAGTATGCCAGGAGTAATAAAAGCAATAGTCTTCAGAGAGAAGGCTGACACGATTAACTTTACAGCATCATTGACTGCCCAGGCACACTAATTTTTTTTTCTTGATGTTTATCTGCACATTCTCCATTCACAGGAGTTAGCCAATTAATGTAACTACTGTGCATCCAGTGTTTAGAGACCCACTTACCCAGAACATTGTAGCCATTATAGTTTACTTGGTGAAAAATACATACTATTATTTTTGCCATATGTTTGCAGTGCATTTTTGCCAAAATTAATGTAAAACATCAGAGCATCCATTTCAATCTCTTTACCTAACTTTTCTGTAATCTCCCAGGAGAAATGTTTTCATTGCTTTTATTTTTGTTCTGATGTTTTTGAAATAGTATGTTAAGAAAAGTCTTTTAAGTAAAACAGGGATGAAGAATCAAATTCTCACAAAGGTAAGTATGTGTTGAGGCATTTACTTGTAAGCTCTTGGAAAATGCAATGGCTCAGGCAGGTTGTTTATAGAGCAAGTGCACCTCAGTTGGACCAGGGTTGGACCCTGCAGTGCATTTTCAGCACAGGATGGAGAAACAAATGAGCTTGAGTTTCATGGTCATCCACTTCTTGTCATGATGTGAGGCATAATGTAAAAGAAGGGGCATTGCCTAAGCAGAAATAACAGCTCCACTGCAGGAAAGAAGAGGTTAGATGATCACTGGTTGTTACGCGGAACTGAAATCACTCTTCATGTGCATTACCAAAAGCTTACACTGCTCTCAGGTTGCCACTGCCTCACAATCCAGAGGAAGCTCGCCGTATTGTTTACTTCAGTCCAGAGAGACTCAGAATTCTGGGCTAGGGAGGGGTAGTCCTTTTTTTCCCCAGCTCTCTGGATTTCAGCTTTTCCCACCAGTTGCTATTTCTGGCATGTTAGCTCATCCAGAGGTTCTGGGGGTGTTTGTTACTGTCTTTAGGATTATTACATGAAATGTGGTCACCTGTATGAAAAGGGGAGAAAATGCATGCTCCCAATTCTCCATATTTTTTCCTAATTTTCAGTCTCATTTATGCTCTCAAAGGATATCCTATCTTCACCATTCTTTTTTCCTGGGTTTGAATCGACCCTAATCTTTCAGCTCTGTGGACTATGCATGAAATATATTTACTGCCCCCATGTACTTCTCCCTGGTGCCTTCTGTGTTGTAGTTGCTTTTCCTCATGCATCCATGTTATTCCTAACACTTTGCTGTTTCTGTTGTAAGATTTCAGTTACAGATATGAGCAATATAGTCATGTCACTAAGTTCAAACAACATTCAGGGTTAAACTTAAGAATATTTACTGTGTTGTCTGCAGCTCAGTTGCAAGAATGAGGATGAGTTAAGGAATTAGTAGAGCTTCTCTTTTTCATGTTGCTGATCTTTTGGTGGAAGTGTTGCTGTCATCCTCATGTTTGCTCACACAAGGTCAGTGGCCTTTGGCATGTTTGAGAAGAGTTGGTGACCAGACCCTATGTACTACTGGAAATACTGTGTTTGTGGCAGGTACCCATAGCTGAGATTTCTCCACTAAGTGTTCTTGTTGAAAGCCTATACTTTGTTGAAGTGTTTTTGCATGCATAGAATTTCTATTCTTGAAGACAGAGTTTGACTTGACAAGGTCCTGACCAACCTGTTCTAAGTTGGCCTGAATATGAGTAGGGCTGCTGACCAGATGGTTTCGTGAGTCCCATTTCAACCTAAGTTGCTTTCTGATTCTTTTTTTTTCCTAAACTACTTTTGTTTAAAAGAAAACTAAGATCCAGAATAAGTAATATTAACTTTTTTAGTTTAAAATAGAACATACAAACTTTTGTAAAACATTTCTCTAGTTCTAAAAATGTAAGTGAGACCAACACCTGGCATTAAAATGCATTTGGATAGCTTTTTCCACTGAAAACTTGGAAGCACTTCTATTTTTGATTCAGCATAAACAAATCTTTTTAAACTAGCCTGTGAACTAAAGTTCATGTTTCCTTAGCTCTAGATGAAACTTACTTCTATGCACAACATGCCAGCTTAATATTTTATTTAATAAAGTTTTGAAGACTTGGTCCTGCACACTGAACCCATCAGGCGTGCTGGTAGTGGGAAGGACCAGGCTCACATTGCCAAGTCTGCCATGTGGCATTGATGCAGGTGTGTCGTATTTGTCCCTTTCTCAGTATGCAGTGCATGCAGTTAGGTAGTGTCCCTCACATCTCACATGAAAGGCAAGGAACTCTGAGAAGCAAGTTCTTTAGGAGGTAAATCTGTAACTTCCAACATTATGGAAAAATGTGTTTGAGTAAGATGAACTGTATCATTCAGGACTTGTCTTTTTTTGGAGCAGCTGGTATAGTTGAAACATGTTGTAATGGGAGAGCAAATCAGTTCAATCAAGTTTGTGATGAAGGGGCAGTTTGAGGGAATGCTTTTTTTATCCTTGTGTATTAGTCTTCTGTGAAAAAACAACTTAGGCATCCAAAGTATCAAATAACTACTGCTTTAGGTGTGACAAGGCATTATAAGAGTAGGTCCGGTGAATGGAGTTATAAATATTTAGCTGGAAGAAGAATGAAAGTGAAATGTTTCCCCTGACACTCTTTGATTTTCAGTGATTCCATCTTATACCTTACAGTCACCTGCACAATGGAAGTGACTAGAAGTTCTCTCCTTTTTTTTTTTAAAGCACTTTATTAATGGCTTCCGTTCTATTTAATTGATAATTTATATGTCTGAAGGGTAGGAGATATCTGGAGAAACAAACAGAGAAGAGAAAGCTTAACAAAATGCTTTAATGGAGTTGTTTGTTCAGCATATTCCAGCTTGTACACTGGAAAAAACAGCTTTTTGGTGGGGAGGGGGAAACCAGAGAGTCCTGCACAGTTTTATGCACTCCCTGATATGTGTTTACTGTCATTTCTAGGAGTTCCAACACCCAGTCCAGAAATCCTTCGACATACTTTGAACATGCTTGTACGGGAGAGGAAAATATACCCAACTCCGGATGGTTATTTCATTGTAACTCCACAGACTTACTTTATAACACCATCTCTCATAAGAACTAACAGTAAATGGTACCATTTGGATGAGAGGATACCTGAAAGGTCTCAATGTACCTCTCCACAACAAGGAACTATAACTCCCTCCACCTCGGGATGCGTCAGGGACCGAACACTACCCAAAAACCACTGCGACTCCTGCCATTGTTGCAGAGAAGACATGCACAGCATGCATGCATCTACCCTACAGAGGAAATCAGCAAAAGACTGTAAAGACTCATACTGTCCTCCCTCATTATGTCAGGTCCCACCTACTGAGAAAAGTAAAAGTACTGTCAATTTTTCATATAAAGCAGAGACGCTTACAAAGCCTAAGGATGTAGAAAAGCAGTCTAAGAAATTTGGACTCAAATTATTCCGATTAAGTTTTAAGAAGGACAAGACAAAACAGTTGGCAAATTTCTCTGCCCAGTTTCCTCCAGAGGAGTGGCCACTAAGGGATGAGGACACCCCTACCACTATACCTAGAGAGGTAGAAATGGAGATTATCAGGCGCATTAACCCAGACTTGACTGTGGAAAATGTCATGAGACACACTGCACTAATGAAGAAACTTGAAGAAGAAAAAGCTCAACGAAGCAAAGCAGGATCTTCAGCTCACCACAGTGGACGAAGTAAAAAGAGCAGAAATCACAGAAAGTCTCATGGGAAATCAAGGTCACACAGCAAGACCCGGGTGTCCAAAGGAGACCCATCAGATGGTTCTCATTTGGATATACCTGCTGAAAGGGAGTATGAGTTCTATGATCCCTTGACTCGATCCCCACGGGAAGGCTGTTTTATAATAGAGCACAAGGGAGATAATTATATAATGCACAGCAATCCTAACATGATTGAATCTCACTTTCCCATGACACCAGAGTGGGATGTGTCTGGTGAACTGGCCAAAAGAAGAACTGAAATGCCTTTCCCTGAACCTTCCAGGGGAAGCTCCCACTCCAAGGTCCATCGGAGCCACAGCCATACACAGGATAGAAGATCGAGGAATGAGCGGTCCAGTAAGGCTAAGGAAAGGTCTAGATCCATGGATAACTCCAAGGGACCTTTGGGCTCAGCAACTTTAGGCACACCTGAAGATATAGGTGAAGGCTGTAGCCCAGATGACCAAACAACTAGCCAAACTTACATTGACGATAGTACCTTAAGGCCATCTCAGTCGCTCAGTCATCAAAGGGCTCTGCTTTCATCTGCAAGCTACAAAGAGACTTGTATCCCTGAAATAGCTAGTGGCAGTGTAGAAACCCCTAGTTCTTGTAGCCTATTGGAACAAAGCAAGACTACGGAGAATCTACCATCGTATAGCGAGCTCAACTCTTGCACAACAAAATCTGCAGTTGATGACTATTTTCAGTGCAACACATCCAGTGAGACTGTGCTTACTGCTCCATCACCACTGGGAAAGAATAAAGAGGATCATGATACACTAGCAGGGACAGATGGGCTCAAAAAAATGACTCCCACAGAAAGACAGTCTCAACATATTGCGAGGGAGCCTGGGGTGCACAAAGAGGAGTCCCCAAAGGGCCCAAATAGTGGTTCAGCGGTCGCTGGACAAACTCCAGAGGTGATCGCAAATGGGCGGCTGGTTCAACACCACAGCACTGAATCAAGCAGCCTTGATAAAAGGAAAGAAATATTTAGCAAGGATACACTCTTTAAACCTCTGCACAGCACTCTTTCTGTGAATAGTTACCATAAGTCTAACACACCTCTGCTAAAGCCCCATCAAAAGACGCCCTCTGACACATTGCCAGGCAGATGTGAGAAACTTGAACAAGCGATAGTAACCTCAGTCACACAAGTCATGCCCGTTTCTCAGAGACAGCAAGAGGCACCTGGGAACCAGGAGGCCTCCTTTGACTACTACAATGTATCTGATGATGATGACTCAGAGGAAGGAACCAACAAAAATGCGGAGGAAGAAAAGAACAGGGATGATGTTGGTACAATGCAGTGGCTCCTAGAGAGAGAAAAGGAGAGGGATCTGCAAAGAAAGTTTGAGAAGAATCTTACACTTCTCACCCCTAAGGAAACAGAAAATAGCAACAACCAGAGAGCCACCCACTCAGCCCGCCTGGACAGCATGGACAGCAGCAGCATTACTGTGGACAGCGGGTTCAACTCTCCACGGTAGGACTGTCACATTCATTGCAGCTTTACAGACTAGGAAGTCTGTTTACAGTTATTTGTGTGTAATATTGGTGACAGAATGTAGGGCTTTATTAAACAATTTCACACATTTTCAGACAGTGTTTTCTACAGCTCTGGAATGTTCTGTTCAGATGTATGGATTTCCCACCATACCGTAAGAAACCAATGACCATTTGCGGCATTGACTCTGTATTAGTTCATTTTCTGTTTGCTGAATACCTCCCTGTATCCTTTTTTTTTTTTTTCTTTATTAAACTTGTGTTTGCATTTAGAATAGAAGGGATGAGCTCCTGTTACTCCCCCCTTCCCTTTCCCTCTAAGATACCATCAGCAAGACTAATGGGAAGACTAGGCATGACTAGGTGGTATAATCCTTGGCACAGACATAAAAAAAAAAAAAAAGAAATTACGTTGTTTTGGTTTTGGTCTTTTTTGTTTGCTTTCTTCAAAAATTTTGGAAGTGCGTCTAGTCACCATTCCAAACTGGTAAGACTGGAACAGCAGCTCACCCTACAATGCTTGAAGTGTTCAGGATATTTGAACTTCAGAGGTGACTCAATGCTGTATCAGTAGAGAGAGAGGTGCCTTGCCTAAGATACTGGGGAAAAGAGTCCAGATGTTTACATATGGTTGTGCTGGTTAGTAATTTCCATTCCAGGGATTTCAGACATTGTGGAAGTCTGTGTGGTAGAAGTCTTACAGGCATAGGGAGGAGAGAGGTGCTGTTACGTTCCCTGCCCTATGTTCACTAGCTCATTTCCAGATTAAGAATCCTTTGCTTGAGCCTTTTTCCTTGTCCCTCTGACCTTTGGCGGTCCTAGGTCCATGACAGAATGGAGCTTGACCAGTTTTGTTTGGCCTGGATAGCAACCCATCAAGAGTTCAGAGCAATGACTCTAAGAAGACAGAAATAATTTACTGTAGTAGTTATCTTGTAGTGTCTTACTTGAGCTTAAATTATTTATTACCTGTGTTTAAAAATCAAACCTTCAAGACTGGACTTGTATTAGGTGAAAAAAATTGAGTTTTTGGGGTTTTTGACCTTTTTTTTTTTTTTTTTGGCTCTATAAATGGTGTTCTTATTCCACAGAAGTACATGTTTTTTTACATCTATAGCAAAGGCTCTCAGAAAGGCATGTGAAGGATTTCCTGTTTCTGCACAGGACTAAATTTCATTTTCGGTTCAAGTCCTGTCAGTCTCGAATAAATTCCCTTGGATTTGATGGCTTCTCTCTCTTGATGTTAATGACAAGGCAGCAATTAGTGAGCTTCATGCAACACGCAGTGATTATCAAACTAGAGCAGGCTTTTAGCAAATGTATACTTTTTCTGAGTGAAAAATTTGAAAAATAATTTGAGCAAATTGTACCATTTACACCGAGTCCACCCTAAAAAAGAGACTTGAGAAGGTTTTGACTCTGTTTGTGTTGTTTGACTGTTCTGCAGATGCTTCGCATCTTTCTCACATACAACTGTTGTATGAAGCTCTTTGCACTGTTCTTTTTTGAATGTAATCTCTTCCTTTAGTTAAAGTGCTATATTTGCAGTTGGTTTTTGTGGGCGAGTATATTGTGATATTTCCTTCTTACTCTGCAGAATATGAGAGTCACCTTCAGGACAGGATATCCACTGGATTAAAAATCAGTTCTTGGACTACTCTTGTATGCTAGCTGAATATCAAGCTTGTGCTTCTGGTTAATACAAAGATAGGCATCTTCTTCCCTAATTATTTACACAAAAGCCAAAATTTCTGTTTGACATGAACTTGGCTAGCAAGAAAACAGAATATAGTGAGCATACTGGATTTAGTGCTGCTATACCACTTTGTTTAGATCAAAAGGGAAACAGATAAGCAGCTTTCAAAAGTGTTCGTATGTACTTTTAAACAATTATTATACTGTTTACTTGTTAACAAATGTCTTTTTTTGGCATGGCCACATAAAGTAAACTTTTTAAAAAAAAAGAAAAGGCAACATTCTGTAAGGTTTTCTTGCATATTTATTTTGTGAGACCAGCATATAGTCCGGATATTTTGAAGCTATTTCATGAGCTTTTCATCAAAATTATGAAATTGGATGATTTTGCTGAGGTTTGGTCACTCCTTGGCATGTCTATAAAAATAAATTGAGCTGAGGGTGAATTCAGTCCTTTGGCTATAATTACCATGCTGTTATTACTTTCCTACCTTATAACAAAAAATGTACTCCACAGCCCTTTCCCAGGAAATACAAAATAGCCATCCAGCATCCATCTGGTAAGATTCAGCTAGATCTGAGAGCGTCCTGTAGCAGATGCCTAGGGAAGAGTGTAAGAACAGGACATGCATGTGGTGATGTTCCTCAGGTGTATTCCAGCCTCCACTGATGAGGTTACTCTCCACTTCCTGAGGTGGGGTGGTATCTTTTCATTCAAACTGAAGTATGCAACGTTGCTTGGGGAATCAACATTGACTATAAGAGAAAAAATACATGTTTAAAGTGTAACAAATTGAAAAAAGGACAGTAAAAAAACAAATTTAAAAAATCTAGATGTAGTTAAAGAGATTTGCAACGGTCATTTGACTTCCGGAGTATTTTTTTTTCCAAAATTTGTGAACATATCAATCACTATTGGGAAGAAAGCCTCAAAGTATTTTGTGTATTGCTTTTATGCAAGCTGTATCTAGTAAATGTTAGCTGTCAAGATTAATTTTATTCCTTTATTTTTAGAGCTTATGTAAGACTGTTGTTCCTTTGTCACCTAAAGAAAGAAATGGTCCTAATTTTGGCATTACTCTGCATGCAAAATTTTCACTGCAGTCTTTGTGTATACATGTTGTAATGGTCAGTTTGTAATATCAGAGTTGAAAATGTTTGAAGATCTGGAATTAGTGGTCCCATAAAGAATGACACAATATGGAATCATCTCTGAAAACCACGATTTGCATCTATTTTCATGAAAAAGCAGAGGGAGAGGAATCAAAAAATGAGCAACAGAAGTGCACCATATGTCGTTGCAGCTCACAGAAATCACTCACGATGTGCATCATCCATTGTAGCTGTTTGGAACGATGGACAATAAGACACTCATTGGCAGAAGATTACCAGTACTGTTTTGATCAGTTTAAAAGATTTGTGGGAGTTTTCCTAAAGGCATCATAGATTTTCCAGATTCAGTCAGTTTAAGATTTTTTAAATCTGCCCTACAACTAGACAAGGTGTTTCTTGCTTCCTCTATGCTGTACACTGACACATTTCTCCCCTGCCACATCCAAAGCTATGCACTCCTACTCTTCCCCTGATGCTAGCACTAATATTTTTTTGGTTTTGGTTTTTTTCTGAAGGCTAGTATTTAACTGAGAGCAGTCCCTGATCTGGCTGGCTGCAAGGCATAGCATCAGGGAAGCAGCAGAAACATGTGGCAGGGTCAGGTCCACACAAAGCAGGCAAGAGCTGCCCTTATCAGTAGCAGGTAAATTTAGGTTGACTTTAAACTGACCATGAAACTCTTGTCATTAGTGTATTTGTTTCTAGTGCTTATTTAACAACTGCATCAGTCCTTTAAATATATTCTGTAAACATTTCTGTAGCAAGTGGTGATGTGCTTTTACAAAGATGTAGGGATACAGGTGAAGAATACATAACCAGGGGCCACATACCTATTTGAAAGCAAGTCTCTCTGCACAGAAACACAGTATTTGGAGATCAAAAGTTAGTAAAGAGTGTAAAGGTAACAAAAATAGTAATAGTGATAAAACTAGCCTTAGCATGTCGTGGCTGAATTTTTTAAAAGCTGTAGACTAAAATACAGACTCCTCTCCTTTCATAATTAGATGTAGCATTAAAAGGCTTAATCTTTAAAAATGCTGTGTCCTATCACTCCTGTGAATAAATTATATGTTAGAACTAAAGGAACATTGTCCATTTTCTGATGAAGTAGCAGCTAGTTGTTCAGGGCATGATCACAGACCAGGCAGTTGAGATTTCTCAGCATCTTGGTAGGTTGCAATTGTCTCAGTTGCAAAGCAAAATTGAACTGTTGCATTTAGAAGCATCGTGGGTTTAGTGTAAAGTAGGACTTTTAGTTAATATTTTGTGTACAAAAACAGAGGTAGAAGAGGAGACAACAGAGGACACTGTGTTACATGATTGCTGTCCTACCTCTGCTTAGTTACAGTGCTGATTTGATGAAGCTACTTTGTGCAAAAATGCACCGGGCAGGAAGGAAAATAATTATGTTCTAAGTGCAAGATGGAAGCTATTTCCTTTGGTGAAAAATCCAAATGCTTGATACTGGTTCAGCTTACAGCTTGTGTGACAGTCTCAGCTGTGCCTGTTGCTATACCTGTGTGTTGTAGTATGGTGACTGCTGAGCACCTCTGAAACATATTTTGGAGGAACATGTGTGTACTGTCAAAATGAGATGGTTCATTGATGTGACATTACGTGCAAACACAGGAAACCTATTATAAAACACTCTATTCTCCTTTCCTGTGTGGTCAGTAGATATATAGGCATGTCATATATGAGTGTGTATATATATTTCTTTTCCATTCCAGTACTCGTGAGAGCCTGGCATCCAACACTTCAAGTATTGTTGAAAGCAACAGGCGTCAGAACCCCGCTCTGAGTCCTGCACATGGTGGCGCAGGCCCAACGTTCAACTTCCGAGCCACTGCAGACCCACCCACAAGTGAAGCTGAGAAACTGCAGAAACCTGCTAACTGCTTGCAAGCTTCTGTCACTAGTGTCTGATAGTCATCCTGCCTCAGATCGTCTGTCTCATCCTATACAGCAAAGTTTACGACACTGGGACTGATGTTTACATCTTTGGGGAAAAATAAAACAAGCATCTCAAACACAGTTTTAGTGTTTACTTAAACTGTGCTGCTATGTAGACTAGGGGCAACAAAGAAATCTTTATTTCAAGGTATTGCTTTTCACATTTGCGGCTCCGTAGCAACAGAATAGCAGTAGGGATAATATGTACACTTTTTGCTTCACTTAATTGTAACTGAGCACATATATGAAAGTCTAGACACTGTAAGTGTAATCTGCATTTTCAATGTCCATGCAGTTGCCAACTTCATTTTAAAAAATGCCACAGATGTGTGATGCCCCTGGTCAGAGGCTAAACTCTGCTTCAGAGTTGATAATTTTTTACTTCAAAAACTGAGCCACTGCTGAAAGTAACCAGCCAGGATCACCATGAGGAAAAACAATGCCAAACACGACAAGTGATGACCTCAGTTCTATCTGTGAATTATTAATACTAATCAGTCATTTTCACTGTGCATTTTTGTGACACAATTTTACAAATACCTGTTTAAGCGAGTAAAAAGAGGTTTGGGTTTTCTTTTTATTTGCTTTTTTCTAAGTATGGAGGGTGGGAGGGAGGCGGCTTCTCCTTTTGTTTCAAAAGTATGAGAGATGTTTACTTAATGAGACTTTACCTTCCATAGTCACCAATGAGGAGGTGGGCCTATGCATAGAGGGGGGAGTGGGGAGGGAAGGGAAAGATATAACTGTCATGGAGCCACAATGTGGAGTGACACGAAATATATCAAATGTCTTCAGTATAATTCACATATTTTAAAAAGATAGTCTAATTCTTGTGTCACTTCTGGTATTGCAACTTGCCATTAATATAGGAATCAGGATAACTAATTTCTTGGAACAAAAATATCCTTTATGATATAAATGACAAGTGTGGCCTGAAGAATTGATTTCTTTCTAGTGGAAGGACATAAATCTATTTTATGTAGCTTATTAAATAGAGTGCCTAAATTAGGCTATTAAAAATAGCATACAGTGTAGTGACTATCAGAGAACGAAATTTAGAGAATTATAAACTTCTGGCCTTTTTATTCAGTGGATGTTATTTGCAATTTAGCATTTTATGGACATGTCTGGTTTCTAGAAATTAAATATGTCCACTTGGTTTGCAGTAGAAATCTAAGTCCTGTAGGCACAGTACATCCTAATTGCTCTCTCTAAACTGTTACTCCAACGTAATTAGTACTATTCTAATTACTGCAGAGTAAATTCTACAGATAGTTAAACTCCAAGAGTAATTTTTAGGTATAGGGTCACATTCTGCTCTGTTACTCATGCAGCCTGGTAGTGCAACGAACTGATTTTTTTTATCAGAACAGACACATTGGTGGAAGAATAACAAAGATACTAAAATGTGCAACAGCCCAAATTGTTTCATATAAAAGGGACATTTACCCTGTCTACTCTTGTAGAACACAGGTATGAAACCCAACTGTACATATTAAAACCCAGTATTTTCATCAGGTTCTGGTGACATGTATTATTACTCTGTATACAAAGTCATTTGAGCTTCACTCATTTTCTCTTGTCATTGGAAGATTCAGCCTTATGTTACACCGTTGGATATAGTTCATTTACTTATAAAGCAGCTCTCAAACTCTGGACTCAATCACTTTCAAGTTCTGTCAAGAACACCCAGTCAATGCACAGGTCTGTTTTCAGTGATTTCAGTGTATAATTTCCATTTCATAGGAGCAATAAGACCTTTCAGTGCACATAAAGGGAATTATTGTGCTTTTGGTTGGTTATCAAAGTCACTTGGCCTTTAGCCTTCTGCCTTATCATACCTTCCAAGATGTGCTCTAATTACCATATAATGCTTTGCATGACGCATCTTATTCAATATGTAACTCCAGCCGTACTTATTCCATGCAAACTGTAGAGTCAGAGTTTTTGTGGGGAATTGTCATATACTATGCAGTGGCTGACTGTGATTTTGTTTCTGAGATGAGCTCTGACATCAGTAGCATGTATCAATTCAGTAAATAAAAATGTCGAAATGATAACATTTACAGTGATGATCTGAAGTACTAACAGCAGTATTAAAATGTAAACAGCAAAAACAGATTTCACGTTTGGAGAAGTAATTGTTTGTCATAAGCTAGTCAGAATTTATGCAGGCAGCTGGTTGTACAGAAGACAGCATTCCAACAAAATGCGATAGTACGTACCTATAAATGGTATTTTGTTTCCTAAAGTTCCCAGAGACCAGCAAACAACATAATGTCATATTAATGTTGACATGGCATTGTACCAATATTAATGTGACTCTTGGAATATGGAATGTAAACAGAAGTTTCAAATAGAAACGTTCTAATCTTGATTTATTTTTTTCCTTTTAAAGTCAACAATGGAATATAAGGAAATTCCATCTTGAGGTTCTTGTAACAAAACCACGAGAGTGGAGCTTGAGTGCTTTATGTCACCCTAATCCTTTGATGAAATCATAGCCTTGTATTACGTGGTTGCTTATCTGTCATTCTTCTAATGTATCAATTTAAAGGTTTACAGAGTTAGATTAGGTTGAATCTGTGTTGTGTTCAACTGTAAAGGGTCAACACAAATCTGTTGGCATTTTGCACACTTAATATGTATTATTATAATACAACATGTTAATTTTATGGTAATTTTTTTTACACATATAACTACCTCCATGAATTTGATGAGATGCAGCAACATGAAAAGTGTATTGTACAAAGCAAGGTTAAAAACTTTGAAGCATTAGGTCATGGCGTTCTCTTGTGTGTCAATGCTTGCATATGAAGTCATCATGTTCCATTGCCACAATTTCCTTCTACAGTGTTAAAAAGATGGCTTTCAGATGAGTCACTTAAAGACTTTGACAAGGCTGCATAATTGTGATAGAAGTGAAAGGGAGGCTGAAACCTTCCATCCTTTCCCCAGTTACTGCTAAATTTCTGCCTGGTAGAACTTGAAAATATATTTGTAATTTAGAAAATTAAAAACATCTACAGTCTGTGAAATATGATTGACAGTTTGGGGTTTAACAGAAGACACTCTGGGTATTTTCTTTGCAGCCTTCAGGTACTTTGGGCCCTATTCTGCCTCCATCTTTGTCAACATTAGTATGTCATGGCTGCTCTGAACTGGCAAGGATGTTAAAACAGCTATTCCTTTAATGATATGCACTCTGGTCTCTAGATTGTGTGCATCTAAAACATTTGCTCCTATAGAAATTACCAAGAGCCTTTAATTGACTTTGCTGGGAGAAGTATTAGGGTCCCTACTCTAGGTATGTGCCTATTGTTCAAAGAACGTGGGCAAGTTTCCAACAAAAATTAAGCTGGCTTTTGAAAAGTAGCCAGCTGCAACAAGCCACTTTTCAAGAGGGAAGAAAGATTTTTGCAAAAACCAAAGGAAGAAAGTGGCAGTTGAACCTAAGCAGATCACATTTATATACGAATCCCGATTTATGAACACCTTTCAGCAAACCTAGTACCATTATCCTGGTGCAAATTAATATACAATCATTGGTTGAGCTAATTTTGCCATTTTAAGTATTTCAGTTAAAAATTAGAAGAATTCATTAGCCATTTTACTCCCTGCACCACTGTAAAATGACTGTTATATGCGAAACAATGTTCACTCTAAAAAGTAAAAATGTATTGGAAAACAAACATTTTAATGAAAACCATGGCCTAAGTGTTTGTCAGCAGTAGTCGTTTTTAGAAAAGAGAATAAGCAAATTAGTATTCAGAGGCCATAATAAACACAGATAGTACTTTGCACTTGAATCACACCTTTTTGCCTGAGGGCCTCGAAGCACTTGACACGGTACCAGCTAAGCCTTGTGAGCCTGTGAGGTAGGCAGAATTCACTGACCCTGCTTTTTGTCCAGGCCCATTGGAAAAAAGCAAAGGCTAAGAGTCTGCAGACTGATTTATTAACCAGTTGCTTTCTTAAAGTTACTGGAGTAAGCTTAATAGTTAACCAAGGTATTCCATGTTTGTACTCTGATATTGTTCTTTTGATGCATTCAATTTGTTTAAGTAAGAGAGAAACTACTTTGCAGCCCTGCAGACACTCTTGAATTAGCAGTGCCAAAACCAGGTTTTCAGTCATACCAGTACTGCCAGCAGTGGTTTTAGAAACAGTTAATTAAAAATTTGTTTTTCAAATACATTTTGCAGTGCTTTTCCCAACACAGTTGTTCAAATTATTGTGCTGAGAAAGCAAATAGAACTCCTAATCTGTTGTCCTACCCACAGTTTACAATTCTCTTTGCTCTTCTGAAGAAAACTGTACAGTATTAGAGAGAAAAGTTCTATTTTTTACAAAATTCTTTAAAAATAAAGAAGGTATATATCTAAAATGTTCCCCCAGTGAAAGTAAAGTGCATCATTACTGCATGAGAGGCATGCAGTGGACCCACCGAAAGCCAAGCTGGTGCTAGAAGAAAATGGGACTATCATACTTCTTTTATAGTGGCGCTCCAAACCTTGATTTCAGATACATGAGTGTAAATCTGGCTTAACTCCCCTGATCTCCCCAGGATCTGAGAGAGATGGGAATGGGATGTTAACTCCATTGAAGCTCAGTTCTGAGCTGAGGGTTTCCATGTTCCTCCCCCCGCCCCGAGACACTAAATGCAGAGAAGGAGCCGAAGGCCATGCGCATGCACCTGGCTCTAGAAGGGCAGCCTGGGCTGAGTCCCTGCTGAAATGCACAGCCACCCAGCCGGGATGCCGTGACAGCCGCCACGTGTGCCCCACCTCGGAAGGGTGATCTTCCATGTGGTGCACTGCCCTCGTGCTGTGGAGTGGTTAGAGCCACTCAAAGGATACCCACCCAGAAGTATGAAAGGGCCCTTGGAGTAATTGGCACAGATGTTACTTTTATATGTGGAGGAGATTTAAGTTTAAAGGGATCATAATTCTGCAGGTAATTTTCTGTGAGTGACTGAATGTGGCTGTTGCATTAGGTTTAAATGAGTTAATAAATGCAAGTGGGACTTACTGTATGTTAGAAGGGAGTTTTGCAGCCAAGACTGCCTTGTATAAATGTGTTTGCACTGAAAAAAAAATTAAAAAATTACTTGGTCTCTGGTTGCTGTAAAGGTCATCCAAGATGGATGTTCTGTTTATATTGTATAGTATTTCATATGAAATAATTGCAGTTCATGAAATGTCTTCCCTAATGTTACTGATTTATAACAGCACATTTGTAACATGGTTTTTATTGTGTCAGTGTACCATATTGTAAATGATGATTACTTGTCATGCTTAGTATAATAATTTAAAGGAAAAAAAGGACAGGGATTTTTGTAAGTCTATATTTGAAAGTCCCTCCATATGGTAATATTGTGTTCATGTTGTTTATGTAGTGTTGTGTGAAATATCCATTTTGGATTGTGTTACTTTTTAAGATATTAAATAACATTTGGTTATATGTTCTAAGTGGATTCTTTGCACTCATCGGTGGTTTTTAGAGAATATACTTATATTTCCATTTAACATGCTGTTTCTCTCCCTCACATAGGAAACCTTGCACAACAAATCAAAAATCTCAGAAAAACAAGGGTCATAACAACTTGCTGTGTTCCCATATGATTTACAAAAGCTCTCTGAGCCATTAAGTAGGAGTGCAAGGGAGAAAATTCACCAATTTTGAAACATCCTGGTTTGGACTGGACATGGAGGTGACAGGTCCAGAGGGAGTGTGGTATCCACAGAATGTGTGAGTGCCCAGCTGAGATGCACCCAAGCTCTAGGAAATGAGAAATCCATTGTTGCCAGGAGCCACAGGTGTCAGGTCCCTCTTTTCCTCTCCTCTCCATTCTCATGAGCCAGAGAAAGACCTGGTGCACACACACAAAAGAAAAAGCTCTAGCAAGGAGGTTTTTTCACATTCTTAAAAAAACTGATAGTGGCTGATGGGAAAGGCCTAAGCATGCAGGTGCCATTTTCCCACCCTCACCACCACCTGAAAGAAGGTTTTGAGAAAGTTTGGGGTCCAGGAGATTTGCCAGAGTTGTGCCATGAGAACTGCTGTTTGCCATAAATACTCAGCTGTGAGTATTTACAAATGTACAAGATAAAAAACAAAGTAGCATCTATTGGAAGTAGGTGCTGTCATAAGCTCCTCGTCTTGTCACCTGCTAGTGGTGGCACATACTGCTACCATGCAATTTGTAGTCTTTGCTGGTTCCCCTTCATCCATCTGCTTCCTTTGTAATCCATCTCCATGAAATGGTGTGTTTTAAATTACGGGGGGAAAAAGAAAGCCAAAGCCAGGCAGGGTTTGGCTCGGGCTTTATGCTAGCACTGTCCTAGCGCCTTGCACAGGCAAAGTCAGTTTTGGGAACACCAAACAGGTCGGAATCAGAATTTCACAGCCTTTTCCATATTGCTGGAGAAGTTTTCAAGCACCATTTCCCTCTCACAAGAGATCTTTGTTTCTGTTTCTGTCCTGATGGTGTGCTTGTATTTTAGACAATAGATTAGACTGATCATTGCCTAGAGAGAAACTGCTGTTGTCCAAAATCATCACACTTTGCATTTTAAAACTTTCTTGGAAGCCTGGCTTGAGTTCTCTTTATACGTACTCTGCTGAGAGGTAAACCAAAGATCTTCAGCAAGTGACATCTTTCTGGTGAAACATGGCCTATGACATACAGAAAATGTCTCGGGTTGTTGCTTGGCTGACCTGGTACTCTCTTGATTTTAGATTATGCCTTTCTGCTCATAGCACTGAGTAAATTTCTATCCCTCTGTATCTACAGGTATCTTACATCCTGTAAGATAACATTTTTGAAAGATCTTGTCTCCAGATTTTTTTCATCAGCCTCTCAACTGTTTCTTTAGTCTGTTGTTTTCCTCAGAAATTATTTTGTATTATGTCCTTCTTCCACTGAATCCCTCCTTTTCTGCTCCTTTTTGACATTTACTCTCCTTTTTACATGTTTTACATATTCCCTTTTTACATGTTACTTGGCATGGGATGTTCTCTGCCCTTTTTCTCCTCCTCCCTTCTCACAACATTATCCTAATCCTATAGTGTCTTTTTCAGTCTCCTTGTTCATCAGAAGGACCTCGGTGAAGAAAAGGTGGTCAGCTGCTTCAGGATAGGTGCTCCTGTCAGCACTTCCCTTTGAGCCACACTCAATTGCAATTTAAAAAGTTTAGGAATGTAAATATGCCCCCATTTTTCAGTCCTTTCTGTTATCTTTCTCCTTTTGAGTGCTGCTCCTGGGTTTTTTTGACTGTGTACTTTTCTGTCCAGCATCTCTGTGCTTTGAGGGCTCATAGAGGAGACCCATAACCCTAAACAGCACTGGAACAACAGGTCACATTTGTCTTCCTCAGGACACCAAGCAAGAAGTCCCCAGGTAAATGCTTAGGCAGGCGATTCCTCCAGCTGTGCTTTGCAGAACAGCTATGAGAAAAACAGCCTTTACTTACTGGCCTTTCCTAAACTGCAGGGAGGGAGTCCATGGCTCTGGCACTCCCATTCACTGGTATATGAAGGCAGAAGGGTTTTGTAGCAGTAATAGGTGCTGGGACTTTGATAGCTGCCTGTGTTTTTGTGTGGAGATGGCCGAGCTTGCATTTATTTATAAGTAACTTCCTTCTATGCCTGTAGGTCCTCGTGTTTAGCAAAGGACTTTTAGCTCAACTCACAGAAGTGATGAATAGGGACTGGGAATGGGAAATCCCAAGTATTTTTTTTTAACATTTTTTCTAATCTTTCATCCTAATAAGCACATAAAACTTAACCCTGTTCTGCCAGCTATGTGAAAGTAAGCAAACACACTAAATAAATCTACCAGCATGTTTGTGTGTACACTGAAGTAATGTGACCTGCTTGCTTGCTTGCTTGCTTGCTTAGGGGAACCTGAAGCCTTTTGTTTTGAGTTCTCTCCACTTTTCTCCTCTTGTCCCTCTGCTTGTGTCTGGTAAAATTAGACCAGTTGCCTAGTAAGTGCCAAAGCTGATCAGTCTGGCAGGAAGCTGCAAAAGTAGCAGCTTCCAATGGTTCAGTAGTGCATCAGTAGTGAGAGGACAAGCTTTCCTCATGCAGAACTTAAAAGGTACACTCTCACTGGCCCTTTAACTCCAAGCAAGACTGTGCTCCAGCAAGGGCTGTCCTAGTTGCCCACACTCGTGGCGCTGCAGTTCCAATTGCAGTTAGTCAGTCCCAACACAGATGGGCTGCATCGCTTGCTGTTGAAACTTCTGTACCAGAGGATGCACATCAGGAACACAGCCACAGCACTAAAGCCCTTTTGGGTCTTGTTAGCTGGCTTTTTGGAAAAAGAGGACCTATGTAATTAATTTTACAGGGCAGCTTGTGCATCGAAGGGGTTTGAATGCAAACCCCATTCCATGACCCACATATCTGTAACCTGCCCTTACTGTGTCTCCACCATGTGCATCACAACGCGTGTACCACTGCACAGCAACTGCCAGGAGCAGATAGCAAGATTGCAAACTTGAGGACTCAGGAGTGCAAACCTCTGGGCTAGGTGAGCTTTAGGATTGTGGGCAGTGACTGGGCAGAGAGGGGCACTTGTCATTCTGGCTATGGCAGGTGAATGCTGCCCTTGCCTCCACAGTGAGGCCCCCTCTTCCCTTGGCACTGCTGTTCCTTGCAGCTGATTGCCCAGTAGCCTTGAACCAAACCGCAGTCTCAGCTTCCTCCCTGATGAGCTGTGGGACCCCAGCCCGTTGCTGCTGCTCACCCCCAGCATGGGGAGGCTGTGGTGGGGGAGAGGCTCTTCTCTGTCCTATTTAGTGTGTGCCTCTGGCTTGGTCCCAAAATAAACCTGCCAGAGAAGTCCCTTTTAGCATCCAGGTGCAGCAGTTTAACTTGCCTCCGTGGGACACAAATTGGTGATGACTATCAGATACTTGTAACTGGTGCAGCTGTAACCCTCATCTGAGGCATGACCCTGGCAGAGCTTCTCAGTAAAACAGTGATCACGTTTTTTTCCCTCTCTCCTTCCCATTTGTAGTTT
>JAWWEU010000125.1:41622814-41738638 GCA_035583155.1 Acropternis orthonyx
AACTTCCCAGGGAACTTTGGGTTGAGGCAGAGGTCAGATGAAATCTGTGGCAGAAGCATCAGGGGAGGTACCATGAGGAGCAGAGGTGCAGAAGCCACTTTGTCCATCATGGTGAAAGCACACAAGGCCACCCTGGTGACCAGCCCAAGGAACAGAGGTGCCAAGTCCACAGAGGGGCCCTGATCAGAGCCCTGGACACTTGCCTTGCTCCATGAAAGAGAAGGACACATCCAACCCACAAAGTAGAAGAGGAAACCCAAAAAGCTCCTCAGCTCTACTGCTGTTCTGCTGTCACTTGGCTCCTGTGTCCCTCAGACCGGCAGCTCCCTGGGAGCCCTCCCTGGCAGCATGGGCTGTACTAGTTTCCCATCTTCTCCCACTGCTTCTGAAGAAAGTAATTTTATCTTCTAACCATAGTGTTTTATTTGTAAGTACTCACCCATGGACCCTGGAGATTTACTAGTAATTCATGATGAAGAAACTCAGGAGTTCTCAGATGTAAGGTAGACAATTTATTTATTGTTCCTCCTTAAAGGTAGACTCTTTGCCTTTATGGTTTTATTATTATCTATAGCTCAGTATGAAGAGACAGTATCTCTCATGTTTTGCTGTTAGACAGCAGATAAGTTTTGCCAAATCACAGTTCAAATAAGAAAAAAAAGGAGTGAGAAATCCACTTATTTTTGCAGACTGAAGGAAAAAAAATCCCAGAAAACTAAAGCCTTACAGTAAACAAGTTTTAAAGACTTTCATTGCATTTAAAACATTCACCTGGAGATGAGTGGACTTTCCTTGGTCCAGAAACTAGTAGAACACTATGGGCTTAAAATATTGAGACCAGAACTGTTTCTGTTTCTAAAAATTAGATGCCTGAAATGTTGCTGAGGAGGAACATGTGTTTTTTTGACACTGGGTTAGTAGTAGGCCATCAGGTCCAATCAGTTGAGACCACCAGTTTCAGTCTCAAGACTGAGCAGAGCAACTGAGTTAGTCCCATATCAGGCTAAAAACAAAGGCTATTGACATTTATTTTTTGGTAAAAACAAAGAATATAATCTCTGGACTAAACTGACATGCAGTGTGTGAATTCTGTGTCTCATGGCTGCTGCCTTGTCCGTGGATGATGCAGGCAGTGGTACCACCCTGGCGTGGGTCTCTACGAACAGACTGGTCAGCAGGCAAAGAGCTTCTGTTCAGATTTCTTCCAAACTGGGATCTCTGCAATTCAAGGGGAGGAGAAGGAGGGTGGACACCTTTTCTCAGAAGGAGAACAAGGAAATTGGAATATCAGGGCTTAAAAACTTGAGAGATTTCACCAAAACAAAGAGGAAAACTCATAGGCAGAGGAATGTGAGGCTGTACTTCAGTAGCAGGGGAGTCATGGTTGGGACCAGCAGTTGGGGAAGACAGATGTCAGTTCAAGACAGAAGAAAAAAAATCTTCACATTATATTATATGGAGGCCAAAAGCCAGCTGAGTCAGGGAACTTCATGTGCCTGCCTTCATGGTTTATACGGACCTAAAATAAATAGCAACTGATACTGGAATATTTTGACACATGTCCTTAGTTGTGCTGTAAGGATATGGTGTCCCTGAGCAATGTCCAGCCAGGAGGCAGGGCAGCCACTGAGGGCAGCAGAGGCTGGCTTCCCTGGAGATGGCCCATCTGCAGGTGAAGTTGGGTCCTGGTAAAAGTCCTGTGAGAAGGGAGTGAGAGAGATCCTGGCTGGGGCCACCTGGCAGTGCTGCCACGGGGGCTCCTCCTCTCTGCTGCCCAAGTGTAGTGGCCCTTCTTACTCCTGGTTAACTCTTGGTCTGAAGAACAACTTGCCATGCTTCACTCTCTGGGTGGGAACTAGGCACATCATGCAAAACTGGTAAGGTGCTGGGCACTCCTGGAAGTATTTCCCTCTGCTCAGGCAGTGCCCTAAAACACAAGCTGTAATTGCTTGTCTCATCAACCCATCAGCCTTTCCCCTTCCTGTGTGTTCCGGTGGTTTCTGCTCTTGAAGGTTTTGGTCGTCCTCAAGGCTCCAACATTTTATTCCAGGCTTGGAATAAAACCTTCTCCCTTTTTTCCGCACATTCCTATCATACAGGCAATGGCTTGCAGTTTGTTCCCTTGTGAAGGCTGCAGAGCACTGCCAAGTTTATTTTGTGTCCTAAAAAAACATCTCCTCTCTCCAGCAGGAGAAGGTCTGTGATTCATCCCAGATACTTGCGCATGGCAGCAGTCTCCAGACACAACAGATTACAGGAGAGAGATGGATGAGCAACCAATAATTACTTCTCCTCTTGCCACTTCTCAGAAGCAGGGAAGATTTTGTACTGGCTCTGTTTGCCACACTGGTATATGAAACCTTTTAAACATCACTAGAAGGTGTCTCCATTTCTAACTGTGATTGTCATGGGGGACTTGATGTCTCAGAGCTTTTGATTTTTAATTTTATAGATTTTAGAAGTTAATGTAGTTTTAATGTAACAGTAAAGTAACTTCAGTAGCTTAATGTTTACACATACCAACCCCATCCTATATCAATCCCTCAAAACTTCAGTAGTTGTTTAGTCTCCATTCCAAGGTAGTATTGCAGAGAAGCGCCATGAGGCCTGCACCAGAAGATAAAGACATGAACAGAAGGACACCAAATCTGGAACTTTGGAAGGCCTCCAAGGACCTGACGCGCTGTGAGGAAGACAAGGGCCATGAAAGAGGGGTCCCAAACCCCCAGACTCAATTCCTGACAAGGCATGCCAGGGCCAGGATGGGGCAGGACCGGGAGGAATAACAAAATGAGATTAGATAGACATTATTATAAAATCGTAGAACCTGGGAACTTTAGAGGGATCCTGTGGATATGTATTCCTGGAGCCTGGCAGTTCATTAAAGCTTCTGCTCTCCTTATGTCCTACTAAAGTTGCCTGGAGTTTTTTTCTCCTCAGTCTTTAAGGCATCAGACTGGAAGGGGGATGCAGAACACTTTCAGATTATTATGTAAGATTCATCTTACATCTTCTGTTTGGTTACCTACTGCCAGTTCCAAATTAGCCCATTCCTGTCCATTCAAACAGAAGAAAAGCTGGCAGAGACTGTCTTGGCCCTGTGGCTGCTGTGTGTGTGCTCAGTAGAGCCTCAGGCTGCATTTGTGGCTCTCTCTGGTCACCTCCTTTCTCCCACTCTTGCAGGATTTTTGGCAAGGACTGCTTTTTCAGTCTGGGTTTGTTACCAGCCAGCTGGGGCCTTCCTCCCTCACCGAGGCCCTGGATTCTGAGCTCATTATAAAATAATTTATTCAGTCTTAGGGTGTGTTTTTTATATGAAAGCTGTTACGCCAAAGAGGGTCTCCTGCAGCAATGACTGCATCTGTCCTCAGGTACAGAAGTACTGTGAGTGGCTATTTCCCACACTGAAGCTGCCTGCCTGCCTTATTATTTGGCTTTCTGGCTAGGATGGCACTGTTAGTGCTGTCACAACCCACACTGGTGACAAGCAGGAGGGCTAGTGGTGCAGGGTGAACACAGAAAAAGCTTCTTTTACACAGAGAATTTCCTGTGCTTCATCAACACTATGCTGAAAATAGGGCCAATGAAAATAAGGTTTTTTTCAAGAAAGAAGTGGCTTAAATACTTAGCGTCACAGAGACAGGCAAGCACCTGAGCAGTTCTTCACTAGAGATCTTCTTGTTTAGAGGCTGAAACTGGTAAAGACTTTTTGTCCACTCTGCCATGTTACCAGCAGCCTCAAATGAAAGGCTGTTTTGCTCAGCTTCCTGGAAAGATGCCAAAGCTTAACATTAGTGGGAACAATCCTTTTCTATGGACAAGGGGGGGAAACACCCAAAAAGTCATCTATAGTGATCTGTGCTGCCAGCTTTTTCTGAGAAGTAGTCCATACAATTCACAAGGGGAAAGAGAATTGTTTCAACAAATTGCCTTGGAAGAACAGACTTTGAAGAGGCAAAGGGGACCAGTCCCCCAGCCTGCAGTTTGGTAGAAGGTAGTTTCTAGAAAATACTGTCCCGGTGATACCTCACACCCACTGGATGTCTGGAGAGAGGCAGGGCAGGAGTAAATGTGGGAGGAAAGCACTGAGAAGTTGTGATGACAATCATGGTGGCATCCTTTTCCAAATGGGTGGAGGAGCTCTGGCTTGTACTGATTCACAGTTTGTTTGCATGGCACTATTTATAAATCTGCTCACACTTCCTAAATGGTAACCCTAATGGCAAATTACTAATCCCTCATAATTTGTCATGTATCTGAATTACTTTATGTATTTTCAGTGGGAAAAATAACTATTTATTTGACTGATTCAGAACACTGAATACTGGAGATGGTGGACTGATCAGGAACAATGAAGTATTGCATGTGAAACCTGGCTGGATATTGCCTTTGGATTGAAGCAGACCTGGCACTCAGTGAAGCTGCTTTGGGAAAATTCACCCTTGATCTCAGATCCTTGCATTTTCCATCACAGGGCATCGCAGACATTTTCAAAGGTGCCCAGGCAATCTGCTTCAGACATCCCCAAATGCAGCTGTCCCCTTGGCACCAAGGGAAGCCATGTGAGACATGGAGCAGCAGCTCCTGCAGCTTTTGGGGTCCTTCGGAGAGGGCTTCATTTGGAGCCTGTCTGCAGCAGGTGTGGGGCAGCTGTTGAGGGCAGTGAGGCCACATGGCTGTCACTGCTTAGTCATAATCCCACATGACAAGGCACTTCACCTGCCATGGAGCAACCCCCTGTGGGAGAGCAGGTCATGTTTCAGTTGCCTCAGCTCCTACACCATTAATTCCTCCATCCTTCTCCTCTATATTCATTTCCTAAGCTGCTCTAACTGTCACATCTGCACAATTACCAGCTGGTTTCCCATTTTTAATTGCCCTCAGAGGGCTTCTTCAAGAGCCACACCTGCTTTTGTATGGGTCTTAATTTGTCACTGTCCAAACTGGAGCAGCGAGTGTTTAAAATTCAGCCTCTATGAGTGTGTTGTATTTCTTCAAATGCGTGATTAATTGCTAGGCCTTTACAGGCTGCATTCAGCTATTTCTGCATAAAACAGAGTCTGTCTTTTGCTGGATAGGTCCCCACATCATGGATATTAAATATCATCTTGTCAGGGGGACTTGGGTTTGTTCATCCCATTTGTTCTTGCAGAAAGAGGTAAGAAACACAAAGAAAGAAAGCTCAGGGCTCTTTCAAGTTTAATTCTGTTTAGAAAGGGAAAATAGTTACTTTTCCTTGTCAAACTGTTCTTATAAGGAAACGTTTGAGATTAGGGCAGGAGGGGACATTCCAGGTCATTCCACCCAGTCCCTGCAGCAGTGTAAGCAAGCAAGTTATATAATCTAGCTCACAAACTACTTGAACTCCACCTTAAAAAACATTGTGTTTGGGGTTGGGGTTTAGTTGTCCTCTTTCACAGCTGCTATGGAAAAGCTGCATTAAAATCTTAGTTTTAGGTCCAAAATTATTTCCATGTTATGTCCATGTTTGGAGAAGACCTCTATAGCTGGGCAAGGGGTACTTTCCTTCTCTCTTAGAGCATCTTCTCAGCCGAGACCTGTTTGAGGTGTGGGATGTGGCCAGCAGGGTTATGCCTCTCCTGCCCTACATGAGTTACCCCTCTCATGCACCTCAGATACTCGTGGACAATTAATGAGCTGTAAGCTGAAAACCACCTTGCTGCCTACTCTGGCAAACACAGAAACAAAATCTTGAACCTCAAAGCTCCGTCAGTATGGAGGACATGGAAAGAGTATCAAGGGAGAGTGAGATTTACAAATGGAGCGAGGGAGGGAGGGAGGGATGAATACATACGCAGGCAAATAATAATAATCAAAACATTAATTTTGAATTTGTCAGAGCCTCCATCTGCCCAAGGGCCATGTAGAGAGTGGGAGCCACCTCTCAGAAATCAGAAGCATACCCCTTCTGAGTCACTTTGTATGGTCATGGCCTGCAGGGGTAGAACTAACCTGATCAGGGGAGCACATAACAGTGAATGCCAATGCACTGGTTGCTTTAGCAATGTAGGATGAGTATGTTGGACCACTGAAGAAAGGCTAAAAAGGCCTGTTCTGGACACATGGCCCGGTTACATACATTTACATGGCCAGGAACCCTCGCATGGAGGGAGCCTGGTGTGAGCAGCAGGTCAGCTGGGTGGTCAGCAGGGATTGTGGGTGATCCCCTGCCAGCCCCACCTGTGCTCTGTGGCCTTTGCAACCACTGGTGTCACCTTGTCCCCCCTTTGTCTATCTGGCAAGGAAGCAATGCCAGTGCCTCCAGGCAATTTTGAGGCTTAGTTAATATTCACCAAACAATGTATCTAAGTGCTGAGTAATGTTTTAGCATATTATTAATTTCTTGAGAACAGCAGAAGGATGCTCAAGATCTGTCAGTGCCCACTCCCACAACCACAGAAAACTGATCATGTGGGAGATGCCCACATAGTCCCAGAAGAGGATGCTGACATTTTGGGGCTGGCTGCCTGCCATGCCTTGGTGAGGGACGCAGGAACATCTGTGCACTCACCGGTACCCCTCCTCCCAAAGACTGCTACAATCCTGATATTAAAATGACTTGTTTACTGTGACCAAGAGAGGAGCAAAATGAGCTTCCCAAAGCTCAGTTAGGCCCTGATCTGTGCTGGTGTGGGAAGCGTGCCCTTCATCTTCCCCATCTCAGCCCACTCTCCTCAGCCCTCCTCACCATTTCTTTGCTGGGTGTGAGTGCTTTATTCAGTCCCCCTGCACTGACAAAGGCTCAAAGCCCCCCGGTGGCACCACTGGCACCCCTGACCCAAGGATGCCACGTTCAACCTTGAGACAAGCTTCGAGTCAACGTGAATAACAAAGCAATAGCTGCATCACTCACTCTTGCTGCCCTCCACTCCCCGCCTTTATGTGTATATTTTGTTTCCCACCAGTGGGATCAGGCTTTAATGACAACATAGGCAGCTCGAGGTGCAGCCCAAGTCCTGAGAGTGGGGAGTACATCCAGCTAGTTCCTGTCACGGGTCATTAAAGGCCACGTACACAGGTGGCTCTCGCTAAGCCCCACTCATCCTTCTGTGGAAACGGGGGCAGGAGCAGGCGTGATGTTTGCACTGGTTGCTGCATGGAGGCAGCAGGTTTGGGTACCGTGCGAGGAGGAATCGGCCACAGAGCGAAGGGTAGCAGGGACAGTTAAAGGGGAGAAAGAGGAAAAGCTGCGATGAGAGGCACAGAATGAAGGGAAAGTCCCGATCCTTGCTCCCCTTCCTGAAACAAGGATTCCTTTCCCCAAACGCCGCAGTTTGCGGGGCGGCCGGCAGGGGGCGCGGGGTCCCGCCGGGAGGGGGCTCGGGGTGCGCCGCCAGCCCGCTCGCATCCCGGCCCCGACCGCATCCCGGCCCCGACCGCATCCCGGCCCCGGCAAAACCCGCTCCCCTCGGGGTTTCCCTCCCGCAGCCCCCCATTGCAGGCCGTCCGACACCGAAAATGGGTAAGCGGGGCCGTAAAAGCAGTGTGTGAGGAGGTCCGTGTCCAGTTTGGGACTCCTCAGTACCAGAAAGACGTGGAGCGTCTGGAGCGCTTCCAGAGCAGGGCAACAAAGTGGATCAAGGGGACTGGAGCATCTTTGGTACGAGGAAAGGCTGAGGGCACTGCGCCTGTTCAGCCTTGAGAAGACAAGACTGAGAGGGGTCCTCATCAATGTATATAAGGATCTGAGGGGAAGATGTCAAGAGGACGAAGCCAGGCTCTTCTTGCTGGTGCCAAGCGACAGGGCAAGGGGCAACGGGCAGAAACTGATGCACAGGAAGTTCCATCTGAATACGAGGAAGAGCTTCTAGTACTGGAACAGGTTGCCCAGAGAGGCTGTGGAGTCTCCCTCACTGGAGATATTCCAGAACCACCTGGACACGGTCCTGTCCCATGTGCTCTAGGATGACCCTGTTTGAGCAGGGAGGTTGGACCACATGACCACCGCTTCCAACCTGACCGATTCTGTGGTTCTTTGCTCTGCACTCCCAGGGCCCATCAGGCCTCTCCCCCCACCCTGCTGCCTGTCCCCAGCCCACCGAGCCGATGGAGCACACACCGCTGTCCCCGTGCTGCTGCTGGGGGGTGTCTTCCTCTCCAGAGCATGAATTCAGGCCCCACAGGTGACAAGTTCTGGCCAGCCAGGGCAGCAGCAGTGGCCTTGGTGCGGTGGCACGGCCGCAGCAAAGTATTCCCCGTATCCTGGGTAGCTCATGGTGGTTTCCTGATGAAATTGGGCTGGCAGAGTGGAACTGGTATCATTGATACAGATCTGCCAGATTTGGGATAACATCATACTGGCTTGCAAGTCCACAGTGACTTTCATGTGTTTGAAATGTTATCAGAATAATCCACAGAGCTGTAAACATCTGTATAAAGCTTGAGGATTACAGCATCCAGTCAACTGTAATTCTGAAATGTTCTTATTTTTGGGTACTCTCCAATAACCTTCCCTTAACTTAAACGTGTTTCAATACCTAAACAAAAAATCTTTTTCCGTGTAGCTGAATGTTGTCTTTCAGAACAGCTATTAAAGACTCCTTATGCTAAAATGGAGGGGTTTTCATTTTTCCCTTTGTTAGGTGACATTTTCTTTAAAAATTCCCATTAGATTTGCTGCTGCCTGCCCTCTCTGCCACAGCCCTACAGGGAAAAGAAGGTGGGGGAAATGTTACATGGGGCTTTTCCAATGCCTTTCAATTCACAGTGCCCAGAGTTCATTTGGTCTGCATCTCCCTCTGAGGTGTGGGGTTTAACACCTGACAGATGTTTTGATTTAGCTATTAGGAGACAAGGAAGGAAGGTGACCAACACCACAAAGTCTTTTCATTCACCCCTTAGTTGTGGAGAGCTGAGGCTCACACTGATGTCTGGGCTGACAGGACGGTGTCTCCACGAGGCTGCAGTCTGTGGGATGCTGGAGGCAGGTAATGTGGCTGCATCATGAACAGTGCTGGAACGTTCATCTGCTGAGCTTTGGACAGCCGTGCCATTTACAGGGTCACCAAGCTCATTGATAAAGAGGCTTGGTTTATTAGCTGTGAAATTGCCATTTTTGGCACTGTTACGGGGACCTGACTGAGGCCGATTCCCATGCTGTCCCATGTTCATGAAACACGAGGGGAGCACCTCTGGCAGAACTTGGAAGTACTATTGGTTCAAAGGGAATCCTGGTGTGAATTAAAGCACTCATTGGCACACCTGAACTGATTCTCCTCAGCATCTACTCCCTGCCACTGTGGTCAGTTAGCATAAGGAAAACAAATTCCACTGAGTAGGTTTGGAGACTTATTTCTCTTAAATTAGTCTCTTCCCTGAAGATTGTTGGTTTGTGAAACCTAAAGTAGAATAGGGCCCCTTGTCCTTGAGGCCCATAGTGTTGCTTTCTGAGGTCTTGTTGCCATTTGCATCATCCCCCACTGTGAAGTGAGGGCTCTGGAAAGCCTGAACCAGTGACAAGGCACGTGATTTCTGTGCAAGCAGCTGATGTGATGGTAAAGCGGAGGGCTTAGAGAAGTGGGTCTGGAGGGAGCATTCAGGGCTCACCTTTCTTCTTAGAAGAGCAAAAAGTTTTGTCGTGTCCACTGGCTGGTGTGAATTCCATGTCTTTGGATGGATGTTCAAAAGACTAAATATTGAAGTAGATCTGGAAAAAATGACTGAGTATACAACCTACAGTATCTTGTGTGATGTATTTAATGTCCCTAATTTACATGCTGACAACTTCACCATTTCTAAACAATGTTTACATTCACCTTCCTGATAATTAATCAGCACAAGCTTCAAACACTGTTTATCACACTTTGATGCAGCAAAGACAAGAAAGGCAAGGTGTTACAGGGCAGATTTTGGGTTGTTTTGTTGTGGTTTTTTTTCAAAAAATCTTACAGTATTTACAAAAAGATGCATTTTTTTCCTAACACCTTAGGATTATTCATTCATTCACAATCAGTCACTGTATAAAAACATAATTCAGAAATAGGTTTTAAAATACACCCACTTCCATTGCATAGTATAGAGAAAAACAGGAGAGAGTTAAGACACTTGATTTTTGAATGAGAACATGAAATGATTCAGAGGTACAACATTTCTGAGAAGAAAGATGTACTTTTCAAAAAATAATGAGCTGTAGTTCTCCTGAAGCTAATGAGCTCCTCCAAGGTCTACTATCAAATTTCCTGTTTGCAGACCAAGTATCTTTTACCATACACACAATGCTTGCATTAAGGTCAAACAAGTCATATTGCAATTAGATTTACTCTTCAGTATTTTCATGTGGACACAGACAAAAATGAGTTACACAAAGTACTCACAAGGATCAATGTTGGTTTCGCATGTCATGACCCATCTGTGAAACAACTAAATGGACCCAATCTGTTATTTCCAATTTCTGCTTGTATAACTGGGCAGCTGAATATACCCTTATGCCTTTAGAAACTTTTCTTCTGTAAGAAGACCTGGGGTTCTGTTCACTGGTAAGAGTTAAAATGGCAGGCTATGGAGGGATTAGCAGGCACTGATGGCATCTATCCTGTTGATTTTCAAACAGAACTTGGTAATATGGTTATCTTGCATGCTGAATTATTTTTTTTAATTTTTTTTTTTTTTGCTTTAAAAACGTGCTCCAGTGATTTCATTGAAGGTGGTCCATTAAAGAGCAACAGGGAACTCTGAACAATAGGTGCTTGTTTTACAGCTACTGCAAATGCTTCGAAAGCACTAAATTGCCTTTTATACTCAACAGTCTAATAACAAAGACTGATTTTCTCCCTTTTTTTCCCCCCAATTGATTTGATGGTTCACTTGAGCTTTAAAAACACATTACATAAATCTTTACAGCTATTACAGAAGTCTTTTGTCAAGTTTAATTTGGTGTTTGGCTTTTTTTCCACGGTGTAATCATTCACCCCTAAATGCACTGTACCACACATACCTGGATCATGCCTGACTCTGGATCTGTAAGAATAGTAAGGCCTAAAGGTTTGTTTCACCTGGGGAGGGACCTAAATCCTTCCACCAAAAGCAGTTTGTTACTGAAAGCTCCTGGTCCAGAGGTATATCAGTTCTATCCTCTCCTGCTATTTAATTTAACTTTACTGTTACAACCTTGTTTGTGCTTGATAGCCTGTGGTGTAAATAATTGCTAGGATTAACTGGGAGGGTGGGAGATCTATCAGTGTAGACCTCTCTCCCTGCTACAGAATAAAGAGGAATGTGCTAGTCACCAGGCAGAGGTGGAGAGAGCAAGAGCTGATAGAAAAGCAGTAAGTGTTGAAAAATCCACAGTAACACAATTGGATACAAACCACCAAAACCTGAGCAGATGATAGTATTTTCACCAGGAAAAGCAAAGAGGCTGTTAAATTCCAGGCTTACTCATCCTACTTTCTCCTGACCCTTGTGTGTCCAGATGCCTCTTCATTTTCCCACTGATTTTGAAGTGGAAGATTTCTGTTGCTCTTCCCTTTCTCAGCCCTCCCCACCGCTGTGGTCCCTGAGGAAAGCCTGGCCATGGAAGGCCTGTTTAGGCCCAGGACTCACACTGGGGGGAATGAAGAAGGAAAGACTCAGAGAAGTAGGATGCTCTCAGTGCCCTCCTGCCAACCCACCTCCCTTGGCATTACAGTCACTCAGCAAAGCTCTTGGCTCTTTGAAGAATGAGTCAGTATAAACAGGGCTTGGCTGGCACTGTAAGAAGATGGGGCTCTGCTGGTGATGGAGCTGGAGATGAAGGAGTGAAGTAAGAACTCAATTAATGGCAGAGCTCTGTCTCCACTTCTGAGTTTCTCAGTACCGGGAGCCAGGGTGAGCCCTCAGTGAAAGATGCTGTGTGAGATATGTTTGATGCTCAGAGATCCCCATGTGCACCCACCAGAAAATAGTGCAGATAGCTAGCCAGGATTCTACTCTCATTGCCAGTGCTGTAAATCCAGAGAAGTGACACCAACTTCCCTGGCTGTGTTTGGAGCATGCTGTTGTTTGGAGCATGTTACAACTGCTGTAAATGCAGGATGGATCAGATTCACGCCTGGTGGAGCACAATGGAGGAGTGAGGGACAGCACTCTATTAATGAAGCTATTATTCAAATGAAGACCTTTAAAAAAAAAAAAAACAGAGAAGGATGGAGTTGCTGGTGACACTGCCTGACATTGTTCAGGGATCACAGTAAGGAGATCTGCTTGGCGAACAGGGAAAGCACAGCTAGTGCCAGGCCACAGCTGCTGCACAGGGGGAGCGGTGCCAAGGGGGCTGTGTTTCGGAGCATGCACTCCACCCTGGACCAGGAGCCATTGTTGGGCAGCGGCTGTATTCCTGCCAGCCTGCACATGATGTTGTAAACATCCACAGATCTGATGGGAGGTGCTCGGTAGTTGGATCGGAAATCTGCAGACAAAAGAGAGGAGTTGACATCATACAGCTTGGGGCTCAGCACTTGAAATACAGGGCTCTGCACGGCAAGGGCTCCTAATGCCTTTCCCAGGACTTGCCCAGCTGGCTGAGATGTGGCACGCTGTACAATTTACAGCCATACAATAACATAGCTCAGCAAAAACATTTTAAACATTTTTATTCATTATTTTTACTTCTAGTCTGATTTTATTCTAAGAACTAAAAAAGACCCCCAAATTTTGTGCCAGAGCTACTTTACTGGGTGTGCTTGGTAAACTTAATAGCCTGGCATAATTGTACTGTACATTCTGCTTTGCTTTCCCTCCTGTCTGCAGTTGCACCCTGGTGCTTTGCAGCGTTTAAAGGTTTGGATGAAGTGGAAACCAGGGGGTTTGTGTCTGCTCATCAGACAGATGGGTGAGGTATGCTGCAGCCTTCCCAAATCAAGGGCTCTGTGCTACTGAGTCTGAATCCACCAACATAAGAAGAATTCATGGGTTTCAAACACAATTAAAAACTTAGACCAAAATTTAGGAAAAATGAGCAAAGGGGTAGCATTACTGCACTGGGCCATCAGAGAGAGGCTCACTAAATCCCTTCACGTGTCTCTGCCCTGTTTCTCCAGTTATAAAACAGATACAGAGCTAGAAACCTTCTGTAGTGAGGAAATCCTGCCATCTATTTGTAATTTTTGGGCTTCACAGAGTGCCACATCACCGTCCTCATGTGCTAGGGGCTACAGGGATGCAGGGCCAGGGACCATGGGGCTGCAGGGGAAGTGGAGCACCAGGGATGGTGGCATTGTACCTGGTCCATATGCAACGAAGAAGCCTCTCATGTCCATGAGCTCGTTGTCGTAGCCATGCCAGCCATTCTGCCAGGCCTCCTTCTTCCCCGTCCCATTCTCCCAGAAGGGCAGCTTGTCCCTGCTCTGGGTGACAACAGCAGAGTGTGGTTAGTGCCTGCCTGCTGGGCTGTGCTGGGGTGCCATGGGTGCCATGCTGTGTCTCCATGTGCTGTATAACCCCATTAGGCCCCCCCACGGTGCTGTTGGCTGCACAGGAGCTCATCCCCGGGAGGGGTGATCCCCAGCTTAGCTGTCTCAGTGAGTAGTCATCTCTGAGCTGAGAGTGGAGGACAATTCACCTTCATTTCTGCCACGAGCCCAAAGTACCACAGCCATACATGACAGGTGTACGCAAGGTGGTGTCCCTCTCCCCATGCATGCTAGCAGTGCCGCTCTCCCACCCAGCAGCACACACTCCCATGTATTTACTCATATGTTGTTCTGCCCCATATGCCTTTGACACCTCAGAAAAATAAGCCATTTTTGCTCCATTTGACTAGTCAGCCTAAACAATACAAGTATCATCCCTGCTATGTTCTTTCTAATTATTATTTCTTCTCTCTACTTGTTTTAGCATTAAAGCAATTAGGTTTTTTTCAGGGAACATTGGCTCTGACCTAAGACAGTCCTCTCTCCCTGACCTAGACCCCTCAGTTTTCTTTCCTTGCTCAGTGCATCTGTGCTTTATTAATTTGTCATTATAAATATTTTTCTTCCTTGCCCATATTGCACTTTAGTTGTACATTTAAATTCCTTCCTTACTATCCCCTACTTCATATTAATAGCTCTTACCAGCCTACCTACAAATCTGCCATATCTGTCAAAACAGCAGTCCCTAGGGGCAGATCAAAATGCTGGGCCCACCCTGTTCATGAGTTTCTGCTGTCCTATGCTCTTAGGGATGGCAGCAGATGTGGCACTCCAGACAGCCCCAAACCTATGGCAGGAATTTCACTTAGATCTCCATCAGACCCTTGACATTGATTTCTTTGATGGTTACAGAGAAGGAGCTACACAGTTCTCTAAAGCGGCCAAGTCTGGGCTTCATGCCCGGACACAGAAACACACAAGATGTCCCAAAAGAGTTTCCCATATTCCCACCCTGGGCAAGTGGTGCTGCAACCCCTGTAGATGGTGAAGCAGATTAACCAAGGATGTGTTTCCTTTCCAAACCGTTTATTTTGTATGACTTTTATCTTCCTCCTCCAGAAAGAAAATTGACTGTGCACTAAGGACAGCAATAGTTATGACTAAGAGGCGTAGCTCTGCCAACTACTTTCCGGGGGAACCCCTGGAGTATCTCTTCTGTTTCTTAATACACAATATTCAGCAGATGTACCAGATAATTCCAGAGTACTACAGAATGGGTCAGGGTTGAAGGGACCACATTGGGTCATGTGGTCCAACCTCCCTGCTCAAGAGGGGTCATCCTAGAGCACATTGCACAGAATTGTGTCCAGACAGTTCTTGAATATTTGCAGTAAGGGAGACCCCACAACCTCTGGGCAATCTCTCACAGATTAAATGAAACAATTTTAGCTGCCAAATTTCTTTTCTTGTCCCAGTCTATTTCCTCCATCTATTTCTCTGACAGAGCTCAGTGCAGCCAAGCAGAAAAGAGACTCCTTCCCGTCTTGCTACCATAGCACCTCTTTAGGCTGTGTCTGTGCTTACTGTGATTCCTGGGGACTAACTGTGCTGCTTACCACCAGGCAAGCTGTACAGCATTTGCTGGCATCAGCTCCAGACAGGTCAAGCCCCGTCTAATTTGCAGTGGTTCTTTGGCAGTATCATGACATCAATGAAGCTACACTCCTCCATCGTCCTGTCAGATGTCCTGGACTCAGTGGTTTCCCCAGGAATGTCAAATGCAGGAGGTAGGTGAGCCTTTCCATAACCCACCCAGACACCAGGAGATAGCTACTTGAAACTGTGCAGTCAAAGGCACAGTCATTTCCATCACTTTTGCTGCTAGTTGGGTCAGAAAACAAACTACTTGCTTTCACAGCTGGAGCTGAAGTGAGAGCTCATGAAATGGAGCCACTAATGCAGTAGCTTGAGGGACCAGGCTGTGCAAACATTGCAGCACTGCATTCCTACAGCATCAGGCCCTGCCTTACAGCAAACCCCATAAAATCCCAGGGCTTCTTTGGGGCCAGGGCACTGGCAGCACCCTGATGTGCCTGCTTGACAAGTCCACATGGGATGGAGGACTCAGCTGAGACATAATTTTTAATGCTCACCCTAAATCTGGGCTAGTGCTGCTCCTCAGAGATGAAACAGGCATGTCTGGGATTGCTGACAATGCACTTTCCCCTGCATTTGTCTGTTTAGAAAATGTACTACAATTGCTCCCTAAATCTCGGGAAAGGACATTGGGATGGGTACAGAGTGAGCATGCAGACCTGAGGGCTAAACACCAGTGTTGCACACAGGAGAGCAGCTGGGGGAAATTCTGCTCAAAGGATGGGGACCACTCACTCATGTGGAGGGAGCAAGGCTTTGATACAGACAGAGGTGCGTGAAATGCCTCCTCATCCTGCTCTGCTTTAGTTCCTCAGTTTACCTACTTCAAAGATATAGAAGACCCCCAGCTCCTTGCTGCAGAAAACAACAACTTTCTAGCTACATCCCCTTTGTCTCTTTCAAAAAACAACAAAAAAAAAATCCCCTTTTTCAAACAGCACATAGGTATCCACTAGCCAACAGGGACTTAAAACACCCCTTGAGTATGACAGGGAGGAGCTGAACATACTCTCTTCAGTGATTTGGGCAGGAAGTATAATAGAAGGCTCAATTATTGCTTTAAAAATATGACAGGAAACTTTAATTTTCATATCCCATTCATGGATAATGAAAATGTACCAAAGAGAAGGAAAATCTGACAGTATTAATGAGAGGACATTCTTGAAAATCAGAAACAATGGGAAGGAATGGGCAGATAGACAGAAATAATTACCATAGCAGCAGTGTTTGCTGCACTGTTATTAAGGTTTGTCAGAGTTTCAATGATTTTTTTAAGTGCTTTTTTTATTCTCTACAGAATATGTAAAAATGTTCTGTTTTGAACTTTAGTATAAAAGAGCTTAGTTGTAATTTTTTTTTATCATTTTGGCAAAAATGTTTCAGATGCCTACTTTATGTGTCTAAATCTTAGCTTTGGGTTTTGTTGTTTTGGGTTTTTTTAACCAGAAATGTGGTGCTCACCAATCTGTACTCAAATGCCATTGGGTATTTTTAGAGGTGCATTTTCATTCAGCTGTAGAAATTATTGTCCTAAATTCAGGTTGGCTACTGAGAAATGTGGTGGTGTGGACTGTCCTGAGCAAAGCTTGGTGAGCAGTAGCTCTCAAGGTCATAAAAGAAGATGCCCAGCTGAGCTACAATAATCTGCAAGGCAATGATGTGCAATGACTATGCTGGGACTTAAAAAAAATCTCAGGACTCCTTGGTTCTGTGGCAAACTTACTGAGTTCATGTATGGCTTTGGGCAAATCACTCCTCAGTTTACCTCCTTAGAAGATATATAGTTGCCTCACCCTCTGAGCTGTGCTGAGCTGCAGTTAATATCTGTAATGTGGAGATGTCTGGTAGTGATACAAGTGAAAAATAAAAACAACAGCCAGTTATAGTAAGAAAATAAACTCTTTATGTGTGGATTCTCTGCTCAACAAGTTCTCAGATTTTCAGTGTGTGAACAGGGCATCTCTGAGGAGTAAACCCTCACTCTGGTCCTTTTGTGACTAGAGGGCTTGGGAGAAATGGGGCTATTTTAGGACAGTCTGGTGGATGGGAAGCTAGGCAGAAGGAAAAGTTGCCACAAAGTTCTGCTGGATGAAGGGACAGTAAGGACTTGAAATGGAAACATTTATTTTGTGTCTGAAATGAAGGTAGATGGCAAGGGGAAGAAGAGTAAAGCAACAGAACTGGAATTGGAAATAGAAGAACTATTCCTGTGTTATGACAACAGAGAAAAAAAGAACCATCTTGACTATTTAACTGTCTACCTTCAGGATAGCTGCAATACCTTTAAGGTCCTTTAAGCACACAGCAATATTTAACAGTTTTGCAGTCAGCCATTGACTTTAATTCAATGATCAGCACAGAACTGTAGAATTTTTGGACTGTTTTCATACAATGCACCTTTTCACATTAATGTCTAAGTATTTTGCTTCTATACTTTACCTCTACTATGAACCATCCTTTCTCAGCCACAAGAGTTAGTGGAGACACAAATTTTCCTTTTTTGTAGAAAAACCTGTTTGGAATATCCTGTATGTTATAAACATCCATGTGTTCCACAGCTTTCAATTTTTGATATATCTGCAAAGAAAACAAATGTTAGGACACTGTATGGCTGTAAAGAACATATATGCACCAATGGGTACATTGAAACACTTGAATCTGCAAAGTTGCTAATTCCCTTTAATGGCTAACCATCAGCACATTCAAACTAGGACTTTGCCTGTCCAAAGATGACAGCTGAACAAAACCTGCTTATGTGCTTTAGGAGATTCTGCAAACTTAGATCATAAACACATAGGAATGCATGAATTCATGTATTATATATAACACACACACTCACAAATGTCTGCATGTGAGTATACCAGCCTACTGAAGTAGACCAGGAAGAACCACGCTTTCACAGGAGACAGTGGTGAAAGCAAAGTGGTGAAAGCTGCTCAGAGGCACCATGTGGTCTGTGTACAGATGTGGAAAAGGGCTATTTTCTTGATCCTCTGTCACTCATTCCCATTTTGTGTGCTTGAGTGAAGAATTAGTATCACCTCACCTGTTTCTTATACTTAAACAGTCAATCCTTATCAAAGGATTGATAATGTTTAGTTATCTGCTTCAAAAGGATGCCATGAGATTAATTAGCCAATGCCTGCAGCTTTAAATCTGCACAACGCCATACAAGTGGTTTATTAATATTAATCATACTGTCTGGAATATAATCACACAAGTGTGGTTAAACCCCCAATTGTTCGAAAAATATTTTAAATGCCTGCAAGATGTTTTTATGCCATAAAGAAGGCTGTTATTGGAGTCCTCACATTCTATATCGTTCTTTTGCTTAAATATAAATAACCTTCAAGAATAAATAGCTCAGTTCTGCAAAGAATGAGAGGTTCTTCACTAGCCTTTTAGCTATGTCACCTTTGTGCATATGTGTGCCAGATGTGCATCGATATGCAGTGACCACAGGGACAGCAGCAGGGTGTGCTGGCACAAACCAGAGAGACCCTCCCACCATGACCGGGACTAGACTGGTCCTGGTGTTTCACCAGTACTTCTTTGAAATGGGGTAATTCTTAAAGGTGATATTCACTATATTATGATATACCTAAATCCTAAACATAGTTCTTTGAAGTGAATTAAGAATAGACGACTTTAACTATTGGGAAACTGAAAGTAAACTTTATTTCACTTATAAAGCAGTAGTCCAGTAAGAAGTCCTATAAAAAAATGAAGGAAGAAAAGAAAACAAAACCATAGTGCAAGGCATTGTACTTTATTCTCCTCAGGGATATTAGGCTGCTTAATTAGTGAGAAGTATGTGCTTAAAAGCTTTGCCAGATGAAACCCCATGTCTGTTGCCCTTGTTGGAAGGTCTGGCCTACAAAACCAGGGAGTTCTGGGTTAGAAGCACGGAGAGTGCACATCAGTGCTGTGAACCCCTGTGATTCGCTTTGAGTGAATTGCTTATGCATGCCTCTAAGACAACTTTAAGTCCTGGCCCTAATTTGAAATGTTCACAATACCACAGTGATACAGTTCTTGGAGAACCTGTTTGGGTGCAAAAATTAGCAAGTATTCTCTTTTTTAAAAATTGCACAAGCTACAATATAGTGGAACTGGCTAAAATATAATACAGAAAACAAGACTATTCACCTGGGGCACAGCCTGTCCATTTCGTACATTCATACATCTATATTCTGAAGACAATAATGATTTCTCACACATTGTTTTCTGGCTAGACTATAACGTACTAGTCTGTTAGTTACATATACGGCATTTTCATTCTTTTCAAATAATTTCCAAATTTTTTCTCTCTTGTTTTAATTTATCCCTCAAAATCCTGCAGTTCCAGTTTGGGCTTTTGTGGTAGATACAATCCATGTGCTTCATCAAAAATTCTTCAAAGGAAATTACTGGAAAAAAAGTTTTTTGCTATTTTGGTCTAATGGAGTTAATGCCTCAAACTCTATGGGAGTTTACCGGAGTATGAATGCCAGATCATTTGAAAATCCCAGCTGGGGTGTTAATAAATTAACCAACATTATATAGAAAGTCCTAAAAATGGATTTCGGGCTAAAATCTTTTAGTTATTTATCAAAAGCACATAGTGGTGGGGTTTGAAAGCATATGTTCTTGCCATATAATGGTGAAAGTTCATGCTTTTTAATGTGCCTAGTGTGACTTTCCTTCAGAAACCAGCAGCACAAGAGTGTCACAGGATTCAAGTCTGATTCAAGCCTCAGGCGGATTTTTGCATACATCTCTGAGAGCAAGATTTGGATGTTATGAGAAGACAGAAGACACAATTGACAAAAAGACTGAGGAACCTCAAAGCTAAGTACGACTAAGCTGTACTTACCTCTGCATGCTTCTCTGGAGCTGGCCAGAGGCTCACAACAGGACCTCGGTCCTTCATTTGTATGGTATCACTCATATTGATATATTTTTTCAGCTCAATCACTTTGTCTGTCCAGGAAATGTCTGTCATCCCATGGTCAGAGAAGAGGAGGACATTGACTTCATTCTGAAGGCCTTTGCTCTGTGAAGCAAGAGCAAGACAGCAGTTACGGATGGTAAGGGCTTTGCACTGTCTGTGCCCGCTGGAACATTTAAATCCCTGTCTGGTCTCCACTGATTCAGTGGAAGTTGGTCAGAAGGAGGACATCCACAATGTGCCTGCAATGTGCTTTGCCACCACCTGTAAGAGTGGACATCTACTCTCGCTGCTCTGGAAGAGTCTGAGAGATTAGCACCAAGGAGAGTTTTTCCAAAGTAAATCCACCTCTCCTCTAAATAACCAGATGCTACATCCCAGACCTACAAACCAGTTGTCCAGTTGGTCTTAGACAGTATTTTACCCAACTGCTCTTATCTATAAGCCAAAACAGATAGGGAAGAGCAACCCATGGCAGGGGTGTTTCTCTCTTCCCCTCCCAAACACAAGCACTTAGCATTAGAGCTTTTACAATTTAGTGCAATTGGAGATCCATATTCCTCTCCTCACTGAAACACATTAAAAACTCCAATATGCATTTAGCATTGTCAGAAATATTCATAGAACTGCCATTTACCCAAAAGCTTGGCATCCTCCTTTTCTTACTGCAAAATCATTTAGATAATGTTTTTTTAAACTGAGTTTCAAGTAAAGAATTTGGAAGAGTGTCATAAAAACCACTATAAAAGTTAATTATCTGATTCCACAACCTTTAGGAAACACGTAGTTTTAATTCATTTGCCTGCAATAAAGTTCAGCTGGCAGCACCAGTCATGAACAGAGCAACACATATATAGGTTTGTGGCTTCCTGGGACTACTTGTATAAATCCACTAGGAGGTTATAACGCCATTAATAAAAATAATAACCAGGGGAATGGTGCCTTGACTTCCACATGGTCTCAGTAACCTGTTTCTCAGGAAATAAAAGTTTACAGCCAATACATTCAGTGACAGGTGTTAAATAAGCTCTTGGCAGTGCCACAAAGAGCACTTTTAAAAACCTTTCCAAAGGCACCCAGTAGCTGGGTTTTTGGATGCCACCCACCTTGATGAGCAAGATCATTTTGCTCAAAGCTTTGTCCACCTCCTTCAAAGCGTCCTTCCGCTGCTGGGACAAAGGGCCATAGTGATGGCCTTCCACATCAATGCGCTCGTAGTACACTGCGGCCATCTCAGCGCTGCCATTGCTGGGGGCGGGAGGGAGGGGAAGGAGTGAGAGCCTGGCACACATGGAGATCTCCTGGCTACTGGCATTATTGTCTTCACCAGCATGTAGAGCTACAAACCCCCATTTTCTGCTTCCAGCCTGTCCACTTTTGCACAGCCAAGTCTCCTGAGTTTGCCTGAGACTCCCCTCAGAGGTGGCAGCAGAGACTGTCACATGCAAGCACAGGCTGGCCTGGCAGCCCTCAACTAACCTCTTTGAATTAAGAAGGCAGCTTTCCCTTTAATGACAAAGAAATACTGATTTCTGTGCTGAATGTCCTTATTAAAAGGATTGTGAGAATTACCAGACAAACGTACTTTAATTAAAGCTTGGCACTTCTGGCTTTCTCCTGTGTGAGGCCTTCCAAATCACCAAGGTCAACTCAGGATGTGCTCTTTCTTGCAAAATACTGAGCAGTATGAATTGAGATTAGATTTTAGATGGAGGTTTTATTCAGGAGTATGACCAAACAGAAACAAAGGTAATCTCAGAGGTAATCTCAGAGTTGCACAAGTTTAGCTGATCACATATTTCTGCACTGAATGCCCTCAGCCTTATTAGTGGGGATGGCACATACGTCAGTGCTTAATTACATTTTTATGACCACTTTACAGTTTGCCGTAGATCTCCCTGAGAGCAGTTGTGTGGATAAAATCACAAACCTATGCTCATGAAGTTCAAAGCCAGTCTTTTTCTTGCTGTACTTGATATATGACAGAGTGTGCCATCCATAATACATGCTCTCATCCAGACCAAGATCCCTACCTGACAAGTCCAGCTTCTCTGATTAAAGACACCTGGGTAGTCTGGTGTAATGAGTGAGAGAGAAAAAGATAAAATCAAAGGTGAGGGACTGACTGGATGAATTAGGGTCTATCATTTGCATTTTTCAGTTTGTGGAAGGTCTCAAAGAATCAGGCCCATAAGATGCTGAAGGTCTCTGCTGTGCACTGCTGGCCCTGCAGAATAGTCTTGTTTCTAACTTCTCAAGATTTTAAAATAATTCAAATGAAGCAGTCATTCCCTCCTCCCCAATATGATTTTAAGCATTACTTTCCATCTGTATTAGACATAAACTATTTCTAAAATTTAACCCTGTAATTTCTCTATTGCATACACGTTCATTGAACCTACAGAAGTAATTTCCTTCTGCTGCAGTGCCTATATTAATGAGCTACTTAGACTACTTTATGTCTTCTCACACATAACTAAATGATCATTTGGATCAAGATAGAAGCTAAGAAAGATATTTATTGCATAAAACAAGTGATCTCATTTAGGCTATGGTGAGATTTCTCAGTGAGGGCTCAGTGCTATAGGGAAGAACCCTCAATGCCTTCAATGGGAAAAGCTCCAGTTTAGCAGCATGCTTAGGAGTTTGCAGAACTCAGTATAGCACATCCAGAGCTTCTAAGATCAAGTTTGACTTTGTTTCCATTTTTGCCTGTTTTTCTAAGATAACTAGGCATCTCTGATCATGGCTTGCACAGAAGAAATAATCTGTCTTTCTAACTGTGTACTTGTCCTGTCTTCACCAGCAACTTTCCAAATAAATGACTATGGGAAGCTTGCTGAAGCAAGTTGGATGGCTTCAATGGCAATACCAAAAAGGGTTTTATATTATACCAGCACACTTTGCAAGTACCATGCAAACTTCACAACGGGAAGGTAGGTAGATTACAAGAGCCCTTAAGTTATAGTTATGGAAAAGATACAAGGAAGGTTTCAGTTTCACTTGCCAAAACCAGATGCTTAACTTAGTTTTGAATATTTTTGGTCTGCATAGTAGTCTTGAAGCACCGGTTTGAAGAGACTGGAGAATATTCCTGAAGGACAGTTTCCTTTGGTTGCAAGAGGAGCTCAGTGGCTCCCTGATGAGTTAGGTATTTCTGTCCCTGTAGAGATCATTGATAAAACTTTCAATTTCAGTAAAGGTAAGACCGGTCAGGACTCCTGTGCTCAAACCCAAGTTAACCCCTAGGACACCATGCCACAATAAAGGGCTTCCTGTCTCTGCCCTGGAATCCCTGCAAGGTTTGCTAATGGTGGAAGCCTAAATACAGTTCATTACTGCTAATACCTGCCATTAGGGCAACTGAACAAGGCACTGCTACAGGCAGCAGACTGCCCTTGCCACAGGCTGTTTTCCCACATATAGCTAATGCCAGTCTCAGCCTAATGGGCTTTCTCAATTAGTTGGTGTGTGAAAAAGAAACATACTGGATTTGCCAGACTTCAAAGAGCTTCAAGAGTCAAAAGCACTTACAAAAGATGTAAATGAAAAACTCAAGACTCTACTATTAGCGATGCTAATTCCTGCTAAATGAATATGCCTACAGTAAATGCATTTCAGAGGCTTTACTTCTTATGGGCTGACCCAGCAGCACTGACCTTTTATTTTCTAAATCTTAAAGGAATAAAGAAAGAGGATGAACGAGAGAAAGAATAAGGAAAACCTACCTGATTTGTAATCTGTTCATTCTCTAGTCTCTCTTCTTATTTTAAGTCCCTGCAATATTTATACTTGCAGAGGATTACCAGTTTTATCTCTGATCATTCCTTTCTCCTCTTTCCTGCTTTACTGGAGACAGGGCACATAGTTTAAAGAAAAGGAGCTTGGGCAGAAATTCACCAAGGGATGGTGTGTAAATGGACACCAGAGAGAGGACCTCACACAGCTCCAGGGTGATCTGTAGGTTTGGGGCACTTCAGCAGGCTTTAGCTGGTATTTCCGGCAGGCATCATGGCAGGGATTTGCTCTTTTCTTGAAATCATCAGCTTTCACTTCTTAAGAGTTGTCCCTCTGACACTGTTGTGTCCCCGCCCTTCTCTTCTTTTCAACCAGCAGTGGGCAGCCTTGTGGCTTGGGGTGAATTAGCTATTGAAATATTTTGATGGGATCCAGCTACCCAAACAGCTTGAAGGGCGGGATCTTTTAACAGTTTGTGCCTCGCTTTTAACCACGTTCACAATTACAAGGCTGCAAACGACCCTGAGCAGCCTTGTGCTTCACAGAAACCAGGCAGGGAGTCAAGTATATCTTGACCCATCCCGAAATGATACCAGTCCAAAAAGCTATCTGTGGTAATTCTGGGGTTCCACCAGAAGTCAGAGTGATGTCTGTATTCAGTTTTCCGTTCCCTTTTTTATTCACTGAATTGAAAGCATTGCAGAAGCTCCAGAAAGCCTCCTACATCACACATGACCTCCTCATATCACATGCAAATAATTTTCTGTAAATCTAAGATAAATAATTTCAGGATAAAACATCTCATGTGGTCTCAGTTTCTGTCCATGCTGCAAATGATACCGTAACCTGTGAGCATCTGTGCAGCAGGACTCAGTGTGGAACTGGGACCAACATCTCCAGAAGCACTCATAATTTTAGAGACTTTATTTCAAAAGCAATCAACACTCAGTATCTGAATACAAACTTTTCAGATTCAAATTGCTATAGCAGTTCACAAGTAGTAAAATAGAAGTGGATTGGATAGACTATGGAACCAACAACATTTTAAAAGAGGAAGACTAGTTATAGCTAAGGTAAGGCATTGGCTCTGCATGTAGTGGTGCACTTTTCCCTGATTTTACAGCCTATGAGCGATTGTCCCTTGTTAATGTTTGGATGAGAGATGGTGGAACTTGAAACTGGGTGTGGAGCACACATTTTTCCTATGAGTTGTCTGAGGGACATATGCCCATCAGTTGGGCTAGATGGTTGTTGTAGTTCCCTTCCAATTGAACTATTCTATTCTACTCTATTCTATACTCATACTTGCACAAAATGAATGCCCACTCGAAAAATATTGTGTCTAAGCTATTCTAAAAGGCAGAAGAAGCCAAAGCATCAGTCTCGTAAACAAGTGACTGAAACTGAATTTCAGAATTTCCAAATTCCCTCTCTAAATCCACGCATTTCAGTCTGTTCTAGCAGATCACTGAACACATTCATCCTTAGGTTACTTGAAACAAATTAAAAGTAGTAAGTCAGGATGTCTCCTCTTTGTTGTAACCCACACAGGAAAAGAGGAGCACATCTTCCCCTCCAATCTTAATGTAACGGCCTGTTTCTGTGGTGGTGGTGTTTCTATGCCACCACTGTAAAGCAGCCTCAGCACCCATCTTCCTACCTGTGACTCAATCCTGAGGATCTCCCTGACAGTAAATCCAAATACTTGTCCCTGAGAGAGGAAACCCCACACTGCAAGAACCCAGTGACGTACCACAAAGACTCGAGAGCATCGCTGATGGCATCTGCAAAGTTTTTGTCTGTTGGGACGCTGTAGTACTCACGGCAGTAACTGGGTCTGACTCCAAGGATTTCAACCTCGCAACCTGAGAGCAAAAAAACGTGGTAAGCTCTGCTGTTTCACCTCAATCACCACACTGTGGGGTCCCAGTTTGGGTTTGTAAACTCCCTGTGAGATTATATACCTTCTGTGGTTGGGAAGGAAAAAAAAAAGGGAGAGAGGTTGGTTTGAGGAGTGCTTGTAGCAAACTGTACATTGGATCCTTTTATTACCCTCTGTAAAAGGAAGGTCTCTGTGTGACCTTCCCACAATAAAACTCTTGATTCCCTTGTGGCAGACTGTTTCTATCTAAATCGCTAGCTTGTTTTCATTTTAACTACTGTGGCCACATAGCCTTATTTCCAGGCTTCCCACATAATAGACTTAGATATTGTTCTCTGAAAATTCAGCAAATACTTTCCAGTTAGACATGCTGTATCTTATATTGTAATATCCTTTATAAACCATATTTTATTATGTGATACTTGCACTCCACTATTAAATCTGTTTCCCAGGAGGTCTTATTAAAACAGTATAAACCAATTAACTCTCTTGGTAACTTGCAGCCTCCCTTGCAAAATAGTCTGTTCTGTGGCCTAAAAATTTATGGCAACAAATCCTACAGGAAAACATGGCCCTGAACATAGAAAAACATGTTTTTTGTGAAGTTTCTTTGCCCTTTTGCTCTCCAGTTACTATGCTGCTGAATAACATTAATATTTAAAAGAAGCGTGCTTTCTGAAACACTGGATTCATGCAAATTATTATTCCAGAGCCCCAGAGTCCTCTCATCAATGTTAGGCATTTTCTGGTGTATTCCTTGGGCACAGGAAGGAAGTAAAAAAAAAAAAAAAGACAGATCTTTTGCAATCTGGCCTCTGTATACAGCAACACAGTCAGGTCAAAAAGGCAACTCCAAGCCAAAGTCTGACTCTGTCTACATATGGGTCCCTCTGTTTCTCTTTTGGGATGAAAGGAGTGAGCATTAAGGACTGTCATAAGTTGCTTGGGTGGGAGAAGGTTGCACAGGAGGTTTAAGTACAGAGAGGGCACTGGAGTAAGCAGAGACACTATCAGAGATGATTTACAGTAGTTTGTTTACTGTGACACTCAGTAAAAACTTGTCAGTGTCTTGTGTCTCAGCCCACAGAAGCTCCCATCGCTGAGGTCCAGTACTGGGACACAGGGAACAGCACACCACTTGCAGGCTAAGAGACTTCTGATTGTGACTGTTCAGGAGTACCAAGAAAGATCAGAAAAACTTAAATATTTAAACTTAGGAATTTTTTTAAAAATCTTCACTGATTTGCAGAAAGCCAGATAAGTCAGATGGAAATTACCCTTTCCAAAAGTTAGAGCCCTAGCACACAAGACAGATTCAGTCTCTTCACCTGTGGCAGCAGCTCCCATGTATCCACAAACTTTGTGTGGTTTAAAGGACTCCATCTATTATGATTAATTAATTATTTGCAATAATAAACATAAAATGTAGTCAACTCAAAAAACACATTTGCATAATCTTGAGCCTCTATCTAGTTTTTCTTTCCTTTAAAATTGTGGGACTGTGTGATGGCACTCACTTTTCATTCTTCCCCTGTTGACCCAAACATATGTGATTTAATCCTCCCCTTTCTGCATGAACACACTTCACTGTCACCTGTCCACCACAATCCACCAGGAAAGGAATCTGCAACCTGGATGAACAGCCTGCCGATTATTTGACAACAGCTGACTCTCTAGACCATCCCACAGTAAAACTTCTATACATCTGCACAAAGCACCCTCAAGAAATTACGTTGTGCAAAAGAGACAGGTCCCTGCTGCTACCTAACCAAATAATAAAAAAAATGTATTCCATGAATAGCCTGAAGTCATATTCAGGAAGCCCCTGACCTGAAGGCATGCAGCTTCAGTCTTCTGCCAGATGTCCTGGGTGCTACCAGCACCAAAACATGTGCTTGCAGCTACCTCAGATGCTAAAGCTGATGCAGTGGTCCTCCGTGAGCCTTGCTAGTATTTCACGACTGAACTGGAACTTTGGAGCCCATTTCTTGTCTGACACTTGAATCTGGGGGAAGATTAGCTCCAAAGCCAGGCAAGAAGTTAAGGACACATTTGGAAAAACATTGGGAACACCTGGTATTTTAGTTCAGGTGTATGACTGCTCACAGCCAGTGACTAATACTGTCACTTTGCCTCTTTTTTCTTCTTCAGATACTGACATCAGATTGTAATTTTCTCACACAACATCTCTCAGAATTACAAGATAATTTTAACTGGAAGCATTAACCTCTTAGGGAGCTGGGATATTTTAGTTCTTGAGATATCTTTGCTATTTCTAGATTGTCAAGTGATGAGATTGACATAAAAGACGACAGAGGTAACAACAATTAGAAACAATTTTGGCCACTAAATACTGGTGTTCAAGTGTGCAGTTCATTGGCAGTACCACTGAAAATTCAGGCTGCTTAGATACCAAGAGCTTCCTTTTTCTTTTTAGCCTATGTGATGAGCAGAACTTAAATTTGGATTTTTGTAGTTAAGGCTTGTTACAATTCCAAAATACTGACCATGAAGACCCTTTAATATTTAAATTTCACTTTGGTAGAGGCCATGACAGATGGTAAATTTTCTCATTTAAATATTATGGGAAAGGAAGTTTAAACAGATTTGGAGCCACACAAAGGAAATGTTAAGTTTTTCTTGGTTAAACTACAAATGGTTAAGCTACTAAGATGTAATGTTAGATATGTTTATGCACAGTTTTGTATGACATTAAACCTTTATTTAAAAACCTGAACAACTGGAGTAGGAATAAGGACTTCTTTCAGAGTGATATATAGGCTCCTCTTTATCTATCTGACATGGAGATCTGAACCTCTGCCAGCTTTAAATTGCATTTCTAAACATTTATTTAAGAGTTGGACACTTCATGTCATAACAGAAGGTTTTGAACACTTTACAGACTAGCTGTATGGTCTGCTAAATGTTGTGTTTAAGTGGCAAAAGTTGAGTTTAGAGCCTTTTTTTCTCCATTTCTTTCATTTCAGTGTTTAGAGAAGATGTCACTGCACTTCAGCTGAAGCAGTTGCATAGGCAGTTAGCATAGACTGCTGGAAAATGAAGGAGTTCGAGCATTTGTTGTGATGCCATCCACAGTGCTGAGGACCACCCCAAAGCTTTGACTTTCCCGGTACTGTCAGGATGCTCTTGCACCCTCTGGGCATTCTCCATCCACTGAACATCAGTGCTTCAGACAGGCAACCCAGGCATGAGGCTGAGAGTTTCACCTCATGTATGGTGAAGAAAAGAGAAAATGTCCCTACAAACCAAGGTCTTATATTTTGGCAGAAGTGGTGGTTGGGACCCCTGACATGGTGATATTTTGGCTCCTCTGCTTCTAGAGTCAGGAGATCTCAGATGAATTCTGCCCATGAGTGGTTTTTGCTGGGTTTATGTTGGGCTCACAGATAAAGCTGTGATGGATGGTCGTTTGTAGTCCTCCTGCTCCATGTTTCTGTTTGCTGGGGTCTGGATTTTACTGCTTTAAGCACTGACTACACATGAGAGAGGAACACAGGGAAGAATATGGAAGCAGCAGATTTTGGGTTCAGCCTTTGCAAAGCTTGGAACTGGCCCTGAGGAGGAAATAGCAGTGGTGTAAGTTAATCCTGGGAATCAGCTCTCTGGGATTTCCAATGCCATTTGTGCTATGGTTGATTGATCTCATTTGTCTTCAATGCTAACTGAAGAGAAAATAGCATATTCCAGAACAAAGTGTGACGAATTTGGCTGTATATTGCTGTTCTTATGAAGAGTTTCCCAAACTTTGCCTGTTTGGATCTTTATCATGTTTTCCAGATTCATTACTAAGCAGCAGTATATCCTCAGGCTGGAAAGCTAATCACTAACAGCAGATTATGTGCAGAGCAAATGTCTGTGGGACCTCTACTCACCTTGGTTATTAAATCTTATTTTTTATTATTTTCATTTTGTTTGGTATCGCTCCCCAGTCAAAATGCCTTGTTAAGAATTAAAGTTTTAAAATTATAGATCTAGAATTTTTATAAAAGATTTTGTCCTTACTATGGAACTAGAAAGCAGTTTAAAAAATCATATAGGGAAAATGTAATAAATGCTACTGCATTTGGAGAGATTTCAGCTTAGCCCAGTTACACCTGGAGTCCTACAGTAGCCCAGCAGTCCTGTGTTTTACTTCAATAGTTCTATGTTTCACCCCACCTCCTGTCCAGTGCCTGATGCTGTATGGCCAATGTGTCCTTTGAGACCATGAATACCCTTCAAATAAGCATGTGCTTAAGAGTTTGCTGAACTGAGGCACTGATGGCTTTGCCAAAGGTCGCCCATCAGAGATAAATAATTAAGGAGAGACAGGTGTACATGTCACAGTCCACAGATAAAATATCAGATCCACACAAAAAATTCCCACTCTGCCCTAAAAGCCAAAGCATACACTTGGCAGCATAAACACTGGGAAAAGGGAGGCTCTATTGCTCCTTTTAAGTTTTGACTGCAAATAGCAGGCAGAGTGAAGGGCATGCATATGTATACAGGGATGCACACATATACACTTCATATGTCTTCTCGCTAGGGAACATTGCTCAAAGGGCAACATGAAGGAACTAGGTAAAGTCCAAAGTCATTTAACGGAAAGCAATACTGTTCCTTTTTTACTTCAAGCAGCTCTCTGTAGGCTGTTACATCTATTCAGTACATAATTATACCTATCAAAAGCAATTATATTAGTACTTAAAAATGAGTAGTCTATAGAAAGAGGTCTTTTGCAAATTTTTAGAAGAATTACTACATTCTTGTATAACTACTGTTTGCATTGTTGTTAGGTCACATGGCTGATCTTCAATAAGAAGCAGCATTTTTCTTCAGGGCTGATCCAAACCAGTCCTTTTGACTGCCTCTGAGTCTGTTAGACAATATTGTCACTCTCGGGTCTTTTTGCTCTTCAGTACTGCAGAAACACTCTGGATGGCTTTGCAATGTTTTTCATTGTGGTTTGTTCTTTCTTCCAATTCCTTAGAACTATGGGCTTTTTATCAGGACACCATTAGCCACATTGCATGGAAAGACCACAGCCAGGCACATGCGCACTGGGATGCAGACAGCTCTCTGGCAGCCCACAGCCTGAGTCAGCTGCTGCTGCTATACTGGCACTGGCTGTATCCAGTACAGCTCCTCTAACAGTTCCATGGCCCTCTAGCCTGCACTTACCCATATGAGCATATCTGCATGCTGCTTTGCATAGGTAGCAGAGTTAAAAGGTTAAAGAGTTGAGAATCTGTGTACTTTGCAAGAGATTTGGTCTGGTTGCACAGCTGGAACGTTTGTTTCCATATGAGTCCCTAAATGGATAGTCTCAGAGTCTTCTCTGTGTTAAAAAGGACTCATTATTATACATCCCTAGTCATTTCAGTGGCCCAGTATCTAACAAATGAGGAACAGAAAGGCGAAGTCCCTCCAAAAGAGTGGCTCAGACTCAGAGCAATTGGGACCTCAGCTGAATCAACAATGAAGAATGACAGGAGGACAAGGATGCTTTGCTTTCAGCTGGATTTTGTTGTCCCCACAGAGCAGATCATCTTCAGCTCTCAGATACTAATTTCCAGATTAAAACCAAACAAGCATTGGGGGAGGGTGGTTACTGTTTAACTTGGATTGGACCATGAACCATCCATGGAGCAACCATTCAGCACATCAGAAGCTACAGGTGAGCAAGAGGAACAAGCAGTTGGTGGAGGAGGGGATGGTCTGCAAGCCAGTGCTCTCCTGAAGGTAATGTTTGGTGGAAAGCTGCCTCCAGTTACAGTTCAGTCTCTTCATTTGTAAGCATATGCAAATTATCATGACCTACGAAAAGATAATTCATTTCTACGAGTGGTTAGTACAGCACTCAAAATTCTTATATGTATTTCAGGACCATGTTTAGAGAGCCATTCCTACAGCATATGGAGTGCCCAGATGTAAAGACGCACTGTTAAGATGGTAGCAATTTTTCACATACTAACCTGGCCAATAGTACATGGAAACGTTCTTTTTAGCTTTCATCATTGTGACCCACAAAGGCTCTGATCCATTCCACCAGAGTGGCATCAGGCTTTCTTTATTCACGCCAATATCAAAAGATACATTTGCCTTCTGGTCCCACATGTAGTTTCCAATCATCTGATGGACTTCGCAGTGGCGACCTTTGGGGATAGAGAAAAAAAAAACAGCATGATCAGATTGGTGTTCTCCAGCAGAAGGATGCAACCAGCACCACCACTACTACTGGATCATCCAGCAAATCAGCTGAAAAGCCTTGACTTGAACTCAGGGATCCCTTGCCTTGCAACTGCTCATACTATCTCCTTGACTGATACCATTTATTGAGGTGCTCCTGTCAATTCACTATATCCCCCAGTTAAGCCACCTAAAAGTTAGTTGCTGAGGCTTGTCAGCCCCCTGTGTTCCCTTCACAGTCAATGGATAAGAAGAGGCATGTCTAGAAAGCAATTCATGCCACCCTAAGAGAGCCATCTCAGATATCTAGAGGTACATATTGCTCTCTGTTAATGGCAGAGAAAGATCACAGCATTTTTAGTTTCAGGCAGCCCAATTTTAGACAGCTGAGGCCAGAAGAAACAAACCCGCACCCCATGGCCCACCCAACATCCCACCCCCAGCCCACACACACAAACCACATCAGTGGCAGCCCATGTGGGTGCCACCCAGCTCCTTCGGCACACACAGCCCACCTGCCAAGTCTGAGGCCATTTGAAGGTACCCACCAGCACTCAGAGAGCTGTGGGAAGAAGGCTATGAACAGAAGAGGATAAGAACACAACCTGAACACATAGAACAAAGTTTGGGAAACTTGCATTTCTACTTCCTTTATCCATGGGGTACATTGTTTTTCTGCAAACAAGCAAAAACTGGGCCAAAAAAAACCTTTTTATGTTACTTTGATTTTCCATTATTGTTAGCATTTTTTTTTGTTCCTAAATGATCATACTTTGTTCTTGGTTGCGGGCACAGCAATCATTTCATCAGACACATTCAGCCCTCTTACTGTATCTTGGGGGCTCTTGGGCAACTTTGTATTATGAGAAACTAGTACATAATAACCGAGACATGTCTTCTTGTCATTGTCAGAAGAGAAGAAACCATATTTTGAGAATTATTCTGCAAAGGAATTAACAGAAATGGGTAAAGAAATGTTGAAGATTAAGTTGTACAGAAAGTTCCTGACTTCCATATCTCAAAAAGCAACAAGTGAAGCATGTGTTAGACACTGTCATCATTAGGTGGTGAGTCATGTTATTGCAGGGATCCAGATAACAGGCTTTGATTATTGTGAGCCTGAGCATGTTGATCAGAACTGAAATAACTTTGGTACGCTTGTTTTGAAAAGGCATCATTTCAAGCAGAGGACTCTGTATACTTTGGGTGCATGTGACCTTGAAATGGATTTTGAACTCTCCTTCCCTATAACCAAGTATTTCAATTATGCAAAACATTTCCTCCTTCCCAGGGGAGAAAAGCAGTCCCAACTTGTGGCAGTCTCTATTTGCGACATTAAACCAAACAGGTTTAAAATAGGAGAACTGGTGTATTGGATGGGCAGTAATCTGTCCTCCTCAGGCTGCTAAGTGCTCTCTTTGCTCTAAGTCTCAAAAGAAGTAGAAAGAAGACTCCATAGTGCATCAAAAATGCAGCCTTAAACTTACAGGACAACCTCATCTTCTTAAAGTCCCTGTATTCCTAAGCATCTATCAACTTGATAAATTGCAAACAGGCAACTTGTGCCAGCCTGGGAAACTTGTAGTTCAGTACTGAAGCGGTATCTGTATGATACCTACAAATTAGGTGTCTGTATAATTACAGTGTAGTCTTCATATAGAATCAATGAGCTCTAGCTGCTACTGATCCTGTAGGACTTAAAGTCTCCTATCTGTTTGCCCACATCTTTAAGGAAGAAATTGGAGATTGTTCTTTGTAGTATTGTTGTGAAGTTTAATTAACTGTTTGCCCTAACACAGAGGACAGTGTTCTGATCTCCACATTAGATGGCTTCAATTTTCTATGGACTTCAACTCCTTTTTTTAATATTGAAAAAGAGATGTAGAAGACTGTAAGGCATCAGTGTTCATTGCAGATATCCCTGATTCACAGGGCCAAAAAAGAAGATCAGATGAGCAGACAGATTAAAAGAGTTGACCATTTAATGCCATTCACGTCTGCTTACCTGAGGCCCATGTCTCAAAAAGACCCCAGATCTCCTTGAAAGACAAAAATAATCAACTAATCAATTTGGTCTTTGAGCTGCACACCCCAATAGTTATCAACAGTAAACTCTGTTCAAAAAGCCTGGTATCTAATTTTATTTTTGACCTTTGTTAATCTTCAACCATTGCTATTCTGAGCCTTGCTCACTAGATTAAAAAGCCCTGCAATAATTAGCATTTCTGCCCCTCCCAAAAGATACCTGTACACAAGAGCACTTCTCAAGTGTCTTTTGGGTCACCTGTACAATCCCAGTTCTTTAGATCCCATTTTAACTTGTTTTCTCCAACCTAAGAAAATTACCTTTGGTGAGCTTCTTTTGGATTATTATCAAAATAGCAATAAGGTGCTAGAGAGTCACCATAAAATGCTGAATTTTTTATTTCTTCCATTACTGCAGCTTTCCCCTGTAATCAAAGAGTATCTTAAGAGTTTCAAATAGAAACAGGACAAAAAACAATTTCAGCATACAGATGTCACTATTTAAACACACTGCAATTTTAGTAAAAATTACTCCTTCCTCAAGCAACATAGGAAAACAAAGAGGATATAGTTCCCAGGAATATGATAACTGCTGTATCCTTCTGGAAGAGAGCCAGCAAAAGCATTTGCAGCTCTGTGTCCTACAGCTTACTTGGACACTATACTTCTTACAGCATTTATTTAGAGCACACTCCCATGTCCCTAGGCACTTTTGTCAGCATTCAAATGAATTTCTGCAAAACAAAGATGAAATCAAAAAAACCCCAACAAAACACAGCCACTTGACCACCCAAAACAGCAGCACAGTAACACTGAGTGCTGTGCACTCTACATTGGCTCTGTGTGAGATCTGGAAACCAGAGCATGTGCTCCTGTGGCATGTGCTACAGGAGTGACCTCATCTTTCTTTGGTGGTCTTTCACTGACTGCAGGGACAGCATGACAGGATTACAAGTAGGCACGATGAAGGGATCACCTGTGTGTAAATCTACAAGAGAAAATGCACTTCTGAGACAGTCAATCTTTTCTTTAAAGGAGAGGCAGTGTGCAACACATGTGCAATGCTACACCTGGGTGCACTGGGCAATGAAACAGAGGTAAATTATCTCTGCACTGAGCAAACCAGATTTATGAGATAACTCATGGTGTGTATATTAGCCAACACAGCAAAGGTACCGTAATCTGATGCTGAACATCAGTACACGCATTTAGCTAAATGTGCTCTCTGATATTATACACATACCTTGCCACTATGGTGAGACCTTTGCTCTCATGTCTCACCATGACATCCTCACTCTCTGGGCAGTGACAAGAACCAGGAAGGCAGATGCAAGCACAAGCTGCCACGAAGCTGTACAGGCTGGGGAAGAGTTAAGTTCCTCCAAGCAAACAGCTGGATGACTTGCCCTGGGAAATGATCTGCTTATATGGCTACCTGCCATAAGGAGGAAGAAGGCAGAACTTTCAAGTCATCAGCACCATATTCCTGTTCTGGAGCAGATACCATGGTGTTGCTACCGCCAAGGACTGAACTTTGATCTATGCCCTGCTCTGCTGTTCCCTTGGTGGGTCTCATCTGCTCTGCTTTGAAAACAAAAACCACAGGATAAAACCAAAACCCACGTGCTAAACCTTAGGTGGCCTGGAGAAGACCAAGCCTCATAAGAAGATCCAGGGGAGTGCTGGCCTAGGCAAAGTGGCTCTGCAACCTGCAGACTACAAATAAAAACAGTACTTGCAAGATGTGTATAGAAAATTCATATTCCCAAAAGTGCTTGCTAGCAAAGACTTTCCTGTCTTTTATGATCTCAAATACCAGGCAGAGCCAAAGCATAAACCCTTTAACCTGCATCAGGCAAGACTCTGCAATCCAAGTAGGATCACATCAAAAGGCACAGAAAAATCTCTGCTACACACACATTATTTTTTTTCCCTGAAGGGGATTTACTTAGTAAGAGCATGAAACTCTTTAGTACTTCTGTCATGGGGCCAGGTCTGGGGTGCACAAAAATTGCTTATAATACATCCAGCTGAGGTTTAGCAGATGGTCTCTTGTGTGAGAAGTCAGGTCTTGTGTCCCTGGAGAGCAGGGGCTCCAAGCTGCCGGTTCCTCTCCTGAACTGAGAGGCAGGGGTAGGCTGAGGGAGCCCTGACCACCCACAGCTGGGTATGGCTCTAGGGCACTGCAGCTCCAAGTGCTACAGAAGGCCAAACAAAACAATGGGCAAAGCTGCTGCCTGCACATTAGAGAGTATGTGCTGTGACTTCAGTTCTGGGCAAAGAAATACCTTGATATGTGAATGTCCACTCACTGCTGCTCATAGCTGGTAGCAGACACAGTAGTTATGAGTTGTGAGGCTGTAGCTAGCAAGTAGGAAAAAACTCCATATTTCAAGTTGTAGCATGTGAAGTTGTGCTAGAGAAAACTTTCTGTTTTCCACTTTGGAAGTGTTTCCAATTTTTTAACTGGTAGAAAGCAAACAAAGATTTTTACAATATTTTGTCTATGTGTGAAAGAGAAAAATCTTGGTGTTTGGCATTGCAGCCTTTCTGCAGGTGGTGAGTAAATAAAGTGAGGGGAAAAATGTGAAAATTAAAATCCTCATGGTTACAACTATCTTCTCCAGTCTGTCCTTTCTGGGACAGTACCTATTCTCTGCCAGTTAATAGTATTACCACAGACTTCATGATCTTTTGCTTCAAGACAGAGTTTTTGAAATGGAAAGCTAATGAACCCCAGAAAAAGAAGAGACTTGATTTCAAAACTGTATGCCACAAACAGAACTTTTTAAATCTTTGCTGCTGTTTGTTATCTGTAGTTGTTTAAATAGGAGTAAAAGGAAAAAAAATCCTACTCCCTTGTCACTCATCATGCATTTTGTGTCCTTCTGGCTTTTTTCTAAGTTTGGACAGTGAAGTAGAGATAGTTTCAGTTCATGTGTACCAATAATTAACTTCTCTGTTGTACTCTCATCCTTTCATTATTTTATGCCTCAGACAACATGCAAGTATTGTTTATATAGTTAAGAACTTGCTTAACTGCTAAACAGAAATTGTCAGCATCCTTGTCTGGACCAGGCTGGAGTCTGGATACCATTAACTAAGCAGCAGAAAAGAGGCATTCACTAGAACCATCATTAGGCTGGGCTTCCTTCAGGTATCAAGTGGAAGGAGTTTGGAGATGCTGTGCTGTAAACCAGGAGACCTCTTACAACAAACAATAAATGTACTAGTGTGTGCACACCAGCCAGACTCCAGAGGATTCCAGGGATGGGAGCCCAAAGGATATTTGCTCCCAGAAACCATGGAATAAACTGAGAAAACACCACCCATGACCCCTGTATTTTAGAGAAGGCCCAAACATGCCATTTCTGTGTTACAGTGACTCTGGTACAGCCTTGCAAAGGCCACAGCCCTCACTTTGTGTGCAGGAGACTGAAACCTCCTCTGTTCAACCTCCTCCTCCATCCCACAAGCTTCATGGGACCTTGCAGCCCCACTGCTGCTCATTTAAGATCAAGTCCTGTCCAAAGAGGGATATGGAGGCCCCTTGCTGGCTCCTCTCCCAAGCAGTTCCCCACCCACCTCTGCAATCAGGGACTCCCTCCTGCTTTCCATGGAGGCCAAGTGAAATATGGCTCTTGGATGTGGGGCCGCACAGCTGACCGGGTAGCTGGCACATCCTCATGGAGGACCTGCCAGAAAGACTTCATTTCTTGTTAGGATCTTGGAAAATAAATCCTCTCTGGGTTTCCATCTCAGATATGATACTGTCTGCCAATGTTTATGCCGGCTGGAAATGTGAGGGGGCCCTGTATGCCCTGAGCTGGGGGGGACTTCAGGAGAGCTGGAGCACAGGGAGCCCTCCAGCACTGCTGCAACACCTGTGGGTTGGCAGGTGAGGGAGACCCAAACCCTCAGCATGAGCAGTTTTGCTCGACAGACATTAGATGAAGTGCTCTGAAGCAATAACTCATGCTTGCAGCTGTTATAGGGGAGACCTCAGACTTTCCATTAAGCTTGGCAGGAGAGCTTCCTGCAGCACCAGGTCACAGCAGGGAAAGGGAAAAATGAAAAACTACCCACAGGATAACAACCAGAGTGGCTTGTGGTCTTAATTCTTTCCTTTGCAAAACAAACAGCACATGCTGTGATTAAGGGAGCTTTGTGGGATACATATATTTGGGGTCTTTCTTCCCTCCCTTGCCAAGCCCACGAAGAGCCCTGCAATAGCTCCCCCATATGTCACTAGCTACATCTTCTTTTACCTAATTCTCCATTTCACGTCTGTCAGGTGAACAACTGCAATATCGTAACTGCACCATGGAGACAGAGGACACCAGGTAGGATTCAGTCTAGCAGTTCAGAAAGTAATCCAACCACCCAAGAACTATTCTTTATGCCACTGTGGAAGCCAAAACTGAGAAACATGGCATGAATGAAGTTATTAGAGAAGATTATTTTTGAAAGAGTTGGATTTTTAGCCACCAGCACATCCTTGGGCTACCTTGCACAGCACCAGATTTTTGTAACAAAACAACTTCTCCAGTTGCATGTCAGTGAGATGCCTTTGAACCAGCAGTGACTTAGCTTTTGTTTGGTGCTTCTTTAAGCAAATAGCAGGTCATTATGCCATGCCCTGCCTTGCAGGAAGACTGGAGCTTCATCCCAAGCTCTGAATCAATGGGTGACTTTACATAAAGAAGCCAAACCATTAGCATTTTTCTTGTTTCTATGCTCTGTTTTTCTTTCTCATAATTGTTGTAGGTGTGGAGGAAAGGAAAAGGCCTCTGCACAGGCGATCAGCTTTGTGCTGAGGCTTTCTGTGTCACCTAGGGAAGCTCTAGCAAGTATCTTCTCATAAGTTAACAGCAGCAGGAAATATAAGTAGGAGCAGGACTCATGAAGAGTTCTGCCATCACCCTATAGCGCTGCATGACCACAGGCAAGTCAGCTCACTCCCATGCTCCCCTTCTGAAATTGATCCTTTCTGTTTACTCAGGTTGGGCCCTACTCATCCCACTGCGTTGCACCTTGTCTCAGCAAAACAGGGTGTGCTTCTCATTAGCATATATTAGATATTTGCTTTTAGATACAGGGCTCTTGGTCAACAGTTACAGTTGCATCTATTTGGTTATAGCTTTGAAAATCTCAGTACACTTTACATTTCCCATGAATACTAAATTCAGTAAGTCTGCTCTCTTGAAATCACTGGTGAAGTAAAATACAGAGACTAGAAGATCCTGCAGATAATTGGGCAGCTGCATTGCGTGCCATTGCTTGCTGGTTGCCCATTCCAGAGGAAGGCCGTGCTCTGGCAGGGCTGAAGGGCACAGTTTGGCATCTGCACTGAGAGGCAGTGGGGCAGATGCTGCTGACATCCATAACCTCTGCCTGCAGGTCTGGGCAGGAGCAGGAGGTGAGTTCATGTTTGAGGAGACTGACCTGTCCCAACAGCGATGCTATCTGAGAAGCAGAGCCTGCTGTCCTTCAAAGCCACTGAAATGAGGGTGAACTTCCCTCATTTAATATCAACGAAACCATGCCAGAGTCATGAAGGTTTCAAGGACGCGGGGTAAAGGAGAGGAGGCAGAAAGGAGAGGCCTTGCACACAGGAGTGCATAAAGGCAAGACATACACCCCAACTGCAGCATTTTCATGCACATGCTGTCCTAGATGTGGCAGCCACATATGTGCCGTAATGGAAGTGGAACCATAAGGCCTTGCAAATGAGCAGAAAAAGAAGGGACAGGAGTATTCCCTCCCCCCCCCAACAAAAGGTGGGATATAATGAACAAGCCAGGGGTGGGAACGTGCCAGTGGGGCCACAAATTTCTTAAGCTGACTTAGCTGCAAGAAGCCAACACACTATGAAGCCACATTCACAAATGTAAAATACAGTATTTTGGAAGTTGTAATGTGACTTTTTTAACAGCTCATGAAGCAGCGCTGTAGGGCAAGACACGAAGAATAGTTTGTCCCCAGTTTCCCAGAAGCAACTGTGGTAGCATTCAACTCCCGAAAATCCCAGTTGCAAATGGAAACAAAACCAGTTACAGTTATGTCTGTCCCCAGCAGAGGAGATGCATGGCTGGTGAGATGCAAAGCAAGCTTTCCCATGCTCGTACAGCAGCACCAGGGAGATGGCAGCTTGCCATGCCCTAAGCAGGTCACTATGGCATGATGCTCACGCCACCCTGCCGTGCTGCATTGTCTCCAAAAGCTGCCCCAACTTTGTGAATAGAACATGCACAGACTGAACACAGCTTAACGCTATATCTGACACATGTACCCCACTCCCAACCCCACCATTACACTTGGAGAGAGCACCATGGCCCCAAAGGGTAAGAACAGTGCAGTCATGTCATGCCAGGACAGAGCCACAAGGTCCACTAACAACCCCAGGGCTCAAGGGCACTCTTGCATCTTCCTTTGGGCTTGTTTACCATCTAAATTTATCCTCCATTGGTTCCTGACCTATTTAACACTACTATGATTCATGTGTTAGGAAAGTGAATTGCTATTTACAATTAGGTTGTATTTGCATTGATATCCTTGTCATAAAGTCTGGAAGGGTATCAGAAAGAGTTGAGTTTGGTCTCACAGATTATCCCATTGCTTCAGGCTGGGCTGTAGAACTCTGGCACTAAATGTGAAAAGTCTACTAGTGGTATTTCATCACCTAAAACAAAATTCCTTTTTGAGTACAGAGTCAGATGTTTTCAAAACTCCTCAAAAGGCTGACCTCACTCTGTTCATACACACTTAATAGAAGAGATCACTGCATGTGGTAAGGAGCAAAATGTGATGCTCACTTTCCCTTTTCTCTTTAACAACTCCATCCAAAGACTTTTTCCACCCATGAAGTATTAGGTTGGCTTGCCTACATACACCGAAAGAGCATGATCTGGAGTGAAGTAATACCTCTGCTTTCAGTCACGGCATTTATTCTGCATTCATACACTTGCACCGAGTCAGGAAAAAAAAAATAAAAAAGGCAAAAAATTGTGGTGGTTTTGTACTCTCTTCTGTTCAGAGATGAGCAGGAGAAGGGCATTTCTCTCGAGAGAATGGGAAGAAGGGGTTAAACATCCTCAAAACTAGCTGGGCACCACTGATGTCAGATATTTGTCTTACAATGGCATCTATTTGCTTTCCCAGCAAGCAATATATGGATCACTGGGCACTGCATTGTTCCAAGGATAGCAGAAGATGCCACATATCTTAGGAGAGGACAGATTTTCTCACTCCTCCTCATTAGGTGGAAGCTCTTGTTTGTTAAATAACTCCAGACTAGTACCCAATCAGAAACTCCAGAAAAAAATTCTGGGCTTTTTTTTCACTTAACTGTTGTTTCCTGGGTGTCTGTCTCCGACGGAATTGGCCCAGCTGTACTCTGTGTGCTGCTTCCTTGTGTCATTGTAATCCTGTGTTCTCCATTTATGATTAAAAGCAAATCAGCATCATAAAAACTACCACTATCCTCCCAATTTTCTGAAAGCCCCTCCTGGGCATTCAGAAAAAATGGATGGGAGCAAAAGCAAAAATCCTTAACATTTTCCTATTTGACTATTTCAGATTATTACAGATATGACAACTTAGGGCAAAGTTAAGACAGAAACCTGTGAAAACAAAGTCTGCTAAGTTTAAAAAGAAATTTAAGGCTGAACTTCCCAAAACAGACCTGCCAACTGAAACTCAGTTCTTACTGTAGGCACACTAAGTTTACACATATTATTATTAAGAGGAAAGTCTCTGCAGCAGGCTCTGTATTCATTTTCTGTGCATTTCCCACTTGTTTTCGTGTTCTGTGTATATGCAGTAGCCCGCATCAGTGCTCCCACCAGGAACCCCAGTTGGCCGTGCTGCTGCAGTGGGAGCAGGCAGAGACCCAGCAACACCGCGAATTAGCAGAGGGGAACTTCAAAAATCAGCTCCAAGCAGCATTTCCAAGTTTGGGGCATGTTTCAGAAAAGTAATACTGGGCTGTAATGCCACAGTGCTTTAAGCTCCCACATAAAAGTATGACTCGTGTTATTTTTACATCTTCTTTGGAGGAAAAAGTCACACGGAGCTGCCCTCCACTTCGGCACGGGGAGCTGGCAGCTCCGAGAAGCATCACAGCACAGAAACGCAGGTACTCACCCGTCATCAGCGTGTAGTAATTTGGGTAGGAAAGGCTGGGGAAGTCGGGGGTCATGTAATCCACCTTCACGCCCATGTTCACAATCTCCCGAAAGCCCGGCAGACCCTCCAGCTCGCTATCATCGATGTAGTCGAAGCGAAATCCATCGAGCAGGAACACCAGGATCTTGCGGGGGGCTGAGGGGACGGCGTGGAGTGGCAGGAGGGCGAGGAGGGCAGCGGCGAGCAGGCTGCGGCTCCCCATGGCAGGCAGGGCGAGGGATCTGCGGTAGCTCCGGGGCCGGACCTGGCACTGCTGTCCCTCTGCCGCTCCAGCGCCCGCGTTAAAGCGACAGCGCTGCCCCGCGCCGCGGGCGTGGGGGGGGCACAGGTTAATTGCACGCAGATGATTAACCTCGAGCCGAGGGGAGAGCTCGGTACTTCCCAGCTGCTGCAGGAAAAAGCGCTTCGCAGCGACGGGGAACACACAGGCACAAGAGTAAGTGTGAGCTCCCGGGGCACGGGGCTGGCACACCCGAGGGCACTGCCCGCTGGCGCTGCTGCGGGAGCGCTCCCCGCACACACCAGCACACACACAGCTCCGCCGAGCCTCGCACACAGGGGCTGCCTGCTTTGAAAGCGAGTGGTACATCTCCACCCACGTGAACGCTTTCTTCTCATCTCTCCGGCAGTGGCTTGAGATGGAAACTCGGGCTGGGAATAAGGCAAAGCATCGCCCCAGCTGGGAAGTGCAGTTTGTGCGACTTGAGGTCCAGTGTTTCGACGGCACGGCGGCACCGCAGAGCACCAGCTGAGCAAGCTTACCTCTGCATGGGCACGAGTCCCTGTCCTCGCTATTTGTTCTGTGCTGCCCTGGGACTAATCCAGCTCCTGATGTACTAGTAGAAAAATCTAGCCTTTAGCTAGATAATAAATGATACATTTATTTTCTAGCTGTTAATATTATTTAGATATTAAATTCTGGATGGTGCCCAATTTCATATTAATAACGAAAAAATGTTCACATTTCAGTCATGAGTCACCACCAAGTTCTCCTTCACAGGAACCTAACTATACCACTAGTGCAATTCCAGCACCTGTTGTACACCATAATTGGATATTAACTTACTTTACTTTATTTGGTTCATAACGTGTTCTCATGCACTGTGGGAAATGCCCAGATGTTTACACCTGGGGAAAGTTGTGAAGGCTACCAGCCCAGGGTGGACGTCTGAACTTCTGTTTGCTGCTTACAAAGCTCCCAATTGCACTCCAGCATGTCCAGTTGCCTCTTACCAAACACCAGGCTGATGCAAGCCCGGCAAGATGGCTTGCAGCCTCATGCGCCCCAAATACTTACTTAACCCAGTGCAACCCCCCTCACGTCCTGTCTTGCCTTTTGCACAGCGTTGTACTACGCGCTGGTGCCCATGAACCAGAGCAGCTGCCTGCAGATCACTGCTCCCAGGACATGGCTGGAGATATGCTCTGTCTGCCCTTCTCCCATGGGGCTTCCAGCTCAAGAAAGAAGATGCCCTGCCAGGGGAAGGGGCACTGGGATTTTCTGTAGGAGGGAGTAGTTCCAGGGCGGTGGAAGATGATGAGTGGGAGCCTGCAGCCAAGCAGAACTGCTCAGGTCCTTCAGCTGGCTGTGCTTGTGTTCATCTTCTCAGTAAAATTCCTCACGCTTCCTCCCTACTAGTGGACTAAATTCATTCCTCATGGACACCTGAGCCTCACCCAATCACTCTTTTTCTTCCCTTTTTTTTTTTTCCTGCCCCTGTCTTGGAGCCCAGTAGTTGGGACATACCCCCACATAGGCATTCACATAACCTTTTTTTTTTGGAGCCTTGCACTGCTAGTTATCATCATCTTGACAACTTTAATTCTATGTTTGGACTTTTCTTATCTTGCTTGGCTTTAGTTCATGTATTTTCTCACAGTGCAGCAGCAATTTTCTCAGCAAAACCAACCCAGGGTCACACAGCCATGCAGCACCTCGTGTCGGAGACAGCTGAGCCCTGGGGCCATCCATAAAGCTCCATCCCACATCTGGACTGTGGTCCCCAGTCTGCTGCAACAATAACAAGTCCCGGTCCTCTGAGCATACATTGCCTGGAAGAGCCAGGCAGCACTGGCATGCTCGAGTCTGAACTTTGAAGGAAAACACACAAATCCTGTCACGCAAGGGAAAGCCACAGGGCTGTGTGAGCCGGGCACTGGGTCTGTGTTCTGAGGGCGTCCCAGCCTGTGCAAGGATGCTACTGCCCTGCCCACACGGGCCAAGGCTGCAGCTGCACGCCAGGCTGCTGGGCGACGTGACAGCCTGGGCAGTGGTGTGGGCAGCTGCCTGCCTGAGGCACAGCACGTGCCATGGAGAGTCACCACTTTGCTCGGCCATCTCCAGATTCAGGGGTCTCAGCTGGGGATCTGCCACTTCATCCACCTCCTGAAGGGAATATGCACGTCCTCCTCCTGCTGCCCCTCTCTGAACTTCCAGGATGGGATATGGCCCTGCAAAACCTGTGCTCAGAGGCAGCATTTCTACTGGTGCCTAGAGCAGATTTTCATTAAAGCAAAAACCGTATCTTATGGGCTTGGAGCCACCTGTAATATCATGTCTTGGCCAAGCCACTGTGGTAATTTATTATGTCAATACTTATGTCAAACTCAGAAACATGTCCAGAAACGAGGAGGGAAATATTATTTTACACTTCTTGGCAAACCCATGAGGACATTCACATTGATGGCTTGTCTTGTCTGCTAATGGGTGGCCTCTGGGTTTACCAGCAGAGCTCAGCAGAAACAACAGCTGCTGCCCATGAAGGCATGGGATAATAAAGGATAATAAAGGAGAGACAATAAAGTGTCCAAGATGGACTCCCACCTTGAAAGCATGACCAGGTTTTTGAGGTGGTAAGGCCAAGAAGCCAGGCTTTCATCATGAGATGGTACAAAATATGTTTTCCTAACATTTCACAGCATTAAGAAATAATGCCTTACTTTCTGAAGGGTTGCAATCTTCTAGTTAATAGCTCCTAAGACAAAGCTCTGCCTGAAATGGCACAGTGGTCTGAGGAACAATTGGTTCAAGATACCAGAGCTCAAGGTCTGCTTTAAGAATTGGAGGTTCACAGGTTTCCACTCAACAAATAACAGAAGTGTAAGGCCTGAGAGGAGTTAAAGGACTAGTGAGCCAAGTAACCATGATGCTGTATAATACCAACTTGTTTTTTGACAGACAATCCCCCTGAAGAGTGGGACTGTAGCCAAACAGTCTAGCTTGGCAGAGACAGACCCTAGCAATATATTTCATCCTTGCCAAGCAATGTTGATTTGCTTTGGTTCACATTCATTTGTAAGCACCCTGTCTGCACAAAGCCACAGATGGCTGTGGAGACTCCAGCACAACAATATTTTGATACAAATGCTCTTACAAAAGCTATCAGAGCTTGAGCTGGTGTCCAGGGACAACAGTCCTCATCAGTTAGTTGTTAGGCTGGTTTTAGAAAGAAGCATGCATAAAGGAAAGAAAATCCCTCCGGTCAATTTGTACAAGATATCCCATTGATCCAAAATTTGTTTGAGAAAAGATCCTCAACCACTTAGATGGCTCTGTCTCCCATGTCTTTGAGCCTTTCACCCCCACACCCCTGCCCTGGTCCTACAGAAATCACAAGCACAGCAATATAAATGAAAAAAGATTCTCTGAACTCACACTGACAGTTCAGTCTGGCTTGACAAATGTACCAGCCTTCCCAGCAGTGCAACTCTGTCTGTGCCCTTAGGTCCAGAAGCACATGGAAGAACAAGAGCTGCTAAAAGTAAAACATGGTTTCCCTTTTCCCCAGTGAACTAGAAAATCTAAAAGGGAAACTTGTCCTTCTTTCTCTCCTGAATGGAAGATAAGAAGTCATAACATGGCTTGTAATTCCTCTTCAGTTCCTCTTCTTCACACACAATAGTATTTGAACTCTTCGGCCAACATGGCCTAACTTCTCATTAGCGAAGGTGACAGACCACCTCCAGACATAAAAGCCTTGAGCTGCTGGCATTTCTTTGAAGAAGAGGAAGAGAATTTGAGCCAGTGTAAAGTTTTAACTCTGCTGGACTAAGGTCCTTCTTCCTCTTCTCCCTGCCAAACCCAAAACAAAAAAGACACAGTCGGTCCCAGCCCTTGTGCAGAATTCCACAGGAAACCTCTGGCAATATGCGTATCTGTCTTCTGAGCTGACAGAAAGTCTTACCTTAGTAGAAGTCACTGGCTCCAGAAGTTAAGTATCAGTTTCTTTGCTCCTGCACTGTGCATTCTCACCAATGCTTCTGCATTGAGGTGCACAATGGACAAGGCATCTGCTGCTCCTTCAGATCTTCATGGATGATGTTTTATGCCAAGTCAGTTATTTCTGCAATCTTGTAGTGTGCAGTAGTTCAGTCACGAGGAATTCAAGACATGGGAAATGGGTTGCTCGTGCTGTCAGTCATGAACAGATGTATGTGATAAAGTCACACTCTTGTTAGCTACAGAAAATTCCAAGCAATTGAAAGCTAAAAATTCCAGGTTTCCTGCAGAAAAGCAGTGATCTCTCACCATTTCCAGAGGCACAGTTTTCTTCTAACCAACCCAACTGGTATGCGACTTGCCTTACTGAAAACATTCACATTCTGATGGAGCACCACATCAAGGTGGGACAGTGATGACCCTGACTGACAACCAGGGGATGGTTAATGTTCTCTGAAGTGTCTCAGTTCAAGCTATTGTGATGTTTAGAGAGCAGCTCTCCAAACCTCTTACTCCATCCTTCACTGCAATAGTCACAAGTCATATTAATATTTTTCTAGTTAAGGAATATCTGTTGGAAATGAAAAAACTTTACGAACCAGTAGAGCTCCCTCAATGGCTCCCAGTTTCCTTGCAAGAAGCTGCATGGGCTTGGTGCATCATTGTCAGCACTACCCTGTGAATGCTCCCTGACAGTGTTCACCTTGGGGAACAGGCTGTGCTTTCATTAAATGAAACTAGAATGAACAAAGAAGGTGGCTCTTCACACTATAGCACCATTCAGATGGGCAAGGCCTTATCCCTGGAGACCCTGACTCTTAAAAGCATATGTGGGACAAATTCACAGGAAAAAAGTGCACCCAGGACTGGTAAACACAAAGAGCACTAGCTCCAGCCATCCTAGAATTTTACCTTCTTACAGAGGGTGAACAGGAGTATTTATTGAGCAGGAGAACCTTTTAAGTGTTTTGCTTAGTACCACTCTTAACTCAGCTGTTACAGGATCACTACCCAGACCTCCAAAAGCATTTTCTCTGATGGTTTTTCTTGAGCAATAATTGCAGCTCATTCTCCCCTGCTTCACACAGGTAGCTGAACTGCTGCAGTGGACATTCATAGTAAAGAAGAGAAGAAAAGGGTTGGGGGGACAGCAGCAGGAGGAACATGTCTCCAGCGGGACTGAACACTGTCAGCTCTGCCCTGTATCAGCCAGCTGCTGCTGTTCAGCAGGAGAGGCTGCACATCTGCAGGGCTGAGGTGGGAAGGAGACTGCAAACATCACGTCGAATAAATCCCCAAAAGAGGCCCCTAAGGAAAAGCACATTTCATATAGCTCGTGTGTGTTGGAGTAACAATTTTAAACTGAACCCTGCAGAGCCATGGAGGTTTATGAATTACTTCCTAGTGGTTAGGAAGGCAATTAAGAAATAAACAGATCCACCAGTGGACTGAAACTCACTATGCACTGCCACTGGAAGATATGCAGGAGCTCAGGTCAGAAAGTACTGGGAATTCTGCACCAGCTGATGGGGCTGCATGTGGCAGAAGACTACCTCCTCCCTCACCCTGTGGTGTGTCAGCCTGAGCACAGGACTGCGCAGCTCAAGGATATCATTGGCTTGGACTGAAAACAGTTTTCACCCCTTCGGCCAGATTTGAGTTTTGCTTGGATATCAACCCATTTCCACCACCAGTACTCCCCCAACATTTCTAACTCATGTCTCTGCAATGCTATTACTTAACTAGCCCTAGACCATGCTTGCCTGAATGCTGGTGTCCTGTAATGCAGGAGTTTTTACCTCATTGAGGGAACCTTGGGTGATGCATTTCTCTATCAAAACCACCAAGTCAAGGTTGCCAGGTAGCAAAACCAGTTAGTCCTAAGTACCTGGATACTGCATTTACTGCTTCATCTATGATGTGTGGTCTTTTCCCTGTGTGGGGAAGACTGTGGTGAAGGATTTTACTGCTATTCTAGAAAGAGGGGGTCAATGTGCAGTGGTGTGGGTGGGAATGGAAACTTGACAAGCTAAGCAGGTTGATTAAGATTAGTTGATTTATTTAGTATTTTAAAAAAACTATAATCAGACAAATAAAGCAGGCATTGTGAGAAATAAGAAAACTGGTTTTATTACATGCAAATGGATTAAACGGGTCACTAACTTAGGGGTTTGTTTTACTAACCTAGAAGGTGTATCACGGAGCTGTAAGATATCACATCCTGTCTGGAGCTGGAGTCAGGGAACCGCGCGGACCGGGATAGGGAAACTGAGAAATCAATATTGATAAGGAAACCCCTCGTGCCCCATGGCCAGTCCTGGAAGCTGCCATCCTGGCTCGGGACCCCACCTCCCAGCATGGCACTGCCAACCAGGGAGAGGGGAATGCCTCTTCTGTTACGTAAATAGGGCGGGACCTTGGGAACTTTTAAAAAGCACGATTTTTGAATTAAGAGGTGTGTTCTTGGGACCTCTGGGACCTGAGCACCCAGCACACGCTGTATTAGAACTTTCCTTGCTCGTTTTATTTCCTGGTTTCACAGATTAATTTTTTTGCCATTTTCTAAATTTAATAAATGAGATTTTTTCTCACAAGCATTACTAATCTTGCTGTGCTGTGACACTAACATGTTCCTCAGGATTTGAACTCAACACATCCATTCACATGGATGTGGCTTCTCCAAGAAAATAACAGTGTATTCTGCATGTCCATCGGTGCATTGCACAGCAGTTCCTGCCAGTTTATGACCTTGCTTGAGCATCAGCCGTAAAAGATGAAATTATGATCTTAAAATCTAACCATCTCACACAATCTTACAGCCATCTAGTGCTAGCCAAAATGTAGACCTATTTAAGCAAAGTATTTGGGTTTCAAATTTTCCCATTAAATGAGGGGTAATTTTAGAGGCTAAAATATCTGGCAAATCCATGCTCATGTGCCTACTTTCCAAGAATTAAATAATAGTCTATATTTGATCTTTCTGCTACACTTCTACATGGAGCACAAAAGAGACTTAAAATGTTAGCTTGAACAAAGTAAACTATCCAGGGCTAGCATAAAATGTCATTTTAAAACTCCAAAATACCTGGCATTTGGCATCCTTTATAGCCTGAAGGTTATACAGAGTTCAACTTTAACTCCTGACATCAGTGCTTAAGAACTATGGGAGTTGAGCTTACATCATAATCTAACAAAGAAAAGGCCTTTATTCTGACAGTAGTTATTTAAGCTGACCTGAGAATATTTATAATTAGGCACCAAAGGCTGGTCTCTGACAGGCTGCCTGCAGCGAGCATGCCCTGTGTTGCACAGTTTCCAAGTTGCTGCCTACAGTTGTCCTTGCTTTATTTTTCATGTGCCACTGCACATTGTTCATCTTGACTTTCATATTTTTGATCTCACCAGTCCTGGATTTTCATTACTGTATCTTGTTCATCGGTAAGACTATGCTGGATGTTGAAATCCTCACCTGGAGAACACAAAATAAAGCCTCAACTTTGCTTATGGTTCAGAAACAGTAAGTGTCTGGTTCTCATCTTGCTGACTACTGAGTCATCTCTGGAGAATTTGCTCCCACAGAGAAGAGACAGCTGTTTTACAACCCAACCCCTGCTCTGGGTAGAGAAATATTCACATGATATCTGTTTACCAGCTTTGGGTGTTTCTCCATCAGCAAGCTACAACTTCTCAAGCACAACCATATCTGCATCAGATTTTCTTATAGGTAAAGTCCCATCCCTGTCTAAACACTGTTAGTGATGTCTTTCCCTGTAGGAGGGCAGGGTCGTATCTTTACATCAGGGTCACCATTACTTTCTCTCACTGCCTGGGTGCTCAGGGTGGGAAATCCCAACATATGGCTTATGGCTGGAGCAGGATTCTGCCTGTGCTACTGTTTGCACATCTTCTGGTAGTACAGCTTTTCCTCTAGCCCAGATCAGCCCATCTGGACACTGGCAAACAAGTGAAGGGGGAGCATGTGTAAAGCCCCTCTGTACTTATACACTGTCATCCCTTTCTCCTGAGTGGCCACTGCACTGAGCTGCTCTTGAGTGTTCCCTTTAGCCAGAATGACTTAGAGAAGTTAAGGGCATAGATAGTTTTCTGGTTTTCTTTGAAAATTTTTTCACAAGTAGTCATGGCTTTCCAACATTTTTTTGAGTGCAAATCTATTTGAAAAAAATGGCTTCTTATTTGCCACAGACTATCTCCCGTGAAGAGGAGTGGAAAAGCGTGGCTAAGGCCACATCAGTAGAGGGGAAGAAGCTGGTGGCCCCAAAGTGGAAAGCATGAACTGTTCCTCCAGCACCAGTCCCCTGGGCAGCCTGATGCCAACAGAGGTCTCTGCTCAATCTGTTTTAATAGCATGTGGCTCATATTTTCTGTTTTCTCTCTTGACATTATGCCGATGTGCTAATCATCTGCCATGGCAGCAAAAAACTTCTGAGATTTCCTGCAGTGCTGTCAGCTGCTGGAACTGGACTCACTGTAATAACCTCCAGGGCCAATGGCCCGCTGCCTCCCGTTCCCAGTAAGGACTTATTTTCCTTGGCATGGCCAACACGTGCAAAACCTCGTTCTGATTGTTTTTTGAAAGAGAAAGTAGGTGGCGAAGTACTTAGCTCTTTCAAGGAAGTTAGGAAACGATGGAGAGCAACCTCATGCCATGTGAGCACCGAGTGTGTTGTCCAGCTTCCAGCAAAGAGCTGTAAATCACCTCCTGAACGGCTGTCACAAGCACACCAGATCACCACAAAGAAGCTATTTTTCCTTCATCATGACTGCTGGTTCAGGGTAGAACACTGCTGCTAATGCATTTAGCAGGTGAAAGAAACATGTGAAAACGGATATATCTCCCCATCCCCCCCCAGCCCCGACCAAGAGATAAGGTTAACAGTTTGTTTGCTCTGCTTGTTTGGAGTTTGGCTTATTTTGTTACACTGCACCACAGCTGCTGTTTCCTCCTGCTGCTGGAAATGGTCGCACCCACTCAGAGGCAACAGTGTCTCAGGGCAAAGAGGAGTATCTCCACTACTGCAGGCAGGGATTTACAAGGTGCTTTACGGGGGAATTTCAACCTGCATCCAAAGGTTACTGCCTCTACCCTAGCTGGTCTGGAGAAGTATCAAGGTGCCCACACCTGGGATGAGCCCAAATCCAGCAGGTCCTCTGCCTGTGCCCACACACTCTCCATGCTCCATGCACAGCACTGGAGTTATCCCCTCCCTTCCCTGGACAAGGGAGTCAGTGTCACTGCCAGTGACACCAGCTCAGGTGTCCCTGATGTGGTTTCCTCTCATCTGACTCACCAGCAATTCATGCTGCCTCTTGCCAGTCACTGTGCCACGTCCCAGGCAGTTTCTTGTGCCCAGCATCCTTCATGGCTCTGCCTCCACGACAGCCTGGGAAGATGATTTCCAATTTCTGTTCTCCTTTAGGAATTAGTATTGCACAGGGGTCAGGCACGTTGCTTGGGAGTGCCGTGGGGTTGGGCACCTCTCTCTGCTCAGTCAGCCCTTGCCAGCAATAGCACTGCAGCCACAGTGGAATATGCTACAGGAGTAACCTACAAGTGGCAGATTGGACCAATACCTTCTGAAGATTAATTACAAGCAAGTTATTTTAAAATGTATGACATGATCTTCTGTCAGGAAGACACTGGATGAATAGGATTTAAAGATACATTGCATGGGCCATTAAATGTTTTCCTAGTGACCGCACTTTGAGCACACCTGAAGCGAAAAATGAGAAACTGTAAGGTAAAGGCTGCTCATACCCCAGTGTGAGACAGTTTCCTTAGAAAACTGTCTGTGTGTAGGTCCCTCCCACAACAGCATTGCTGCCACCAGCCAAAAGGCAAGACTCAAAAGAGCCCTGGAAGCAAGTCAGCATCTCCAAGCAGCCAAAACACTGGACTAAGGAACTTCATCCATGGGCTACCAATCAGAAAAGCTCTTCTGACAAAAAGAAGAGAGGCATCAGTTTCTGAACCAAGTTTCCTTCTGGACAGTCCATAGGCAGAAACTCATGATTACTCATCCAAAGCTGTTGTCTTTTATGTGGCACTTGTGCAGCTGCTAGTACCCATTTCCTCAAAACAAAATATGAAACCACTAATGTTTTACAGCAAGCGCTCTAAAAGCAGACATCCTAACAGAGAATGGGGTTGTGTCTTCTTTTGAGCCAATGCATCAGATTTTATAGTTGAGGTGTGCTCTCAGAACAGCCCCTTCTGCTGTGGTTTGCCACAGCAGAGGCAGTGTTTGCCCAAGTGGGCACCTCCAGCATCAGCTGCATCAGGAATAAGGCTTTTGGAAGAAAACTATTTCTTCAAGTGCTATGATGGCCTTGGTCTAATGGTAGAGGGTTATGAAACCCCAAACCCTTGCTATTACCTTTGATGTATATTGTTTGTGTTATGTCAGACCATTTTCTCCCTAGAGGATCAACCATCATAGGAATGTACCCCTTAGCATTGGGGCTGAGCCAGGAGGAGGTCTGTCACTAATGGAGGCTGCAGGAGTTGGTGATGGGTCTGTTCCTCTCCAGAGGTTTGTTTGCAATGGCTGTTTCTACATGCCAAAGTCAACTCTTTGCTATTTTAGTTTTATGTTGAGGAGGGAGATTGCATGTGGTGTGATGGCAGCAATGTGGTCATGAAGAAAAAGAGAGGGTCTGTATCAAATATAAACAATGGCCATAAATGCCTATATGTATATATATTTGAACACGGCATGAAGTAAAATATACTATAATTAAAACAATATGAGGAAATACTTTATCCTTAAATGGTTCAAAGTTTAATATAAAGTACCTCCATGTAGTTTCTGAGATTCAAGTGTGTGTATAGAACAAATAGTTTCTGGTTGGACAAGATGCACTATCTGAGCTTAAGTATGAATTCCCTAGTTGTCTGAAACAAATATTGGATGGGAAATCAGAAAAGAAGGACCACATATTTAAAGGTTAAACAGCAACAAGAAACTTCCTGAGGAAACTTCAGAGGCAGGATGCCTGCTCTGTCAGGATGGTAAGATCTGCACCTAAAGACTCCATCTTTTAGCAAAGCCAATTCCTGCATAAACACCAGAGACTTTGACCAAGAGCATCTAGGGAGCCCTCTTGCATGAGTCCTTCCCGCTTCTTTGGGGGAAAGAACAGAACAAACACATTTTCCTCTCCCTTCACGTATTTACAAGCCTGAAGTCTGTTTCTGCAGCTTTGGATAAAATGCCTGTTACAATGTCTTTTCTGCCTGTGCCATGTCGAAGGGTCAGATCAGACCTAAGTTAAAAACAGAAAAACACAGGTAAAAGGTGGCACAGGCGACAACTGTACAGCCAGTGAACAACTGGAAGACCCCAGACCTCAAAATAACCATTGGAACAGGTACATAGACTGTAAGGGTATAAAAGCCTTTGTTTGGGGTCCCTCCGTGGAGCCACCCAGGTGGAGCTGTACCACTCAATTAATTTTTTTTTTTTTTTTTTTTCTGAAATCAGATGCCTGACACCCTGCTGCAGGAAACCTAGGGTAGAGAAAATTCTTTAAGATTATTTAATTCTCTTTTGAGAGTCCTATTATTATTGTCCTTGCTAGTTAATGGAGCAAAGATACTTGTGGACTTACGGATCAGGTCTCTCTAACCTAATTAGAAGAACTAAGCCAAAGAAATATCCTCTTCCTTCTTCCTTTCAGATCACTTTGACACGCTGGGAGCAATGAGCCAGCTGGTTTCTCTGCCCCTGTCGCTAGATGTCAGCCCAAACACGCGAGCGCGTCTGAGCTGCTTCGGGCTTCAGGCAGACCCACGGAGGAGATGCGTGCGTGAGACTTGGGCTACGCTGGCAACCTTCGCCCCTTTTATAACAAACATGTATTTATACAAGCCATATTTTATGGGATGGAAACTCTCGCCCGAAGTTCCTGCCCTCGTCCCTGGTGTGCAGGAAGGGGGTTAACATCTCACGTGGACTATTAGCAGCAGCTTCCCTGCTCCCCGCAGACAGCTCTTTGGGCAGGCTGGGGCTGTCCTGGAAGACCCTGTCAGGGAAGACTGACGGCTGTAGGGGCTTATTGCTAGTAAAAGAGAAAGCAGTTCTGATTGCTACCTTGAAGAAGCTGTGAGCTGTGGGCTCTCCTGAACCCAAATGATGGAGCAGAGCAGGTGCTTTCAGTTTTACAGTGAAGTGAAACCCGTGGCAGGGAAACAGGAGTCACCAGGGTACTTTTTGCAAGTATTATAAAGCTTCATTATTTTTAAAGCTTCATTAGTGTTTTTTCTCCTCGCAGCATTGTTTCCCAGAGTGTTTAGCTCAGATACCAGTCACCAAAGCTAGTGTTGACCAAAAACCCTGAGAGAACAGAAATTGCCCCGTGAAAAAATAGCGTTTCCTCTTATTCCCATTCTTGCTGGGGATAGAGGTAATTTCCCTTTTCCTTGTTTAGAAAACAGACCTCCTTCCCCATTTTCCCCTTATTCTCCCAAACTCCCACTGTGGCAGGCCAGCCTGGCAAGGGCTCCAGGCTACAGAGCTGAGATGCCCTTGTGGAATCCAGGGATTAAAGGTTGGCAGTGAACACCTACTCCTACATCTTTGTTCTGCTTTTCCACCTTCTGTTTTTTTAAAAAAAGGAGTGTATGAATTTCTCTGTCAAGACACTGCCTTTCCTTGTGCCTTGTTATGCAATGAGAGGCATGCAGAAATCTCCTGGGCAAAACCCAGCTGAGTTGCAGCTCTGCAGAATACAGTGCATTTCCAGCTCACTTGTGTGGGACATCCCTGACCTAGCAAGGACTCACCTGGCAGGCATGAGGTTCCTGTGTCTGAACTGGCTGGCACAGGAAGGGCTCAGGCATTCTTGCATCTAGACCTCCTGTTTCCTCAGTGAATTTGTCCCTCATGGAGACAAACCTAGAGTGACCTTCAAGCTCTGGCACTTTTGAAAACACCTCTCTGTCTGTCAGTCAAGGGATTTTCAGCAAAGCAAATGCAAACAATTTTCAGTCAAAAGAACAAGTATTTAAGCTGCTCCAGTCTGGTATCCTGCAATAGGTAGCCTGTTCTCTTGATATAGCTGCTCAGCAATACTAGTTTCATGTTCTGAACCACTTCCTTAAAGAACAACTAGGTAAGTGGTGGATACAATTTGTTCTTGATTACTATGGGGAGAAAGAGAACAGCAGCATAACTAACCACAAGTGCTGCTCCAAGTAGTGACTCTTCAGCCTCTGGGACTTGGGTCAGCCATGACAAGGCTGGATTGCTTGGGGCCAGTGCAGAAAAGTGCGTGTGATGCCAGGCAGGAGGGATACTTGGATTTCAGTGGCTTGACATCATGCCTTTCCCTGGTTTGATTTTTTTAACTTTTAATTTCCTTTACGAAGCTCTGCTCCTGGCCCGGATCCTGGCAACGCTTCATTACACAACAGCAGTTGCCATGGCCACTAAAGAGGAGCCAGCAAACAGTGCTGCTGCGGCAGGAGCTGTTGTGGCTTCCCGGGCACATGGATTCATGGTGCATGGGGAGGTGGCTGCACGGATGTGCAGGCACACAAGTGCATGAGGGTGGGAGTACACGGGTGCGTGGGTGGCTAGGCAGGCATCCCACGGGGGGCCCAGCACCTCTCGGCTCACTTGCATGCATGAGCACTCCCCAAACAACCACCAGTGATGAACGAGCCATGCAGCACAGAAAAACTCTGGTGTGAACAGGCTGAAATATTTTGCATGGGCTCAGTATAGATATCTGCAACTTTATGCTTGTTTTGGAAACGGGGATGAGTGTTAGAAAGGGAGGGGGTGGAGCTGCAAGGATGCTCTACACGCTGCCAGTTCTCTGTGCATGTGGAAGTCATGAAGGTGATAAAGCAAAAGCCGGCACTCAGCAATTCAAAGAGTGGAGTTCTCTGAAGAGGCAGACAACCGCTCCTGCTGGTCCTCTCTCCTGCTGTGCACAGAGCTTGTGAAGCAGTAGGAAAGGTCAGCTGAAGTTCTTGGGGCTCAGCTGGTCTGTCAACTCACTGCAGGTAATGCGGCCAAAGAGTGAAGCAATGTCCAGCTGCTGCCAGCCAGCCAGCTGTAAGGATCAAGTGAATGTACTGGAGCTGGCTGTACTGAGAAGAGGTGTTCTGTGTGGGGCATCGACCCCATCAAGGTGTTGGCTCTTGTTACCTCACCTCCGTACAGATCTGTCGTGCCCTACAGAGAAGCTGCTGCTGGGCGTTACTCATAGCCACAAGAAGCCCTTGATGGGGTAGCTGTGGAAATTGCCACATATTGGTTTGGTTTTGTCCCTGCATTGCTAGAAATATTGGGGCAGAGTCAATGGCAGCAGACTCACACCAGCCAGCCGAGCTCACCCGAGTTTGGTGTGCACTTCTAGCCTGGGAGAAGTGAGGACCTAAAACCACCATGCAGTGGGCTGCCACTGGAGGGGAGGCTGCACTGCCTGTCTTGCTGCTGCCCCAGTTGTAGCTGAGATGCAAGAAAAAGGACGGGTAACTTAAATCAGTGTGGTGAGACCTGCTAGTGTTGATTCTCCAGAGCTCTTGGTTACTTATAGTACATTAATTTTGTTTATATTCTGTTCTATAAAACTAAATAGTTCCCCTCTTAGTGGCTTTATACTCTCTGAAGAGCTCTAGCACACTTCCTATCCTGTTTTACATTTGCTTGCTTGTTTCTCAAGCCAGTTCTTCCAATGTCTCATAAATCATGTCGTGTTGTTTGAATCTCTTCCAGTTTCTTGCCATCTGTTCAGTGCCAAATTGAACGAAATATTCATTGTTCATAGCAATATCCACTATGACACAGAAACTGAAGCCTTGTGGAACTGAAGTTTGGGGTCTCCCCAGTAAAATAACATCAAGATTGGCGCATTGATCTTTGTACCTCTAGTGATGCATCTTTCTTCTGCTGCTTTTAACTTACAAATACACAGGATTTCCATGGGTTAGCTCTCCTCCCCTCATCTCTTTTCTTCTCTTCCCAGAATCCAGGGCTTGCATTTGTTCTAAGTTAAACCTTAGACCTTAGCTCATTGACAGTTATGTTATTTCTGATCTCTGCAGCACGATCACTTACTTGGATAGTGGTATTGTGTTTTGCAGTTTCTTTATTGTAACACTTCTTCATGTGGGCTTCAGCCATGAAGTGCCCTGAAATCAATCTGTGACATCTGTGGTTCAAAAAATCCTTGTGGACCTTTCAGTTGTTCTGGAGTTCACTGGGGTCCTGGTTTGTTACATCTAACCTTTATTTTGTTCTCAGAGTCCCAGGAGAAGCTGTGCCCCTTACAAAATCCTGAGCAACCCACTCTTTTGATGGGTCTTCAATCACATTTTGCTCACCCCAGGTGTTGTTATTAACATAATGTTCACAAAAATCAATATAGCTGATTTTACCATTCACCATTTATTTCTGGAAATTGGGAAAATCACATGTTTTCCTTTAATCCGAGAGAGAATTCTCTCCAGGCTTTCTGCCTAGTCACATCTCCTAATGTGTGGTGGGAGATGTTTGCTTCTTCAGAGCAGCACAACCTGTTGTCAAGCTTCTGATCCTAGAAGTGCCTTTCTGGGAGGAGCCTTCAGACATCACTGCTCTTACTTCAGTGAACTAGGTCATCCTCTCAGCTGTAGATGAAGCTCCTCAACCACACCAACTTTCACAATGCAGTGTCAGCTTTCATCACACTTTGCGTCATGGAAAGGCTGACCCATGAGAGACAGAAGCTTGCAGTAGTGCCTTCAACACACACTGAGCAGAAGCTCCAGATTTTGCTTTTCTGGTACTCTTGGGTTTCATAGATGTTGGAGGACCAGGCAGAATTCTCTGTAAATGCTATTTACTGTTTGCTGCATCTAATTTATTTAACAGCAAATGAAAGCCCACATGATAGTTACCTTTTCCCTCAGAGGGTGATGTCTATTCTTAAGCCTTTCCCTGCCTTAGTCAAGACTTTTCCTCTCTGTTGCTTGATATGTGATTTTTTTCTCTGAGGTAGGTGACTTTACTGCTCCGTTGTCTAACCTTGGTGAAAATCTTTTTCCAGAAATGTTTGATTATGATTCACTGGCGTTATCCAGAGCACAGATTCTCCTGTTTAAGCAGCTCACACAACACTGTCAGCAGTGTGTCTGAACACCAAAAATTGCCAAGTGATGACCAGCCCAAGAAGGGCTGGTGTTGGCATGGGAAGGTTTTTTTCCTGTCATGTTGAGGTTACAGATACTTCGGTGTATGTGTTCTGGATGCACAGCTGTAGATCTCCTCAGGAAGCGCCTTTTCTCCCCACTAAGATTATATTAGAAAGAAGTATCAGAATAACAGTGAAAAGGTTAAAACTGTTGCAGAGTGGGGTGCTGGAAGAAGCCTCAAGTGAGTGTATTTGTATTCAGGTCCTGCACTCTTCTGCTCTTGTTTCCTCCTGTGTTCAGCTCTGCAAGTGGAAGGGAGGTTGACAAGGTTCAGTGCAAACATTAGACACTTTGTTCCACATGCAGCTTCACATATGAGTGGGGAAGGGGCCAGGGCTGAACCTGTTCTCTTCTAGTCCCTCTGTATGCTGGTTTTGGTGTACACCAGAGGGTCATGGGGGAGTCTCACACTTATAAGGCAAAAACAAGTACTCAACGGTAAGCTTCCTGTGAGGAAATGCCTTGCAAGAATGATCATAACACTCTCAACCTCCCAAGTAACAGTAAGAAGCCCTTGGGTTATGGAACAGTAACTTGGTTTCTGCAAAAGCTGAGCAGCACAGCCTGAAAACTGAAAAATGGTAAAAATGTTTTTGTGCAGGGGGGAAAGGAAATGCCCTTACCTCAGGGTGGCCGTACCTGATTCTTCCTTACATCTCATCTGAGTACTGCTGGAGGAGGATTGTCACTGCTGGGACTGTCTCTGCTTATCAGTGTCTCATGACTCATTTCATTATGCTCTGGTCCAGACTGTAGCACACCAGCTTTGCATCCAAATCCACTTTGCCAAAGGGCTTGCAAGCAGTGCAGGTTCCTGTGTTTCTTTTTCCCAGTACCTGTTTGTAAGAGATAAATTTCAATTCCAGAATACAGGCAAAAGAACCCAAAAGAAAGCACGGTGCTAGCAGTCAGACTTTCAGGGTCTTCCCAGGAGCAGGGTTTTCACTTTCTAAGGTGTGCAGTGACTTTTCTGCAAGGATTTCTGCATGGTTTGTACTTTCTAAGAAATGAGCTGAAGCGAAGCCCAGCAGCCAAGCAGTGACGCTGCTTACCTGCCCTGGGGACAGCAGGGACTCTGTATATGCCTGGGAAAAAACCCTGCAGGTCAGACAGAGGTGTAAAAACCCCATCAAACCACTTGAGAGAGGGAATGAGAGGTTTTTCACATGAGCAACTTGGATGAGGTCTCTTTTAAACTTCAGCTGAAATGAAAGGAGAGTGGGGGTTGTTTTATTGCTACCAGAAAAATTTTTCAGTCTAACCTAAAAACGACTTAAGACTCCAACCTCAAAGTAGTTTATTTATAGGCTTGGATTTAAAAAATTCCCTGTGTGAGGGGGAGAGGTTATTCCTCAGTCAGGAGGCAGAACTGAAGCTGGGGGGATGGCTGGTGGTTCTGGCTCCTTAGGTATGAATTAGGTGGGATTGTCTTTGGTAACAAATATTTGGGTGAGGGAGCCATTTAGGTCAAAGAACTAGGCATGTCATCTAACCAATCATGAACTGGGTCTGGACATCAGAAAATTAGAGATTTGTGGTCCACCTTCCCATGAATGCCAGAGGGATATAACTGCTTTTGAAAATGAAGGGATGATATAACTTCTTCAGTCTAACAATCGGTGTGGACACCACTAGAAAGACACAGAAAGATGTGGGGTAAAGATTACCATGGGCATACCTCTAGTATTAATGGCATTTTTTGCAGAGAAAAAACGGGTCAGTGTGCAGCTACAAACTCTGAGCAAGGAAAGGGAGATATGGCTGGCCATGGAGCAGCCAGCAGCAGCCCTCCTCTCCATCCTGGCCTTTGCCTAGGGAGCAGAGGTTGTGAGTGAAAGGTCTAACTTGATACCCTTGTTGACTTCTGGAGTACATTTCCACAGGAGCCATTCTTCTTCGAAGGTGACTTCAGCTGGATGTGGCAAAACAGCCTGATGCCTTCAAGGCCTGATGCTGTGAGGCAAAAAGTTCTAACAGCACCCAGAGCTGTATTTTGGCTGGCAAGCTTTCCTGAGCAATCTAGCAATGGTGGCTAAACCAGTGTCTTTCAGCTGTGCTGCATCAGTATCTTCCCATTCTTTTTTGTTTATGTTTGGGATTTGCTTTTTTGTTGGGGGTGTTTTTTTGTTGATGGTGGTGGTGGGTGTTTTTTTTGGGGTGGTGTTTTTTTGTTTGTTTGTTTTAGTTTCTCTAGCTGTTTCTCACCAGAAAAGGATTAAAGTAAAAATATGAGGTATTCTTGTCCAGCCTCAGCCTCTTCCTTCTATAACTGGATGAAGCATTTTATTTTCTGCCATGTGCTTTGCTGTGCCAAAGCACTGTGGTCACACTTACTGAGACACGGCTGTCTGGGGCTCTCTGATCTATCTTAGCCACACTCAGAAATCCATGCTCAGCAAATGGTATCAGCGTCTACCCTCTGCAAACTGGAGCATGGCTCTGAGTTCAAGGCATCACAAATTATTTCCATGGGAAGAAGAAATCTGTGATGGAGGCTGGAGCATCTCAGTACAACCCTGTTGTTGTTTTGGGGGTTTTACTCAATGTTTCTTGTAAAACCCGCTACCAAAGGTATTCATCCATAATGGCAGCTTCCCAAGTTAGATTTGCCTTCTCTGCATGATGTTTGCCCACCACTGCTGCTTTTGTTACACAAAGGGTTTGGCAACTCAACACCAGATGCTCTGTGCTTGTGGGCCTGGACTCGTAAGCCATCCTCCAGGCACCTCTGCATGGTTCCTCTCTGAGGTGGCTGTGGCTGGGACTGCAGTGTACTGTGGCAGCCCTATACTGGTATTATTGGCCACACAGTGTAAGATTGTATTGCAAGTGGACCATGGGCCCAATTGGATAGAAACACCCAGATATAAGCAAGTCCATTTATAGTTACGGTGCTGGAAATAATCTAATCTTCAACAAGGTCAATTAGTCCTTCTATTTACGAAATTGCCAGAGTTGCATCACATGGCAAATCCTGTATTTTTCCCCTCCCCCATTTACTACATACTTAGTATAATGCAAATATAGCTGAGTTTATTTAGTATGATTTGGATGTATTCCAATCCTTATTCCAGGACATAAGGGGTTACTTGGAACTTTCAGAACAAGTCACACAGGAACCTTTTACATTGTATGATAAAATACAATGTCTGGTAAGGAACTAAAATTACAACCATCTCCAGGAAAGAACAGGGTGTGATATCCTTATCTGAATCAGCCACCTCTGAGTCCTGTGGTTCTTGCTCAGTAGCACCAGTGCCACCAGTAAGTACCAGTCCAGTTGCCATAGTGGTGCTTGTTCTGATTAGCCAGTATGCTATCAGGCACACAAGTATGTATTTAATGCTCAACACATAAGAATTTCCATTAGACTGAGGATGTACTGAAGTGATCTGGTGGACTGGAACAAAGTTTGGTTTACATAGTATGGCTTAATACCTTTTGTGGTAGTGGGTAGCTAATTTTGAATCTTTGCTCTATTTTTCAGTTTCTCTTTTCATATTGGGCCACATAAACTAAGGGAACATTTAAATTATTTTAGTTCTTGTATAAAGTTGTTGTAGTTGACCTTGTTATAGAACTAATAACAAATTAGGGGATTTGAATAAACATACTCTAGTCTCTATACCAACTAATGTGGAAGAGCTCCAGGATAATATCTAGACCTGATGAAAATAAGTCAGCACTATTTTTCTCATATACTTTCATTTAAACAGGGGAAAAACTGTGTAAGAACAAGGACCCAGGGCCATCACCTCAACACAGAGCAGATGAAGTGGGGAGTATCCCATGAGGTGGTCCCCCAAAATCATGGGGCTGGACTACCACGCTTGCAGAGGAACCATCCTCTCTCCTATGCTTGGCTGCCCATATCTCCTTGCGTTCACGTGTTTACATTTCCATTTAAACTTACATGCAAATCTGATGATTTTTCTAGAGTTTTAGCATGCTTAGTTTTGATAGATATTTGCTACTGTCCTGTAACATGTTTTACTTGGAGTTTATTAATCTGCTCCCAGCTATAATTCCATCTTAACCTAGTTTTGTCTAAGGAATTTGAAATGTTCCCTTCTTCACAGAGCAACAGATGCAAATATCATCCTGAGGATGGGAAGCTTATCAAGTGCCCAGTACACTGATATTTCAAGAAACACTTTGTCCTGGTTCTCTCTGAGAGAAGACACTGCTTTCTGACCTCTGTGTCCCACCGAAGTTTTACCTTACGGAAGTTGTGGAAGAGCATGCCATAGTTTTCATTTATTTTCCTAAAGAAATTGTAACTCAGTGCATCCTTTTATGGACTAGTCATAGACACTACAGAACAATGCTTGCAGTTATCCCTTTTTTTCCCTTCTGCATTCTGCTAACAGGGTTTCCTCTTTTGATCCAAATGGGTTTTGACCGTATCTGGGAGATGCACGGCTGAAACTAGAGGAATTCTCAGGGCCCTTTTCCAACCGAAGCAGAGTTGATGAGTGCCTGACAATACCTGTGAGGCCACAGACACCTGATAACATGTTCTCTTTCTAGAGATTAATAAGGATTTCAGGCAAAATTTGCACTACAGTTGATGCCAAAACCTTTTTGACTTGCCACTTGGTCTTGTTGGTTGTGAGTTCCCACTGAGACTTCAGCAGTTTTCTTTGGCTACATTTCACTCCAGAGGCAGTCTGAAACTTTCCTGCACATTGGAAGATACCGAGGGAATGTTTCATATAATGCCAGCTGGTAATTAATTAGTGGCTGGATTAGTGACTGGAAATAAGGAGTTGAAACTATTGCACTGAATCCACCCATACTGTAGCATGGGAACTGCTCAATGTGAGGTTAGGAAGTTCAACATCCTTTTTTAAAAACTGTCCTTTTAAACTAAATTTCACTTCTTGTCTCAGTTTTGTGAGGATAAGATTCAAAAAAGAAGTTCCCATTCCTTTTCTCCCTTCCATTCAGCAGGGCCCATGCAAAGGGCCACTGGAGGGCTGTCCCTGCCCAGTGCCATGCTGCAGCAGTCCCTGCGTTGGGCAATACCAGACATGGGGTGTCAACAGGGAGCCCATCCTGCTCCTCAACCCTGTGCAGGCCTTGCCATGAGGGTCACTTGTCAGCAGACAGTCGGTTGGTCTGTGGTGTGCTCCTTCTCACTGCCAATCCCCAAGGCCATGTGGAGCATCCATCTGGGCACAGACACTGCGGCCACGTGCAGGAGAGCCACTCCAGCTCAGCACACATGCGAACCACTGTCATAGAAGGAAAGTGAGGGTGCACCGTGGGAACTCTCCCCACATTTGTAAGTAATTCCTGTGTAATGAAACAACATTTCATCCACAACTGCTACGAAATGGTCATGGTATCGGTGAAGCAGTGAGATAAAATAAATCTCTGGTTAAAACTGATTACTTGGGTTATTTCTTTGAAAAGCCTGTGAACTAAAAGAAAAAAAACAGGATTCAGCTTGGTTTGTGGAAAAGCAGCTGGCATGGCAGTTAGTAAACCCTGCTCAAAAGCTTCTCAGCCCAGTGGCCACTTTCACTCAGTTTGGAAAGTAAGGGTAGAAGTCTGCAGGCAAAGAGAAGGACAGAGAAACAGGTGGTATTGCCTTTCTCTCCTCTCCTTTGCCATCCCTGTCAAATCTAGACTTTGTGTCTAAAGCTTGCAAGAGTGCCAAAGGTGCAGGGCCCCGGACTAATAGTGTCACTTGTTTTCAGTTCTGTTTTGTCACCTTAGAAACTCCTTTTATCTCTGCTTTTTATCAGATGGAAAACATTAAGGCAGGCTGCTGCCCTTCAGACTGTGGGGATAGCCTGTGTCGTGTGTTCAGGTACATGGATGCACAGACATGAACATGTGTGCCCCCAGACTGCCATGGGAAGGAGATGCTGACTGCAGCCCATAGCTCTGCAGGACGTGGGAAGGATGCTCAGCACCCCCAGCTCCGCTGAGGGCGGGGCTTTTTGAACCAGGCAAAATGGGGCCGAACTGTGGCCACGTGTCCTGCAATCCCCCTTCACTGCAAAAACAAATCCTTTCTAAGCACCTGCTTCCTCTTCGAAAGAAAGTAACACTCCTCAGTGAAAACCAGACAACAGTCTGAAGGAAGAGCTTTTAAAAACTCTCAAAAATAGTTTTGTTGATTGCACGCAATGGGCTTTTCTTTGCACGGTTGAAAGTACGGATGTGCAAGATATTTGTGTGTGCTGTCTCTTCGAGGAGTGCTGTAGCTCTGTGGTCAGGCAGGTAGCACAATGGCACACAGACCCAGAGTCCTTCCAGTAGCAGCAGTGGTGGGTTGTACGCTGGCCCATGTTCAGTTGCTGGAGTTTGAAAGCACCATTCACATCAGCAGGCTTCCTGGTGTCATCGGCAGTGCTTCCTCCAACCCACCTTCCCTAGACACCCCCACGTGCTCAGCACAGCACTGACTCGCCAGCCTCTATCTTTAGTCTCTCAGTATGGTCACACTGCTGAAGCCCATGCCGTGGGTGCCTCCAACACTGGTCAGCCCCGTTCAGGTTGGTGCCCCAGGAAGCCACCACTGCTGCCCCCAGAGCACTGCAGGGGCCCTGCACACCCATCCTACTGACACTCACCTGGGAGCACTCAAGGACACTCCGGCAGCTGCTTGTCTCCACTTGGTGCCCCAGTGAGCTCCTGCAGAGGTGGGACCAGCTATGTGTGCCCAGGGAGTGTCACTGGAGACTCACTTGCTAATGTGTTTGTCCTGGTAACCAAGATTGAACATGTACCCGAACCATGTGGATGCACAGTTCTGGGAAATGTGAGTGCACAGGGCATGTCTTCACTTTCCTAGCCTGTGTATCTGAAAAAATCAGAATGCTTGTTTTATGGTTAAACTATCAGGCAATTGCTCTGAGGCAGCTGAAGAGCAGTACTTTTTTACAAAACATGTAGATGGATGAAGAAACTAATTGGCAGAGAATATTGGAGTGCCTCTTTGTGCAAGGCGTGTCCATTGGGATTATTAAATAATCATTCAGATACAACCTCCAGTTCATAAAATCTCCAAAATGCTGATCAGCAGCTGCTGGGAGGATTTACTAAGGGCAAATTCACTCTGCCCTGGCTCCATTAATATTGTACAAAATACTTGTTCAAAATCTTGGAGACAGGATACTGATCCATTCAGGCCAGTGATCTGACGCACATCCCTGTCCTCCTGTTGTAAAAACTACCTTATGTCTATAATAATTAAACAGCTGGAAACAGCCCAAACCCAAAGAACAATACCATGGCACTGAGCACATTTATTCAGTCAGGGAAAGCAATGAGAAAAGGAGATTTGCTCCAAGCAGAGCAGAAACACCTACCAGATTTACACAAAAGTGGAATGAGAGTGCAGTCCTGGTAGAAGGTATGGCTGGACTTCCCCAAAGCTGCTGCCCAGTCATGAAAAAAAATGGAGTTGAGCTCAATCCTCTTGGAGAGTGCTGCCCATCTGACAGTAACTGTACCCATATTTGCAAAAGATGCTCAGTTTAGTAGGATTTTAAATAGAAACGGGGCCAGAGAGGAATAATATTCGATTTTTTTAAAGTTTATAAAATATTTGTACTGTTTTACTTGCAAGCATGAAGGTGTGTTGCTTGGGAATAAGGTGGACAGGCTCTGCCTTGACTCCTGGAATGCAGAGGTGATAGATAGTGTGGGATTCCCAGTGGAGAAAGCATTGAGTATGAGTTTCCAGAGCAGTGCAATGGCAAAAGCAGCTCCTAGCATTTTCTGAATGCACAAGAAGGTGTGCAGATTATCAGTTGAAGGACATTACTGACTGAATGAAGGACTCCAAACTTTGTAAAAAGCACTGCTGGTACAAAAAAGGGCATGTAAAAGATCTTCAAACCAAGCTGAAGGCCAGGGACACTCCTAAGATTAAGGATTTCACTAGCTTGGCCTCTGCCAAAAATCCAGAAGAATTGGCCTCAACTAATGCATATAAATTTTATCATTCAGATAAAATTCTGGGCATAAATTGGGCACAAATTTTTACCCAAGAGCATGATTTACCCTTCCAAGAAAGAGGGTCCCCACTCTTTTCAAATTGAGACACAGCATGCAGAAGGGTGACCCAGCTGGTTTGCTGCAGGGAGAAAGAAGTGTCTACGCAAAATGCAACTGGTTTGTGAGTTACAGCAGCTCCCACCAGCCTGAGCCCTCTGGACATCAGGGTACAGCCATTGAGACCCTGTGCCCCCAATGCAGAGGTACCCCAGGCAGCAGAACTGAGCTGCTGTGGGTATATCCTGGAGGTCATTGTTGCTAACTGGCTCTGTCCTAATGAGGAGCTTGGAGTGTTAGTTAGCACAGGCTAAGGGATATACCGTGAGAGCTGTTGTAGCTCTGAGGGACAAACTGTGTTCTCTTCTCCAGATCAACCAAAGCCATTGGAAGAAACAGCAGAGGTGCTAGGCGGGATGTCCGTGCCCAGAGCCCATGACAGCACTTCCCTAGAAATCCTCAAGCACACTTTCCTTTGTCCTTGCTCTCCAGCAGAGTTCAAGTCCGTTTATGGGTTTTGGAGCCCAATTCCATACCTGACGGCCTTCATCACTTCCACTGGGGACAACTGGCTTGGGGCAGGCAGCTTGCTTTTCCTCATGCTGCTCTTTAAAACAGAAGCCTATCTTTGTAACAACTTATTTCAAGTCAGGACGTGAAGAAATATCCAAAGGATGTCAAAAATAACCCAGGCAGCTGCACTCCCACCAAGACCAGGCTTTCTTTTGTAAGGCAACCAAGTGCCCTGGCATTGCATGTCGTTTAGCACAGGGGAAAAAACTGCCTCTTCTTCAGAGGGTGCCAGTTGCTACTGCCGATGGACAGCGTGTATCTGGCCCCAGGTACCAGATCCCAGCATGGTGCTGGGAATATTTTTGCTTCTGCCAAGGGAAGGGAAGTCAGTGCACATCCTGGTGACTTCACCTGAAGTGACCCAGCTGGGATGTTGTTTCAGCTTGGCTGGACTGTGGTGTTTCTGTGCACAGAGAGTGAGGGGGTAATAATCCCAATGAAGCAGCCACGGATAATGCTGTCCTGCACCTGAATGTTCTCCATCCCCTGGAGCAGCAAGAAGCTGCTTACACAAGAAGAAGGTGTTTGGTTAATTAAAGCAGCTAACTAAAAATCTCATCACCTTGACTCGCTGGAACTGATGTTTCCTTTAGCTACTCCCCCTTTTTTCTATTCATCAAGGCTATGTTACCTCAAATTAACATTTGCTGCAGACAGTCAGAGTGGATCAGTGGGATGGGATAACTCGCTCCTGCAGCTAAGCCTGCAGTGAACTTGATTTAGTATCGTCTGTCTGCTTTTAAAAACCTTATTCAGATGTAAACTTAAGAGATTTAAGTAAAACCATTTAGAACCCAGTTAACCAGATTTCCATGAATAAACGTGGACTTGCCATAAGTGTAATTCCATACTATATCATGCTGTTCTGGTTTTGCTTCTCTTCCATCCCATTGGGAACCTGACACTGTAAAACCATAATAAGGAACAGGCCCTGGTGAGGATAAGTTCAGCAGAGGTGGCCACTCTGCTTGCTGTCACAGTGTAGTGAACTCCCCAGCTCACATCTACCAGTTACAACTTCCTCGTTAGGGTAAGTAGAGAGGCAGGCACTGCTCTCTCCTCTTGGGCACCAGTGACAGGACCGAAGGGAACATCATGAAGCTGAGTCAGGGGAGGTTTAGCCTGGATGTTAGGAAAAGCTTCTTCACATAGAGGGTGGTTGAGCACTGGAACAGGCTCCCTAGGGAAGTGGTCACAGAACCAAACCTGACAGAGTTCAAGAAGCATCTGGACAATACTCTCAGTCACATGGTGTCATTCTTAGGGCTGTCCTGCGCAGGACCAGGAGTTGGATGATCCTTGTGGGTCCCTTCCAACTCAGGATTTTCTGTGATTCTATGTCATTAATTTTATATAATTCATTTTAGAAGAGCCCTTTGAAATGCTCATGAAGCAGTCTTGTATCAGCTTTGCTCATGCTCACCATTTACATTTTCTCTGTAAATTTTCCTCTACCAATCAAACATAAAATGCTCATAAAGTCTCTCTGTAGTACCATGAAATTTGTGTCTCCAAGCAGCTGTTACCAGAGTGGCAATATTCTCCTAAAATGCACTGTGCCATGACACTGTAAGGCCTTCCAACAAAATAGGAATTATCTTGTTTTCTCCAGCAAAGTATGGCAAATGCAAAAGGAAGCTGCAAAAAGTGCAAATACGAGGATGAGTCACACTGCATGTGCTAGGGCAGCGGAAACCTTCAGGGAAACAGCTTTCAGGGAAAGGCACCTTCAATCAGCATTGTCTGCAGGATCCTCTGCCCTAGTGCTAGTGGTGATGTGGCTGTGCAGAGTGGGATACCACAGCATCCCATGGGAAGGTGCAGAATCCATGACGGCATATGGGCTGTGCAGGTGGGTGGGAAGATTCATGCATACCCTGCCTCAAGTCATGCTTCACACATCATGCCAGGAGGAGCAAAGCAATGTTTTAGGGCAGGGGAAAGCCCCACACTGCTGACTCAGGGCTGCTTTATTACGTGTTTTATGTAATCCATGTGAATTAGTTTATCCTCTTCCATTGTGTGACTGTCTGCTGGAGGCAAAAAGGCTTAGGTAGCACAATGGGCAATGCTGGCCCAAATCCAAAACATAGCCTCATACTACTACTATGAAGAAAATCAACTCTACCCCAGCCGAAACCAGGACTTTTACCACTCCTTATTCCACACCATTTATGTCATGTGTAGGTCCCAAACTATCCAATACATCCTCATTGACCACCATCCTCCTTCCCATCCTTTGATAAAATCCACATATATCATTCCCTTAGTCTATGGACCACCCTTGCAAAATGTCCATAAAATGGCCGTAAAATGTCCACAAAATATCCATTAAGTTCATTTACTCCAAGATTTTGGCCCCAGACAAAAGCAGCACCCTGCCTCAAGGGTGATGCAGCATTAAAGTGTTCCCTAAAGATGCTCAGAGCACTGATGAAAGTTACTTATGGGAAGGCGAACGCACCAAGACATACAACTGGAGAAAACTGAAAGGTGGGGTGCTGTGGGTTGTCAGGGCCCTACAAACTGGTGGGAGAGAGGGCTAAAGGAGGACCAGAGAGAAAGGGGTATGAAGCAGGCTCCAGTTGTGGGAGTCACACAGTGCATGTGAAATGGTTACAACCTGGCCAAAGAAACCGAAGCTGTGAGGGGAAGCCAAAAACAGAAATGAAGGCAGGAGGAGCTGGGGATGGGCTGCAGCAGCCCCACAGGTGCCCAGGTGGCTGAACTGCCAAGAATGCCATGACCACCTGGCCAGGCACTGAGACTGCCAACACCAGCACAGGCACCAAAACAGGTTTTAACAGCCATTGGCTCTCAGGGGCTTGCACCAGAAACAAACCTGCACCTCTATTTGTTTATGTGTCCATATTTTCTTGGCCTCAAGAGAACTGTGTTCAGAAAGGTATCCCAGATGCTGTACCCGACAGACATGAGCCTTTTCACATGCAACTGGAACAAAAAATGGCCTTTAAAATGTTACAGTGACTTGCATGGCATTATTTATTTTTTAAAAAAAATTCTAAGAAAAAAAAGAAAAAAGAGGAAAAGAGGGGGAAAAAAGTAAAAAGAGGAAAAGAAAAAAAAAAGAGGAAAAAAAAAGAAAAAACCCCACCTATTTGCCTGAGAGTAACAAGAGTAAAAATACTACTGAAACTGAAAGTTGACAATACTGACTGTGAGAGAGAACGTCCTTAAACGGGCACACAACACCCGCCCGGCTTCCTGCTGCTCCCCCTCGTTTCAGGGCAGAAACTGTGAGGGGTTAATAATGCAGCACCCTGGCAAATTCCCATCCTGCCACCTGGGTTTGGACACCTTAAAAGTTTACCTTCTCCTAAGAAACAGTCTGGAAAAACATATGCAAAGGCACAAAGCTTAAAGGGCAGGATGAGGAGCATAAATCAGCTGAAAAACTGTACATCAAATGAGTGGAGGGAATGAAGGCAGTATTACAGCAGGTACTATCAAGTAATTCCCCAGAGAAGAGGTGCAGCATGGGGGTCTGAAAGAGATGGTCCTTACAAAATTAAAATAGGAACAATAACTCAGATTCCTCTCCACTGTCTCTACACCAGCATTAGCCTGTATAAAACAAGGATCCATTTCCACCGACATTTCACCTCCTGACACCAGTCCAAAATTAGCTCTGAACACAAATTCACCAAGGAGACTGAGCTTGGAGTTGCAGCAGTGGGAAGCTTGGCAGCACACTCAGCTACTGCTGAATTATTTAGTCCACAGGCATGTAATTGAGAGCAGAACTAGCCCAAAGGAGCTACCTATCATCAGCTACTCATCAGAAAGTAACACACTGAACTTGGATAGGGCTTCCTATACTTTGCTTATTTATTTAAAGCCACCACACACAGAGAAAAGCTCATTTGAGGAGCTGTTATGTCCAATAGCTGAATTTCACACATCCCAGGTGTTACTGCAACTGCCTTTGCTTCCTCAGAAAGCCTGGGGTCCTGGGCAAAGCACCGTCTGTAGTCCCTGTGGTTTCCTTCCTCCCCACTACTGTTTTCATTACTGTTGACAGAAACATCATGCACCTGCTGCTCTTACAGCAGAGATGGAAACCCGCCATTCAACTACTTGCCAAAAAAGTAATCGGGCTATTTTTTCTGCTGCAGCAGCAGTAGGGAGACAGCACAGCCTCTCCCACCTGAGGAGCAGCACTTGCACCCATGCCAGAAATCTGCATCACCAGCCCCTCCTAATAAATCCAAATCAGCAAAAGTAATTAACAGACAGACTGCAAAAGTGTCTAAAGTAAGGCAGTGGGGATGAAGCTAACCTGGCCTGCCACCAGTGCTGCCAGGTGGGATGATGCCATAAGGAGTATGGGGGCAGGGAGTGTTTTCCCCAGGTATCTAAGGATGGGAGAAGGGAGTTCCAACCCCTGGCCCTTGTCCACACCTTTCCAAGGCCACCATCATACAGCTCCATCTGTGCCCACCTGCTCGCTTCCCTGCCAGGCATCTGACCCAAGCTAGTGACAGGGAGGGAGAGGATGGAGCAAGGGGCATGTGGCAGTGCCCGTTCTCTCAGTTTGTGGGAAGCCCCAGCTGCAGAGTGGGAGAGAAAAAGAGAAAGACACATCTTGAGTGAGAGAGAAACGATTTAAAGGCCCAGCTGGTTTCTGCTGGCCCAGGCAGAAACCCTGCAGCAAACCTGGTAACTCCACAGAGCCCCGAGGAGAGCCAAAGCATGGACTGGCATAGACAATTTTCACACTTCCTACAGACACTACTTTCTCCTTTCTATCCCAGTGCAGCATGAATGTATTTTGCAGTCGTGTGGCAAAGAAACATGCAGGTTACATACAACTACTGCCTCCCAGGAACAACACCAGAAAGGTGCAAGAGGAGCAGGATGTAAGCCATGCGTCCCCACCTGCCTGGATGCTGACATGTCAGGCAAGGGAGGGAGTGGCCAGGTGCTTACATGCAAACAGCAACTGAGGTCACCACTACCTGCTGGGGAGAAAATAAAACAAGGGCCTGGTCCTGGGGAATTTTGAGCTGACTCACTTAGCGTCATTTTGAATGGCATTTTAATACCTTTGTGGGTTGGGATATTGCTGGGCTCCAGGAGGGTGTCAGGAGTGGCAGATTCAGACACCAGCAGGAACCTGGGTTGTAACATTATGTGACTCATAAACACACCCGGATAAATTTATGCTTGGAAACATTATCCAATTTTTTTATGTTCTCCTTGGTTTTTCCCATTACTTCAGTTGAGTTATGGAAAGGGTGATCCTGCCTTTAGAGAAGCCCTTCAGCAGCAGTCTTGGCCCCTTCCAAGACACAAAAAAAAATTTAGATTAGTTTATAAACTCTCCTGCAAAAAATGGACACATCTGGTCTTAGCTCTCCTAGGCAAGGGAACAGATCCCCTCCAAACATATCTAACCCAGCTTCCCTTAATGGTTTTCTCTGTAAATTCATCTCCTACACACAGGTGTATCTATTTCCTCTATGGAAATACCATGTACCTCGAGGCACCATTCATTCAGTAAACTCATGTTTTGGATGGGAGCAGAAGAGCATGTAAAATTATCCTCATGGCATGTGTCAGACTTGCATCTTCTAAATTCCCAAGACCCTGTACTTGACATCATTTTCTCCTCAGGTGGTAGATAAATATTTATACTTCAGTGCCTTCTCCAAGTGGAGCAGGCTGACTTCAGCTGATTTTGAAGAGTGCAACAAACACAAGCCCAGGCAAGGGATATTGGCAATAGCTGAGGGCGAAGGCACCCATATTAAAAAGGGGGTGATTCTGCTTGTGGTAAATCTGCAAATAGAGGAGGAGCCTATGCTCTATAATCTCCTTTTTGATAAATACCTTGCTTTTTCTCAGATTTCAAACCAGCTCTCTCTGTGGCTGCAATACCTCATGCAGTCAGGTCCCCAGCTGATACTACAGGGAGACTTCAGCACTATGGACTAAACCTCTGATTTACTAAGGGTCTGAGAAACATCATTCTGGACTCCATCATCCTGTGATCTCCCACCTCCCCCCAGCACACTTTGAAACCACAGAGCTGAGGCCCAAAGAAGCAGCAGTCTGCACCTGTGGGGATACTCAAAATTTGACAAAAAAAGGCTCTAAGCAACCTGATTTACCCTTGAAGTTTTGGAGCAGGGGTTGGACCAGGTGACCTCAAGATCTCCTACCTGACCCAAACTGTTCCACAACTTGATGTCCTACTAATTAAAAGTTCCTAAGAGTTTGAGAAAACAAGTGCCTGGATAGAAAGGAAAGCAGTCTCTGATCAGGGAGATTCCTGCAGGCTCATCTGCTGACCACATCACAGAATTGCACAAGAAGATTAACTTGGTATTGCTTGTAATGCTAACGGATAGGAGGAACCTGGTTTTCAGTGTTTCAGAACCAAATTTGCAGTTACGCTCTTAAAGGCTGAATTATTTTTTTTTAATGACTTTGCAGTTTTGCAAGCACAGGTAACAAATGTAACCAAACTCTGCATTTCAGAATAAGACTCTGATATCCCAGCTCACAGAAATCCCCCATTGTATTACATCACCTTGTGCAAGGTCAGACATTAGGAGGGGCTCTGCAGGATGGCACAAGGCCTCTGAGATGCTTCCAAAGTGTCATGAGTGAGGAACAGGGATGTCAAGCTACTGCTACAAGGGTGGAAAGCCCTCTGCCTCTTGCAGTATGTAATGCACGGGACATGGCTTCTTGCCTGAAGGCCTGCAAAGACATGCCCACATTTAACGCCGCCAATCTGAACAGTGAGGAGAGAGCAAGCCATCGTGGAGGTAAAAAGCAGCCCTGCTTTCAGAAAAGCAGAAGCCTGGAGTCAGCTCTGTTTACTGCAGAAGGTGCTTTGCAGCCCTCACACAACTCTACCTCTAGGCCTTCCATCAGCCTAAACCCCTAACATTAAACCCAGGCAGCGCCAGAGGCAAGATCCTCTCTCACTCCACAGACTAAATAATCCTTACAGGAGGAGATGAGCGCCAGCACTTTGTTTACATTGCATGATGCTTTCCAGCACTACATGACTGAATTTCCTCTTTCCCTCAGCTCGATCCTTGCCCTAGGCTCAGTCTCAGCCACAGCATGGGAGCCCTTTTCCAAAAACAAGCTTTCCCAAGAGCCCTGCACTGGGTTTGGCAGTCCCTTCCCAGCCCCAGTACAACTGCAGCTTTGGGCTTTCTCTTCTCCCTAATCCAACTCTTCCTTCCCCACAACAAAAATTGTGAGATGATGACTCTTCTCCCTGCACCAAGTCTCCCCAGACAGCCTTTTTCCAGACACTCTCCATATGTAGCTTTCAGTTGCAGGGCAGGGAACTTGCCATGAAAAGAAAGGTTGAAAGAAAGGGATTCATGAAGCCTAGACAAGGATTTCCGTGCTGGAAATACTCAAGATTTGGTTTGACAGGGTCCTGGACAACCTACGTTAAGATCATGCTTTCAACAGAAAGCGGGACCCAAAGCGTCCCAGGGATCCCTTCCAGCCCCAGCTCGCCTGTGATCCTGTGAGGTCCCTCCCTAAAAAGAGCCCATCATCTTAAAAGAGTCTAGGAGGTGCTACAGAGCAACTTCCAAACTTTAGCTGGAAAAACTTCCAAAAACCAAAGAAGACAATGTTAAGAAAATATATAAATAATCCCAAGTGAGTTCCAAAACCAAGGAAAAGAAACGTGCCATGAGCCTCGTAACCCTGCTGGAATAGGATGAAGGATGCCAGAGACTCACTGTAACTCCTCCACACACACACTGACATGGACACGACCTCCCTGAGGAAGATCAAACCTCATGGCCTCTGGACCCAGAGAGCCACTGGAAAGGTAAAGGCACAGCCAAATGAATGGGACAGAGACTAGAAAGTTTACATACCGCATTTTTAACCATTCCAATTTTTTAGCCCCGCTCCAAATAGTGCTTGGACATTCCTCTTCCTCCCAACCCTAACCAAAGCTTGTCTTCCCAGGTCACGAGGCAGTGGGCTGGCAAGAAAAGATTCCAGGTTTCACATGGAATTGTAGCATCAGGTTAAGAACACAGCAAAATCCTACTGTTTCTTTCCTTTTGCAATAGCCAGATCTATGAGGAATGGGGGAAGTGCGGCTGAACCTGCACTGGGTGGGGGATGAACTTTCACAAGATCCCTTCCATGAGGTGACTTGTTCAAAGCCCAGCCATGGAGTAACAGCTGAAGGGGTGCCCCAACTCCCAACCTCTACATCTGAGGCCAACCTTGAGTAGGTCACCTTTAAATTCTAGTTCCTCTTTCCACTTACAGCTGCCTCAAGCATAGTAGTTTCCATTCTCTTGGATGGGTACTCCGGAAATTGTAAAGGCAGCTTACACTAATTGCTCACTCTGAGATGTCACATTCACCTATCAAAGCCATGCCATCTGGGGCTTTTGAAAGATTAAAAATGAGAGACAAACAAGGATTATTAAAAATTTAACTATATACCATATTTATTATCAATCCACAGGATAATCTGATTGCTACATGAGCTCATAAAAGCTATTTCACCTTTACAAAATTAAAAAAAAAAATGTGCCACAAGAATGTAATAACTGCTGATAACCAAGGACTGAATCTTAAAATTATAAATTTGCTGTAGAAAAGATTAAAAAAAATTATATTCACTTTAGAATTTTACTTTGAATAAAATATTCCCCTGTATAAAAAATAAAAAAGCTTGCTCTGGTTAGAATTAGAGTATTTTTCTTCTATTTTTTTTAAATCTGGGAATTTGCATAATATCTCTGTAATAGGTTTCTTTTTTTTTTCTACTGTACCACACGGCATTCAAGCATAGCAGTTAGAAACAAACATAAGAAAAGCAGTCTCAGAACATCTGAAATCCACATGGAAATTTTTAACTTCCTTTCCTTTCCTCTACTCTTTAAAGACAGTTTAGCAAGAATAGCTTGGAAAAGAATACAGGTGGGGAGGGACCTTCAATGTGCCATTAAGTAGAGCAAGATAATAAAAGGCCTTTTGTAAGTGCTTTCTTAATAAGGTGCAGAAGCAGACTGCAACGTTGCTAGTACTGCACTATGTACAATATTCACAATAGATTTTTCTTTATTTAAAAATATTCCAGCTAGTTCACATTTTCTCTTCCATTCTGAGGCTTTCAGTTCCATCACAGCCTTGACAGCAAGAAGCGCAGCAGCACCACTTCCCTTGTGGTTGGTTGGTCCTCTTATGAAACACTGGAACCTGTGAGTGGGCCAAAGTTCTTGGGTTGTTTTCCTATGTGGCAACCTTGGAAATCTGTCTAGGTTCAGGTGTACATACTGATGGCTGGAGTCCTGAGTTAAAAACACTCCAGCACTGGAGTTGGACACAGCAATGTTTTATATTGCCAAGGCTTTACCTTAGATTTGTCTCATGTGCGTCAAGGGATGAACCTCTTCCAGAGAAACGTAAAATACAAAACCAAACAAAACAAAGCTAAAAAACCACACTGTCAAAGGCTTAGCAGCTCTTGACTCTTGACTGGGCGATGTCTGATGTTTTCTTGATGACGCTGGCCCGTGTCTCACGGTCTGGCTGGCTGCTGCTTGTGGAGGCTGTGGACACTACTTGTGGCAGAGGGATGTCTGGGAAAGGGGGCCAGGAGCTGTTGTAAGGCAGTGGGCAGCTTTCTTCTTTGATGGTGACTTGGAGGTCAGGCTTGTTGGCTACAAAAGTTGCCATGCTCGGAAGCATATGAGAAGTGTTCCTCATTCCTAGGTTGCTGAGATACTGTTTGCCTTCGATGTTTTTCTTCTGCCAATGAAGTCGTCCCTAGAAAAGGAGGAAAAAAGGAGGGAAAGCTGTATGAGCAAATGCAACTTCGTGAAGTATGCCAAGTAACAAGATGAAGACAGAAACATCCACAAATTGCATGGGAATTACCTCATCTCTAAGAGACCTGCCTCTGCAGCCACTGGCTTAGAATGTCTTTGCTCTCAGCCACTTCTCCCTCTCTGAAGTCATGTGCTTAAATCTTACTGGTTTTCCAGCATTCACAAGGCTCTACCAGTTCTTCTGAGTGGAAAATAAAGGCCTTATTCCCAGTATGCCAGAGACAAAAATGGACACGGACAACCAAACATTCAGAACTCCAAATGGAAGTGTCTCTCTCCTCTGTTACCAGAAAGAGTATTCTGCTGCCAAGAGGCCGGCACAGAGACCCAAGACCTCTCAAACAACACTACCCAAACTATCAACACAGGTGAAGCTGCCAAGAAAACCACTGTCACTTGATGGTGCATCCCTCATCACAAAGAAGAGGTTAATCAAGCAAAGGTGAGCATCCAGTCCTTTCCCCACCACAGATGCTGCAATGGCATATTCTGTCAAAAGAGGTTTGGGGAGTCACTACCTGCAGTCTACATACGGGTTCCACCCCAACCAAGGCATAAAAACCAAAACCAAGCGGGTTAACCATGTCATTAGACAGCTGCACAACCTGTGGTTCTCCACAATGGAGGATTCAGAGAGCTGTTGGGGTAGGCTCAGCAGGAGAGAGATTTGCAAAAAGCCTTCTGAAAAATGCATTTGGAGCAAAAGACATCTAAGGGCCCTCAGTGAGCTTCCCTTGGCCCCTAAATACTCCCGGAGATAGGCAGATCTGGTCATTTGACGACAGGCCCAAAATAAAGGCCAGGTGGTGAGTTTGTATATGTGCAGCTCAGGAACCACTCATGGGGTAGTTATTTTCCCCACAGCTTCCTTTCAGCCAGCAATACCCAGCTGACTGCTCAGGAAAGCTTTCTGCCACACATACCTCAAACATTCAAGTTGCATTTCTGTCTTACACATAAGCATTTCCTCCAATTGTATGAGTCCAGGTGCCATTTAAGGAGAACAAAGTGACCATGCTACCCAGCAACGCCAATGCATCATATTAACAAACTAGCTGGCACTGTTGATGGCTCTGCAGAACATCTAATTATGGAAATTAATCTTCTTGTAGTTTGGGCAGATGAGGAGGAATGAACTTGCAGACACATTAATTCTGTGACAATCATCCAAATGTCTGTCTCCTTTGAACCCTCCTGGTTTCTTTTCTCCCCCAAATATTGTTAAAATGAATTGTCCACTGGTAGACAGAGTTGCAAACAGAGAAGGGGAAGAATACCTAAGGACATTGATCTTGAGACCTTACTCCAAAGTGCTAAAAATCCAAAAAACACTTACCTCAGCATGTTCTTCATCGCTTGGAACACTGTCAGTTGTTTCACTTTCTGTCAAACAAAACAGAACAAAAATGAAACTCATGCTATTCCATCTACAAATTCCAGCTCAAGAGCCCTGATCTACTTGCAGCAAGTGGTAGCAAACAGAATTAAGCTGATCAGAAAACAATGGTGAAGCATGGAGCCTCTGCTGCAGCAATAGCAATCCAAGGGCTAGCTGCATTGAACAACTGGGGTAAATTCACGTGGTTTTCACAGTTAACATGACTATATCCTGGAAAAGACAGCGAGAGAGAGGAAAGAAGCAGATCTGCACTTTTTGCGCAGTCTCAGCAAGCAGGGGATGCCCCCTCTCCCTTGCCCTCTCTTGTCAGCTCCAGACCTGGACACAAGCAAAGTTCTGTCCAAATTCTTACTTTTATCTCCCTGCAAGATCAGTAACAACTCCATTCTAGAGGAGATAAATGCATTTTTATTTCATAAACTGTTAGCTTTGCCACCTCAAAGGCGTGTTGTCACTTCTGGGGTTTGATTACTGTTGGTATACTCTTTTATAATTAGTATAGTTTTGCTTTTGCCACCAGTGCCCAGCCTCCCCCAGCCTATTTCTCAAGCCTTCACCCACTACTTGAGCAAGTAGCAATACTACAGTCTCCAGCCCCATCACCTCCCCACACAGTCTCCCTCAGCCTCATCACTTTGACAAGAGCACAAATACAGGGGCGCAGCTTCAGCAGGACAGCCATCCACCCGCAGCTGCATCTCTCCCTTGCAGAAGAGCCTGAAATCCAGGAAGTTTTACTATACTTTCAAACCTGCATGTATCTGAATACAGGTCTACTACGATGTGAGGGTCAGGGTTCTAGTCCATGGGCTGGTTGAGACTGCTGTGCCTCAGATACATCTGAGACAGGGCACAAACCCCTCTCCATCAGCACTGGTCCGCAGCGATGGCTGCTGCCTTCAGCACTGCTGCCTGCTGCCCAGACCCTCACCCAGAAAAGCAGAGGCTGGATTGCAGGTTCCCTTCAGCTCATGTGGTTTTCAACCACTGTGTCATGTTTCCTGGGAGGATAACCCTAGGCATCTATCAGGCTACCAACAGCATTTGGAAGAGGTCTTTCTCCAACCACCCCAGCAGGACTGCGCAGACAGGGCTCATCCAAAGGAACACAGAAATCACACAATTGAAGGAATGATGTGATTGAATTACCATAGCTGGCAAGAGAGCTCTCATGCCCCAGCTTTCACCCCAGCTGTGTGTTACACATTTTAGCCCATGCAGATTGCTTTGCACAGCCCCTGTGATCCTGCCTTCCCACAGAGTATCCTCACACTCTGGTGGACATGAGTGCTAAGAGTGCACATCTTGTCCTTCTCTCAAGGCTTGGCTAGGCATTAGGTTTAGGTAGAGGGCTGTAAACCAACAGGCTGAATTGCTCTGTCAGGCCCCAGGATCTAAACTGCACCAAAGTCCTTCTGAAGCAAGAAAGCAGGCAGCTCATGTGCTCCAGACTGGTACTTCCAAAGCCAGCACCTTCCCTATGCCAGAGTCTTCACTGCAGTGTGCATTAAGCTGAGGAACAGTCCAAAACGTTAAATCCAACTGCAATGCTCTGTGAAGTTAATGCTCTGCAGAGCTTCTCATTCACTGGCCCAGGCAGAGAAAGCTGTGCTAACATAATTAAGCTGGGTAATTAAGCCATACTGGGGAGAGGAGAGGCAGAAATTAATGTGTGCAAAGGTGAAACGGCCCTGAAGATAGAATCAATAGGAGGAATCCACACAGAGACAAGAAACAGATATTCCTTGACATGAAGAAATGTGTCGCAACAGAGTGATGCAGCTGAAAAGGAATCCATCCTCAGTGTTTATACATAACAAAATGCTGAGCAAGAGATAGCACTATACTTAGCAAAGCCAGGGAAGCTGGACACTCAGGCATGGAAAGTTAAAGAGGTTATTTCAATCAAGAAGGTTATTTGAATCAGTGTCAACCACAACAGGAGGTTGACAACGGCCTCAGTACTAAAAAACAGTGGCTTTCATAGACATCAGTGGGAATATGAGAAAACTCACATAGGCGACTCACATCATTTGCCTGAGTAACCTCAGAAAGGAACCAGCAGTGTTGTTGAAATAAAACAAATTTATGTAGGCAAGCTGATACCTCAGGCTACATTTTTTTGGTTATTGTTTCAGAAGAGCTAAACTAACTGCTCCTGCACAGCTGTTATGCTTATAACTCTTTCCTGCCATTCTGCGGTACCACCTGATAGAGCAAACCCACAAGCACAGGGCCAGGGTTCCTGTGGTTCTCCTGTACAGGTCTGCGTGGAGCAAGACAAAGTCAGAAACAGTCACAAGAGCGTCCCAGAAGTTTCAGGGTTCTAACCCACCAACCTTTGTCCTCACTCTGAGCTAAAAGGTAAATGCATGCTTTAAAAAAAAAGCAGTTCATACAATGACTTAGGCTGGAAGGGACCTCAGGAGGTCTATAGGCCAACCTCTTGCTCAAAGCAAGGTCAATTATAGGACTAGATCAGGTTGCTTGGGGCCTTATCCATTTGGGTCTTGCAAAACTCTGAGAATGGAGGCAGCACAATCTTTCTGAGTATCTTGCTGCACTGCCTGACTGTCCTTGTGGTGGAAAAGGTAACAGTTTTTTCTTATATGCATCTGGACCAAGTTTTCTTGTTTCAGCTTGTGCATGCTGTTTCCTATCCTACCATGAACTGCTGTGAAAAGCCTGGTTCTACCTTCTTGGTAACATCCCTGCAGATAGGTGCAGTTGCTATGAGGTCCTGAAAACCATCTCTTTTCTCCAGGCTGAACAAGCTCTGGTCCCTCAGTATCTCCTCACAGAGTGAGTGCTCCAGCCCCTGATCACCCTGATAAGCCCTTCTCTGCACTTCCTCCTATTTGTCACTATCTCGGACTGGGGGGCTCAAGACTGGACGCAGTACTCAAGTATTGTAACTAGTGCTGAGAAGAGGAAGACAGTCACTTCCCTAGATCTACCAGTTATGTTCCTGGAAACTGGTGGTCTTCTCTGTGGCTGAGGTGCTCTGCTGTCTCACACTCAGCTCACTGCCTACCGCCTTTCTGCTGAGCTGCTCCCCATTCCATCAGCCCCAGCCTATATTTCTGTGAAGTGCTCTTCCTTCCCATGCACAGGACTGAATTTCGTAAGGTTCTGCTGATTTTTGTAAGGTTTCTGCTGACCTATTCCTGAAGTCTTTCCAGGACTCTCTTGATGATGGCTCTGCCCTCAGGCATATCAACTCGTGTCCCCTATTTGGTGTCACCTGTAAAGTTCCAGTGTGTACTCCAACACATCTTCTGCTCATTGATATATTAAATGAGACTTGTCCCAGGACAGACCCTTGCAGTACTCCACTTCTTACTGGCCTCTAGCTAGTGTAACCAGGATCATCAAGGCTGCCTTGAGATGCATTCAAAAGCATGCCAGTGGCATGTAATTCTCTCTGTTATTTGAGTTTTGGGCTAGCAGGTCGTGGTATAAGTTAGGACAGCTGAAGGCCACCAAGATACTAAGACAATGTAAGCAGAAGTGCTTCAGTTATCCTTCATTTTCCCTATGTGGGCTGGCTGCAATGACTTTAGGGCAGATATGTCATGATTGCTCATGTCAGGGTGGTCACCAGACGACCCCTCTCTATCATTTCAGTCCAAGAAGCCATCATGACTTCCAGACCAAGACAGTGACTTCTGTTTCCATTCCAAGAACTCAGATCCTATAGCTGAGGTTAAAAGAAAGCATCGTCATACTCCTAAATATGGAGACATTTTCCAAGAAACATTTGGAAAAAGGACAAATGTTTCAAAGGCCCTTGTCTCCCGGCCACTAATAAATTAAAGCACTGTGATAACCCCCTGCCTTATCCTTTGCAAAGGCCTTCTAATTGCTTTGGCCAATGCAGACTAAACACACTGGGAAGCATAATCATTTATGAACGTGTGAGACTAACATTGTAGACTATTCAAAAGAACATCATACTACTTACTTGGTCCCGAAGATAAAAATTACTAAATATATACTTTATAAGAACATGTCTGGAAGTAATTGCACCCTAATGAGTCAAAGGCAAAACCGTGTGTAAAATAATAAAATGCATGGAGAATAATTAATACTTAAGTTTGCCTTAAAAGATGACATTTGTGTTTCTACCCAGTCTCCTGAGGCTTGCAAGTTAGCACCATGTTAAAAAGGAAAGGCCAGGTTAGATCTTAAACATTTTCTACTTTCAAATGTGGCTTTGTCCGGCTTCCTACAGAAATAAGGCTTATATGATTGTGGGGACTCTATACAGCACGTCCATATGTGCATTTGTGTACAATAACTTCTAATAACTTCTGAACACACTGTCAGACTTGGATAAGAGATAAATGAGTGCCAAAGACTCTTAACTTCCTACCAGTTATATGAAAATAAGGGGCCAGATGAAAAACCATTAACACCCTGACTGGGGGTGGGGGCAAGCCTGTTATCTCACCCCTTTTTAAGGTATCAGAGAATCCAGATGGGAGACAGACATTTGAAACAGATGTCCACAGCTCTGCCACTTGCAAGATCACTTGTTATCAGTCGCTACATGGCTTCTCTAGTCTGCAGCACAACAGATCAACTCCCACTGGGCCCTCAGTTCCACATCTGCATATATACCATTAATGGAGCCCTTAGTACTTTGCACACTGTGCTAGATGTGGAGTAAACATGCAGTCTAGAAGACCTTTAATCTTTAGTAAATCAGGGGGCAAGGGGAACATGCTATATTTACAGCATGTCATTTGTACCACTGAAAATCCCACTCTAATAAAAGATAAAAAGACCTCTCTGCATTACATCTAAAAAGGTTCTTTTTCCATTAGTCACAGGCTAAAGTCTGCAGCTTATATTTTCAGTCTCAGATCTGCCAGTTGTTTCCCAAGGTGAAATGAGTTCCTGAGTTTCTTTAACAATTCAGAAGGCAGGTGAATAGGCATCTCTGGATCTTTGTCAGCTACCCCAGAAGAGTCCCCTTTCTCCCAATGTCTTCCAAACATTTCCAGAATGAACATTTCCAGTGTGAAGAAATGCCAGGATGCTTACCTGCATAGGATGAGACAGGGGAGATCTGTAGGGGGTACAGCTGGCTCATGCTGAGTGGCTGTTCATCACTTTCTGTTGTCACTTCTACTACCTGACAAACATCAGGAGGGTTGGCAACTATCACCTGCTCCTCGCTGCTGCCATCAAGGTGCGACTGTCCTACAACTTGGGGTTAGAAATAAAAAAATATTACTTGTAACACCTTGACCCTGCTGAATCTCTAAGACTCTGTCCTTGGAGCCTGCTTGGTATCTGAGTAAGTCTTCAGTAGTCCCAGCAGCTTCTTCCATGCCTACCACGTGCTTTCAGTGGGAGTTCTAAAGGAAATCTGTGATCCTCAGCCAGCAAGCTGCCAACATCCCATGGCCTCTGAATGCTCTCATGTAAATTATGCAACGGAAGACCACAACTGGCATGCAAAAAACTTGCCAAGGGGTCATGCAAAACACTGTGAGACTCTGATATAAATATATATATATGACATGAACCTATGAAAAATTTCTTCTCCAATTAGATGCTTATTCTCACTGACCTTTGCAATGCCATCGATCGTATACAGAAAACCACAGTTGTACCTGTAGTCTGTAATCCCCATGGTCTCTGACAGAAAGCTACAGTCTGCTTAGTTATTAACAGAGGGGTTTCCTATTCCCCCAGGCATATGATACTTAAAACCAAAAGAGCACATGAAATCTAATATCAAAGGAGCATTATTTATTTCTACAAAGTGAAGCAACCATGGATGCTACTCAAGTGTCCTGAAATGCTTTGCACACATTAGTTTTTCTACACAACAACCTTTTGAAAAAGGGGGATAAACACAGGTACCAAGAAGCTACTGAGCAAAGCAAAAGTATGTTGAAAGCCAGAATCTCTGGAGCTGCTTGAGAGAATTTCCTGTCCTGCACAACTCCAATCCCAGCAGTATGAACATATGACAAATGTGTTCATTTGAATCCATCAGAGAACTGAAAGTCACTAGTTAGATCAGAAGAACACACAGGGATAGAGCCACCTCATAGGATGGCTAACCTGAATCCACAGTTGTCTAAAACAAAAGCGAAAGACTATAGACATTCTCTCACTGAACATAAAACTTCAAAGGGAAAGTACGGCCAAATGCTGTACAAACACAATGCTGTGTTGTTCAAACAGTACATTTTTTTCTAGACCAGCTTTTTATTGAATGTGGTGAGAGGGGTGCAAGAGCACACATGAGCAGAGTTAATTTTTATCTGGGAGAAACCAATATTGTGTAACCCTCTCAGGATATGAGCAGGCCATCTGCACTGTTTTATCTTTTTCCTCAGTACCTGGCGAATTCTTACCCACCCTGAGAGATAAAATACACAGCAAAAATTACTGCTCACTCGGGCAACATGCCACAACTTCCTGTGAGCTGCATGCATGTCAGAAACACTGCAGGTGCTGCTTGTCTTTAGTCCCCTCCAGCTGACTTCCCTCCTTTCTGCACAACAGATTTAATTTACCTTTTTCTCCCTGTTTACATTAAAATCCTTTTTGCAATCCTAAATAAGCGCTTCTCCCTCCAGTCTGGATAAGCAGCACACTTCACATGTCAATTATTAAAGGACATTGGATGGCAGTCCCCCATCTGACCCTCAGTCAGTGAACAGGAAGCACTAATAGCACTACAATGCTATTCCTTCAATTTATAACAGCAGAAGCAATAATCATGTTCTAATACTCTTATAAAGGAACAGAAGCTGATTAAATGAACTGCCATAAAGAGAGAAAAACTACTCACAAACTCTCAGCCACACAAGTACTTGAGGGGAATGACTGTGCCTAAGAAACAGGGATCACAAATAGTCACTGCACATGATTTCTGCCATCTCTCCAAGCAGCACACTAACATATCTTTCAAACACTTTTTTGTTCATATTTAAAAGTGGAATTTTAGACAAAATGGCATATGGGTCATATTCCTAGGCGTTCTTGCTGTAGTGACAACCTCAGCCAAAAAAAGAGCTGTCAAAACCCAGAACAATTATTCTACCAGGAACCAATTATTCACATGCTTGAGATGACAGCTAATTCCTAAATGCAGTCTTTGCTGATCCTTTTTGTTATCTCTGTGATGTTAAGAACTATCTCTGCTACCGAGGTGCCAGCAAAAAGAACCAAGTTCCTCCATTTTGCCTGCTGGTTTAAACTCCCCAATAAAACAGTACCCTACACAAATCTCTGCTTTAAGCAATGGGAAACTGTTACCCAATTCAGCTTAATTGCCACATGACACTGGCTGCAGTCTCCTCATAGCTGAGGACTACCCTGTGGAGTAAGTTCACATCAGGAAAACCCAACTAAGCATGCCTGTAAGTGCTTTCCTCTCAAGGAGACAACGCTGCCACAGTATTGCTCACTGTGTCTGCAAGGTGGTGGGGCTGACCTGCAATCCATGACCTTGCATAGCCTGTGCTACTGAAAAAGGGGTCAACTTGACTGCGACCATGGCATTCTCCAAAGTGCAAAATGCTGATGGAAAGATGAGTTTGGCAGAGCCAAAATGGTTTTTGAAGTCACCTGCATGCTTACTGTGTAAGAAAAGCATAGAAGTACTTACCTACAACGTTCACTGTACTGTCAACTTCATTTTTTATACTGGAGGACAGGAAATAGTCAGAGGTGACATCATTTAGCCCATTAATCCCAAAAGATGATTCAACTGGCTCTTGCTAGAATGAAAACAGTACAGTTGGGTCAGAATTGCTTTATTTTAGGAGCCTGGAGACAATTCATCTCTTTGTTCTCAGATGGTAATAAATCTCTTAATTTCTGCCTGCCATATACCCCCTGCTCTCAGCAGAACACTGTCTTAGAATAAATATTTTGGTCCTCTGAGGAGAAGACAGAGTCTACTTTATTTCCAAATCTTGTGCTTTGAAACAAATGCTATTTTTAATTTCAGATTTAGAGTGAGCCTTCTGAGAGCAAGGAATTAGTATGCTATTTACTACAAGGGATTACCATTTGAAACAAACAAGGAAGAAACATCACTTTAAAATGGCACTCCACTTAATATTCATCCTCATTCCCTTCAAAACATGCTCTATCTCTTCAAGCTGTCTGAAAGAAAGCCTTAGCTTCTGTACAGCAGTTACTAAATTCTAGCCTTAACTTTTGTCTACAGCAAGCCTGAAAGCAAACCAAAGTGTTTACATTAAATACAGCCTTTTAGATCACACCATAAACATTACTACAGGACAACAGCATTGGGAAAATGCCACCTGTTCTACACAGACTGAGCTTTCCACAAGATGCACTCCTGTACACTCGATGGGATTGTAAAAAACTCCCTTCAGAGTAGACACCAAAAAAAATAATTCCATAAACTCAGGACTTCTTAAAAAAGCTATAAACACATTTAAAGGATTATCTACAGGTCCAGCTTCCTCCCTGGAATCAGCTCCCTTACAAGGTTCTTGGTCACAAAGTCTAAAGTCTTCTGTTCTTACTCTGGGCTGGCCCTGCAAGGGTAGTTCTACCTCGCTGCTGAGCCAGAGACACCTGCAGAGAGGTCCATTGGATCTGATGCCATGCCATGCTCACTTTCACTGCTCTAAAGCATTTCATCAAAGGCAGGGCAAAGGTGAGCCTCTGCACTTGAGGTGCCAGCCCTTCACACTACTAACTGCATGAACTGTTATCCCTGGGACAAGAAACCGGGGACACTGTGAAAGGTCTTTCCCAGATGTCACATGCTGTGACTGTGATTCAGTCAAAAAGAGCTGTCACTTTGGCACAAGCACCTTCCCAGCAATTAGGCAAGTAAACATACACCCTGTCCCAAGGTCCCTCTGCACATCAGAAGGGTGCAAAGTTAAGTGTTAATGGCAACCAGGTCTTTGGTGAGCTGTGCTAGATGTGTTGACCCACAGGTCAAAGACCTGGAGAGTAGGAAAAGATAAAATTAGCTGCTGTAGCTCCATTGAGGATCATGACTGCAGAGACATGTTAGGGTTGTACACTGAGGCCCTGAGGAGTATCTGGTGTGGTGCAACACAGTAAATGAAGCAGCCCCCATGGACATGCTGTGCACACAGCACCTTGCTCAACTTTACTGAGGCTTGCTTACAGAGAATTTTATTTAGTAGCCCCTTTCAAGCTTCAGAAACAAACTTGGAACATCTTGGAACTCAGGTGATGGTGCCAAATCTACAAAGAGACTTGGATACTGGCACAGTTGGTGTTAAATCGCTTGAATTTCCAGTGTCCAGATGTCCAGCCTAAGCTAAATGCATGGGGAAAGGTGTCACTAAGATTTAAAAAATGTCTCAGTATGGAGCTGCATGGTCAAAAGGATATAGCTGGGATAAGGTCGAATTTAAACCTCCGTGCAGTTCTTTGTTTCAAAGGAAAGAGGCTGTTTTTATCTGGGCTGCTCTGACACTTCCATTTTTTTCCATTTATAAGAGTTCATTTTTTAATGAATGTAACTAATTACAGTGACAGCCTGTTTGCCAAAAGCCCAGTGGTAGGGGACCTATTTGAGAGGTGGGAGATCTGCTCACAGACTCCCTTTCCTAATGTGGAGCAGTGGCAACAAAGGGAAGCTCACTGTGAGGCTCTTGCTAGGCTGAAGTCTCTGCTCAGATCCTCAGCTTCATCCTCTGCTGCTATTACCCCATTGCAGTTACCAGGTAAATCAGCTCCACTGAAGAGAAATTCTTCATGGTAACTGTGAGGTGTTCAATTCAAAACATGCAACTTGGATCTCAAGAAGTCACACCACAAGCAAAGCAATTATAAGCAGCTTTCAGTGCTCAGAAATGTGCATTGGCTTTAATTCATCCACCACCCTTCTCCACTATTACAGCCTTCAACATTCAACAGTCAGCTGATCATGGAAGAAGCAACTCTTCTAAAATCCAGGCATACCTGGAGGCCGGCTGGTGCATGTATTTGCAAGAATAAGGGAGAACAGACACAACACAACCTAGACCCAGCTCAAAGCCTGTAAACAATGAAGTGGCCTTACCATAGTTGGTGTTTGGTGAGCTGTATGCTCATAGTAGGTATCACTGGTAGGTGTCCATGCTGGCAGCACGGCCAGCTCAGCTCACTGCTCTTGCATCACCTGGCCTAGTGGTTCTGTGTGGCTCAGGGCAACTAAGCTGGGGGAAAGGGTCCCCAAAAGCTGCGAGCATCACCCCACTGGCACCTACTCCTAAACCTACCACCACATGTACTAATCTGCCTGGTACCACTGAGACTCCCTCAGCAATGACTGAGATTGATCTTAGTGGAGAGGATGAGATTGTCCAAGTGCCTCTACAGGTTTTCAGGCATTTAATATTTTGTCTCTAAGAAAGATTTCCAAGTAGAGGAATAAAAAAGTGCTGGTGCCAGCTTTGGCAGGGACTGCACACCACTCTGCCCTGACCAAAGGAGTTTACTGGCTCCCTCTGAACACCGGCTACCATCAGAGTCACTTTATAACAAGCACATGTGGCTGTATGATCCAGATAGTAAGGTTAAAAAGTGGTTCCTTTAATACAATTTAAAAGTCGTAGCATTCTGACACATAACTCCATGTCACAACTGCTGGGGCAGCAAATGCCTTCCAAACCCAATTCCAGTGGAGCAGCTTTTCCCAGTTTTCTGGATTCACCTGGCCCAGAGAATCTCCCAGCCAGTGGCTCGAGAGCCTGGACCCACGCATGGGTGGCACAGCCCTACACAAGCGAGTAGCAGGAGACCGAGCTGCCCTTTCACTGCAAACACAGCTGCTACACACAATCCAAGGACACCAATTTCACTGAAGCCTAAAAGTCTGAAACATCTGAGGTTTGCTTTTTTTTGAAAAACTGAAGGTGGACTAAATCCTGCTGGTGTGTAACACTGCCCACCTCACAGAGACCCTCACAGAGGTGCAAAAGCTAGGAAGCACCGTGCTTCGCAGGAAAAGCAATGTCAGTCTGGGTCCATGTTCTGAAAAAGCAGAAATCTCAGGCAGCAACTGAGGAGCTTTACAACTGAGATCTTCTAATTGACAAAACATAAGCACTAGGCACAGCTCTGACAGAACTTCTCTCTCCTACCTAAATGAAAATGAATTTCCAACGCCTTACACACAGAAATTAATTGCTCCAAAAGGTAGCTCTATTGTTCAGAAGCACTCCTTCCATAATTACTGTATTTCTCCTTATACAGAAAAGCAAATGGCAAATGTATTGCTGAGACTGCCAGTTTTCCAGCCTCCAGGCATTGTAACACAGAGGCTGTGTCCACTGATGACGTAAGTCACGGCTCTAACAGGCTTCACGTTTTAAAAAAACCCAACCCAAACATCCCAAGTAACCGTAGCTACTTAACGAAACCACAAGCATTTGCAAATACCCACCACTACATACTACTGTGGCTATTCAAAAATATTTGCAACAGACTGTTTTCACAAGTTCTCACACTATGAAACAGTCACTTTTTACCTTAATTTGTTTGAATTTGTCATCCTTCTCGGACTTCGTTTTTTTTCCTGCAAAAACAGAAGGAAGATTTCATAAAGTTCTGTGTGCCATGAGTTATCCTTCACACTTTCCGTATTTACCAACAAATAGCCCCAAAATGTGCCTCAAAGTGGCAGGATCTCCTAGTAAAGGGAAAACACAGTTTGCTTAATTTTACCCCTCCTTTAAGGTTTGGGCAGCCAAAAATTCACCTTGAACACTATGGCTGTGTGTTTCTGTTTTAAAAGGCTATAAAAGAGAACCACTACAGGACCGAGGAAAGCAACTGCAGTCAAAAAATCAAAGTGAAAACTATGCAATAGTGACAAATTAAGCAACAAGGCCTGTTAACAAAAACAAGAAGGGGGATAAAAATATTCTTACAGGGAAGAAAAATCAAAATGTATGTTTCATCACATTTTTGACACTCTCACTGTAGTTATAGGAAAAGGGAGACTGTTAATTGATTTAACATGAAAAGAGATCACATGAACTTCAACCAATATTTTTGCAAATAGTTGCAACCTGGTGGGGAAATGCGTATTACAATTCACGCAAAAGTGGTTTATGCAATCATGCTGGACTTGAGAATCCCGAAAACCACACAGCATGTGACCTTCACAAAATGTCATGTGCCTTGGCAGACCCCAGTGCTGCTGCCCCTGTTCTGACATGACGAGACCCTGACGTTGAAGCTCAGACTTTCTGGTGCAATCTCAGCTCTACCCCACTGTTAGCACAGATGTGTCCCAGGAATTTCTCCCATCTCTACTACAAGATAACAATGACAATTAGAAACATTTGCAGTCAAATTCTTTTGCTCTCACACATAAATTTAGCCACATGCCACAAAGAAAGGGCATGTGAAAATATATATGGGGCCCAAGACATGTCAGTTTTTTAGCAACTGGACTTTCTGCAGAATCTTCTCCTGCTACAGCCCCCATTTCCAGAACCTCATCTTTCAAGATGAACTTCCATAGTTCTTACATGAATCTACCACAAAGGAACAGGTTATGGTCCAGGGGAATATGCCTAAACATACAAAACACACCACTGACAGGAGGCTGTTCTACCTTTTGATTCTGCCCCAAAAATGCCATGGTTCATCATTTCCAGTCACACTGACCTTAAACGGCAGCTGTGCCTTTCACTTCTCAATCTGAGAAAATAGCAAACTCAGCTACAGGTGAACTGAATTGGATTTTAGAGGAACACTGTGCGTTTGGTTTGCAGGTTATCTTTTCATCTGAAATCCTAGACAACAGAGGATATCAGAGGACTAAGGAAGCCATTGTTCTACTCCATATACCAGTAAAGAAGCCATAAGAAAGCCAATGAGCCATAAGTAAACCAATGTTTCTACTTTGAAAGAAACCAAATACTCCTGAGATTGACCTGGTGGTTAGGTCCCCTCCTGGCAGGCAGGAGATTTAATCCCTAAATTTGGGGATTCAGTTTCCCATTTCACCATTATCATGTTCTGGGGGCTGGTTTTTCATGGTCTTTGTAACTAACAATGTGGTTTCATGGTTTAGTGTTCTGAGCAGAGTGTACTGCTTCCACACAGCTCAAGACAGAGCCAGTTTAATTCTACCCTTGCTTGAAAAGATACCAAAGTGTCTGCCACGATATTCTGAATGAGCCCTACTAAGCTAAATGCACTGATCTCTAATATCCCCCAATCATATTCCTTGACTGAAGGAGACCTGAGACTAGAATCTCAACACAACTAGATGGGCTTTAACAGACACACATCAACAGCTTGGGGTATCACGTCTCATTGATCCTCTCTTCAAGTGGCTTCTTCTCTTAACTGAATATAGCCCATTTTTCATACAGCAGCTCCTAAGTTCTAGGGAACACCTGGATAAAAACATCCAGCTTCACGGCAGAATTGGCACATTTTGCGGGCTCCAAAATAATACTACTTGTTAAAGTAATTTCCCTATGCCAGGTTCCCCACAGCAGTGTCAGGTATCCACTTCCAAGGAGGGGGGGGAATTAATTAAATAATTGAGTGGTACAGCAATAGGAACAGTTCAGCCTAGGTGCCTCTGGGGAGGGACCCTAAGAAAGGAATCCCTGGACTTTTATATTCTTACAGCTTGTGTACCCATTCCAATAGTTATTCTTGGGTCTGGGGTCTTCCTGTTGTTCACTGGCTCTGGCAGAGTCTCTGTGTCACCAACCTCTCCGCTTCCCAGGCCCACCCTCCAGCCAGCTGGCCACTGTCCTTTGTTAGGCAAAGGGCTGGTGCCCACTCCAAGCTCCTTGCTGGGGCTCCACTTATTTCCCAGCCAGCCAAGCTTGCACTGGTAGCTTGAATACTGAGATACCTGCACTAGGTGTATTTCTCAGCACTCTGTCCTCAAGAGCATTCCATGTTGACAAGCTCTCCCATCTACCTTTTTTGGAAGGTCTTTCAGATAATGGCAGCATCCGGTACACCCTGAAGGCATTGTTTCCTTTCTTTATACTTTTGTCCTTCACTTCTTCTATGTCAGGCAGGGAGTTCATAGCACAGCGGAAGTTTGCCTTCCATGTCTTTGGATCGGGTTTATCTACTCCTGATTGGTATTTTCCTAAGCAAGAAAAGAAGGTTTAGGAACACATGATATGTGATTGAAAATCTAAGGCAAATTAATACCAGCGTAAGTTAGCTTCAAGGTATCAGTCTTTGGTTCCCATGAGAAGCATTCGAACAATAGCTGAGGGTGCAGGAGAGTGCTGTGATCTCATTTCCATGCACATTTCTAGAACACACGATGAACAGTTTGTCCTCAAGAAAGACTCAGGGTGCTGCAGATCAGATGTGACTCCACAACAACATGGAAAAGCTTGCACAGCATTTACCTTTATTATGTCTGGCTCAAATCCACAGAAAGGCATAAAAAGCCTAAGGGCCTATGTCTACAAAGTGCTGACTCTGCTCTACTCCTGACAGTTTTGAACCCAATGTTGTTAACATTTAAATCAATTAAGTTTAACTGTGTTCATCAATGCAAATGAGTTATGGCACTTCAATAAAGCTGGAGAGTATCGTAGGCCTTGGAAAAAGCTCTTAGCCTCCCACAAATCTGGAAACTTAAGTTTACCCTCTGTGTTAGAAAAGCAAAGACAAGGAAGAAGGAAAATAGAACTTTAAATGGGAAAACAATGTGAAAATCTGTGCTGCAGAAAAAGAGACCAATACCTGTGTGAATTGCCCAGTTTCGAAATAAGGGAGCATCTTTTTCAACATCCCACCCATGTCTTGCGGCATGCATCCAGGGAATCTGAAAAATCTTCTTCTCCTGGAAGGGAAAACAAACAGGAAATGCCAACACTGATAGACTTGAGGGATCTTCTGATGACATTAAATCACTCGTTTATAAGCACAGTTTCAGCATCTGCAAGTGTTTTGCTCCCTTCTAACCCAGTGTCACTGTCACTGAAGTCAACAGGAAAATATCTACTGGCGTCACTGAAAGCAGAATACAGCTTAAGTGTATGAAATACTCAGAAGCTGCTTCATGGAAGATGAGCTTGGCAGCTTTCCAAGCTGACACATGGAAAAAACATGCAGTACTACACATTTCTAAACATTCAAACAAAGGCTAGTTTGGCAGCACAGACAGTTTTATGATTAGAAAAATTACATCTGACACTAAACAACTATAGGAACAGAGCAAAGTCAAGGGATTTAGAATTCAGCCATTAAATACTAACATGGTGAAGAAAAGAGATCTTATAAATTTATATGCCAAGCAAACAGATATATGACTTTATCAATTGTAGACATCTCTGTAGTGGGGGTAAAAACCACCAGACACTGATGTGAAGAAGTGGTATTGAAGATACTTGAACATATCTTAGTTCAGAAACTTTAGGCCAAAGAGAAGTACATTTAAAGCAATCCAAAGGAAGGTTTGTTTCCAGTTATTTTTTTAACACACATGTAGCTAAATCAGGGCATGCCTTACACGGTGGGAGCATAAACTGATTCCCAAAGGGATCATGGAAGATAATACACTGGTGACTATTAAAGATGATAGTTTTGGGATGTAGCTCCAGCTCTGGGAGACCAGTGGCTTTCCGAGCTCAAACAGCATGCACTCCTACACTCCTTCCACAAGCACTTAGTACACAGGATACTGGGCCAAATGGATGCTGGGTCAGATGTGCTTTTATGTCATACAACACGGTAACAAATTCTTTTGTGCTGACCTACAGGGCTGCTTCAGAACCCTTCATGCTCTTTTCTGCAAAGCCATACAAAAGGATCTTGTTTACACAACACTTGTCTTTTCTCCCCTATTGGAAGGAATACATCTTATGTGGCTTCATGCAGACATCTTGTGCTATAAACTTCGCCTTTGCAAGTTTAGATTCAAGTCTGTGAAGAGAAAAGTACTTCCAGGGCAAAATGCACCCTCCTCCTGAGGTGGCCACATGAGCTACACCAGCTGAACTGCACCCTGAAAGAGCCTGTTTCTCTCCACTGACTACAAATAACTCCAGACAGGCAGCTCTCCTTTAAATGACTGCATGGTAGATGTCTGTGGTTGGGTGAGATGTATCCTTTGCCCCTTCCCCTTCTCCCAACAACCACTTTTCTTCCTTCTCTGTCTGGTTAATATTTCACTAATGTCAAGGTTAGGTTTATTTCCCTTCCTTCCCATGTGATCTTTTCTCTTTCTGAGCTTGCATTTTGTCATTCAACTCTTGTCTTTAATCCTTTCTCTCATGTCCATTCACTTGTTTAGAACTGCATTCTTCCCTTCTCGCATGGCTTCATCTTTAATTTGGTGAAAGCATTGATTTAACATGTTCCTCATTCCCCTCAAACCCTCACACCCTCATTCTTCCTCTTAATCTAGTCCTATCACTTCTCTCCTTTTGCCTCCCTACTCTTCCCCCTATATATAATTAAATAATCCTACAGAGACACTCATCTTTTTCCCTGAGCAGAAGCAGCCTAAAGAAAGCCTCAACACCACTAGTTTGTGGTCCAGAGCACTGCTGTATGCAGCAGAGGTAGAATAAGCTTTCCTGCCTTTACCCTCCCATTATAATAAGCATGGGAAAATAAAAATCATACTTCAAATAGGAAACAATTTCTATCAATAAGAACTTTGATAATTGAACAGATTGAAAAGTCTTTGCACGCTTTAGAGGTCTGAACAATGCTACACAATGCTACATAGATTATATCATGGATTTCGTATTCCATATGGTAATTCAAAATTTAGCAGACTGAACAAGACTCCAGACAGCATCCTTATCATCATCAGCTGTACTCAGTGCTTCAAAGGAAGGTGCTAGGACACTCAACAGCAGTCTAAGTGGTCATTACAGTGCTTCTCATCATTACAGAAAGTTCTTCCCAATCTCAGATGTCTTTAAGCAGAGGAATTATAGCAAATTAAATACAAATAGCAAAGTAATAGAATCGGTATGTATTATAATTTTACAATACATATCTAATTTTACACACCTATACAGAAACTACAGATTTTCTCATAAAGTATCAAATATCTAACCTTCTCTGAAATCCTGCAAGGCTGCTGATTGCATCAATACCATGTGGTTGTGTGTTGTGCTCTAGTTTACCCGGATGCTTGCTATTTAAATAGCAGTTCTTTATTTTGCACATTATCAAACATTACCTATATTCTTTTTCAGTCCATGTCTCCTAGTAATGACCTTAACAGAAAAGGGCTCACCAGTGCTTTCTCTTCGACTTGGAAAATCATGCGCTGACTGGTACAGCACTGCACATTTGTTTAGAGTCTCATGTTTTTCTTTAAAATTTAGCCTCATCTGAAGTCAAAAGCACAACCCCATAAAACTTTTGTAGCATAACAGGAATTGCAACCAAGCTCCAGTGGGAATTTCAAAAGGGAAAAGTTGTGACACTCTTAGAAATAGGCATGAAGGGGAAAATAGTATGGAACGCCTGGAACTCTAGCACTGCAAAATGCTCTGAGCAGGTGAATGAGCAGGAGACCACATACTATCTACAAAGTCATAGGACAAATCTTAAACAGCAGCATCCTTCTTGAGAGTGATACCCTAAGTATCCATAAAAGCTGCAGGTTGCCTCTCGACTTCTGTTACAACTACTAGGAATGTTTCTGCTCTAATTTCCTTTTCCAGATCCATGAGGGACACTGACCTTCCATTATCCCACTCCTCACACCACCTCTGCTCTCTACTGAACCATGTCACTTCACTCACACCTCCCAGTTTTGTCTCTCTGGGAAGGTAAAGAAATTCTCTTCCTCTCTCATGCCATTCTCAGAACCACGGAAGTACACGAGTATTTATTTTTTAAGCCCCATAAGGAGGACTTTGTTGTGGAGGTATAATGTGATCAACTGACAGTAGGGGAAAGAATTCGGTAAGTCAGATGCACCTGATTTGTCCTTTTCAACTGAGAGAGGTTTAATTCTTTCCTTAGTCTAGAAAAATTCCCATGAAGAGACACCAAATGACAAACCCAGAATGGTAGTAATTCCTTTCATATTTTAATCTTATTTCCTTAAAAGCTGTGTGCACACACAAGTTTCATTCTCTCTATAATCTGACCTATCTTCTTTTCTAAACTCTTAACTGTCCTTTGCCAAGATCTAATTAAAATGCACAATACACAAAATCCCAAAGCTTTCAAAGTCAATCCTGTGGGTACAGAACAGGCTATGATACACATGACACTGTATCATTGATTCCATGCATGGCTTTGTTTATGCTCAGGACTTAAAGTAAAAATAGAAATATTTTTGGTTTAATGATCCATTGTTGGAATAAATGTTTAAACATTTTTAAAGAGAAATGCTCAGAAGGGCAATTAGCTTGTTGAGCACAGTAAAGGCAAACCAAACTGACACCAAATCAGAGGGTAGAAGTGGGGAATCAGAGTTTAATAAAACTCAAAGCAGGCCACTTATCCTGGTATCCTTTTTCTGATAGGAGCCAGGGCTTTGCATAAAACCAAAAAAAAATCGAAATAATTTATTTGTGAGACAAGTTTTGGACAACACAGAATATGCTGAGGACAAAATTTCCTCCCAGCTCTTCCATGCAAACAGTTCATGCCAGAAGTACAAGCCAGGAACTGCTGTAACAATATGATCAGAGGGCTGCAAACATTAAATAACATGACATGCAAACTGCTTTTACAGGCTGGTGGTCTGAACTTGGAAGAATGAAGCCCTTAGCACACTGGCAGCATTTTTACACTGCAAAGGAAGCAAGTACCATGCCTCAAATGTACCAAAAAATGTTATGTGAACATAACCTATAGATGACAACATCGTATTTAAAAGTAATATGCTCAAATCTGAAATACTGTTCCCTACTAAGTGCAGAGAAATTATTTCAGGATTGGGCAGGAATGCCCAGTAAAGGACGGCAGATATTGACTGTCAGCAGGAAACCTGACACCAAAGTAGAGATATTCAAGGAGAGGGACCCCAACGTGAGACTCAAATTACAAAGACAACAGTAAAAACTGGTCTCCTCCTCTTCAGCTGTGATCCCATTATGCAAGAACAAGGACCTACGCAAATTCACAGGGCAGCTAACTAGGGAATGGATAAAGCAATATTTATTTACTCAGCCACAGCATGTGAGAGTCGTTGATGCAGGACGTTCCTGAGAAACAAGATTTGTAGCTGAAATTTAAAGGGCTCCTGATAATTTTATAGTTGTGAGCATTTCCAGCTTTGAAAGCTGAAATCAAACATAGTAATTTCAATTGCCATTCTTCAGCTCTAAAAATGAACACCTGAGTACCACTACTACTGCTATTGGGAGAACACCAGACTATCTGGGTTAGTGCCTCAATTAGAGTGGCAGTTTCTATGTTTCTGCACTCAATTTTGTGTATTTACACCCATTCTGGTAATAAAATAGCCTCTGCAGCCAAAACAGCTTCCTGCTTTTCAGTGGGGTAAATTAGTCTCCTGCATACTACAAAACACATGCAACATTTCCAGGGTTTATTACTATTCAGAGTCTCAAATACACTCTTTGGTTTTACTGAACCAATTAAAATAAATTCAAATTGGGCACTGACATTTTGGAGCTCACACTTGTGCTCTCAAAATGTCTAGAGTGCCTAGTAAGAGCTAAGGTTTGGTCTGGCACAGTAAAAATTACTCCATTTTCTCCCAGGTCGAGAAGTATCAAAGAAGTCACACAAGTCTGAAACAGGAGATTATTGCTTCAACCCAGAGTTTAACTCAGAATATAGTCTCCTGCCTCAGGAAAGCACTGTATTCACATCCCTCTGATACTACTTGGTGAACAATGTGTTCTCAGCTTGAAAAAAAAGAAAACCTATCAGAGTCTCCAGAAACACTCACTGAAACAACAAAGAGTTGGAAAATGCTTTCAAAGGAGCCACAAATCCACCAGACCAAAGCAAGATGCCTCAGATCTGGCATGCAAGGCTGGAGGAACAGGTTCAGCAGGAAGCATTCGGCTTTGCCCTTCCTCCCCATGTCATCCCTTTGAAAACCAGAAATGAGCTGATTTACCTATTCAGACCTCAGCCACTGCTATAAGTTCCTCCTCAGTGCATGCATGCACCCCCCATTACCTTATTTAGCCATTTCAGCCCCGGTATTCTGTTAGAGTTGATTTGCTCTTCCAGCCAGGGCCGCATCCGCATCCTTTCGACAGGCATTGTCACCCACCTGGGAAGGAGCTGCAGGGAACAATGGACAAGGTTACTTATTTTCCATGCAGAACTCCCAGGCAGTTCCCCCACCTCTGCACAGTACAGACATATTAAAGCTTTGCAGACATTGAACAATTGCAAATATCCTTGTTATTTTAGATCTGTGTGCGACCCTTCCCTAAGAACAACTTAGATGATAAAGTCTTCTTTATAGCAGAAAATACTCTTCTAGTACACCTGGATTAGGAAAACCTTCATCTGAAGAAGACACATGATACTAGCAAAAGCTTGTCTGCTGATACAAGCAGGATACCAGAGGTCACAAAGAAAACCAATTATGTTCCTGGGGGTATACCTCTTTTCGGCACACATACCTGCATTTGCACAAGACCTTTTCTTGCAAAGAAAAAATATGTAAAGCAAAAAATCCACATGCTGGAGGCATCACTGTACTAGCTAAAATGATGCATCTGCTAAGAAAAGTGCTTTTAAATGTCTGTTTCTGTCATATAAACTGGCCTAAAATTATGAAAAATACATTTTATGTCACAGCAATTTATCAGACCATTTTGGCTGTGGCTGACTAGTTTGGCCTCCTCCCTCCAGCTTTCTCAGATCAACCCAGTCACTGATATTTTAGCTGTTATTTTACATTTCAGTGCTGCTCAGCTATGGAGTGAGTGCTTCACAGCCCCCTCAGCTGCACCATGTCACCTTATATTATTCAGTTAAGACTCCAACTGACTTTTTTTGTCTCTCTCTCTCACCACATGACCTTGAGGCCACTTCCCCGTTTAGAGCTGTAAATTATTGACATAAGAGTCCAAAGTCTTGAACCTGCGGCAGAAAATTTTAAAAACATTAACCTATCTCAGGCACCACTCTGTAAGTGCCAACTGCGACTACATGCACATTAAAGCACCGCATTAAATGCCTCTTAAGCAGCCTGCAATCCATCATTTCCACATTCAAGTACTTGCATTTAGGCTGCTGCTTCTCCTTGTCCCCTCTGCACCAGGTTCAGCTCCTTCCTCTCTCCTCTGTTCTTCACATCTGTGTTCTCTGCATCATTCTTAACTTCTCTGCTCCACTGTTCTTGTCACCTTTGATCTTAAAATAAAAATAAAAAAGAGGAAAAAAAATTGAAAACACACAGCAATGGCACAAATGTAAATGGTTTGTTCTCTCTTCCTATGGGAGTACAGGCATCAGACAGACTAACAATTAGGCAGTACCAAGCCCACACCCAGCGCAAGAGGAAGAAAAACGTTCAAAGTTTCCTCTCATTGCTCTGAGGACATGTATTTCCTGAAACTAGTAAGGAATTAAAACCTGAGCGCAACAATAAGGCTCTTTGATATGTTCCCAGAATTTACCAGCAGCCATGCTTACGCTAATCTCTTAGCAAACGTATTGGCATTTTGTTTACTACTGTGCAGAGGGGTTATGCACACTTCAGCTGCAGCCTGTTGCAGTAACTACAAATTTCTAAAATAGCTCAGAAAATGGTTGCAACTGCTCAGCTCCCTTTCAGGTGCACATCAGACATACTCAAACAGCAAACCCTAGAACTCGACAGCGGCCGAGCCCTTGTGCAAATCCCCTCTCTGTGCAAGCGGGAAGCTGTTTTCTGGGCAAGGGTGACATAGGTGTAGCTTTCTCATCCCCCAGGTCAGTGGCAAACAGACAGCAGTGCCACTGCAGTCCCCTGTCCTTGGCACCAGCAATCCTCATCCAGGTTGCAGAATGTGTATAGGAGATTTGTAGCATCTTCCCCTACTATACTTTGAGTCAAAGCCGAAAAATGCAAATGGAAATGCACTAAAAACATGAACAAATTTTTATTTGTCTGACAAGAAAGAAACAAGTATCTGCAACAGATGCATTTCTTTGTAAGGTATCTTTAAGTATGCATGCACTTTGAGACAATTCCTGGAAACACCGCATCAGAGTCAACACTCAATATGAGTGTTCCCATTTAGCAGTTGGACTTGTCTTGTCTTCTGGGTAACGAGCCCTTAAGACAAGTTTCAAGCCCATCTGAATAAACAAATTAGACAGAAGGCAGAAAAGTCATCTTGAAAGCAGCAGCAGCAACGAATCCCACTTGGGACAGGCAACATGGGAGAAACAGAAGCTGCCTTTGTGCAAAAGCAATACATTTCAGGAAATGAGAAAGCTGCCAACAATTGCTACTGCAAGGAAGCTGGTCTTGCCCAAAATGGCATGGTTGAGCCAGGCTGTCGCTTCCCTCCCACGTCCCTGGGGGCTTCCCCAGCTGCTCCCCTGCTGATGCTGCAGTGTGGTGCTCATCTCCTTTTGGGCACCCTGGGAGTCCTCTGGGATTAGCACCTACAGCTGTCAGCGCACACCTTCACATCCATCACTGGCACCAAGGCAAATTCATCCAAGGTAATCAGAAAGAAAGTTTGGCTTGTGAGAAGAGAGGAGTGGCTCCCAAGACCTATTTATCTGAAAGTAAATTCAAACCCAGCTAAAAATAACCCCATAATCATGTCCAGTTGGGCAGAACAGCGGGCATCTTCCGGTGCTGTGTCTCTCATAGAGGGACAGGCATGTTATACTTCTGCTCACCAAACCACCCCTCCTTGTGCTCCTCTAAGAGCACACGCTGCCAAAAATAAAGCTGGATGTCTTCAGAAGACACTACCAGACCTGTCTGCCTTGGGACAGTACTGACCACAACAGTGCTAAAATGTAGTGGGTTTTTTTGCAGTTGCATGTCATCAACATTGTTTTGATGAAAATATCAAGTCAACTTTACTGAGTAACTGCCTGTGGGAAATGAAGGCGTTTTATCTTCCCTCCAGAGTTGACAAATGCATGATTTATTTGTACAAAATGAAACATCAACTCCTGCAGTGCCTTAAAAGTAGCTTGTCTGTCCATAAGCGGGGTCAATAGGTGCACGTGGAAGTCTTATTCCAATGGCTCCAGGTGGGTAAACCTGAAGTCCATCCCTCAGTGAGTACAGAATCAATCACTTGACATTAAGAATCATTCAAATTTGAGAAGGCCTTTGAAATTCTCCAAAACAGGCAGCAAAGGCATGTAAAATTTCAGGGGCCATCACCTAACACCAAACCAGCTTCACCATCCATCAGAATATATTAATTATAAAAGAAACCTACAAAGCCAGAAACTAAGGTAAGCCATACAAAGCAGCAGGCATGCCAAGTTCCTTACTCCAGCCTCTCTCCAGTGTTTACCCAGCTGAAAGAAAAAAGCAGAAACAATCCATCCTTTTACGGAGAATGAAACACCAACATTTATAATTTGGAGCAGGCTGTCAAACCACAAGCACCTATACACCTATCTGCCATTCCTGGTCAACCTTAATGCTGCACTTCCCCTGCACATTTACACCTAGAAGATACGTGTAGCTGTCTGTACTTTTTGTACCAGGGGGGCAGGTGAATTTCAAACAGTATTTTCAGAGCTGCCAAGGCATCCAGTCCCCACTGACTTCATCACCACTATGATGTCCTGAGCTGTGGGTACCCATTCGCTGGCCTATGCAAATCTCTCCAGAAACCTGGTTATCTTTGCCTGCTTGAACCTTCGCACTTCAGGTTAACTGGGAGAAAAATGGCTTAATGCCTGCCATGGGTCACTTGACACCATCCTCCTCCACCTTGGAGAGACCATGGATAAGGGTGGCTGGGGAGAGGAGCAGAGTCAGCTGAGGTTGCATTGGCAAAGAATCACATCTCACTCCATCACCCTTCAGTCCTATCCCAATTTTGCTGCATGCTAATGCTACTCTTTGCCGAAACAGCTTTCTGAACAAAACCAGAAACTTAGCAGGCTTACAAGCAACACCTCTTTCTGTAAGGTCTTTTTCATCCATTTGAACCTGGACCATGTCTCTCAGCCTGTTCAAAGACATGAGTGACAGCACAACCAACAGAGGAAGACACTCCAGCATGTTTAGACCACAGCTTCAGACTTGGATAATACTGAAAACCAACATCTCTTTGGGGAAAACATGGGAAAATGCTTAATACTTACTCCCAGAGACCCACCACTGGAGTCAAACTTTCTGGCATTATGTTGAAAATAATTCCTGTTTGGTTTTGTTTCTGGTTTATCACTGTCCCATTGTGGGGGAAGGGAAGAACAATCACCAAGAAACACAGTCAACTGCACATGGGACCTAAGAAAGCATTTTTCAGCCCTATCTGAAAACACAAGCTCATTTAGACATGGGAAGTTGGGCTACCTGTTGGGAAATCATTTTATGAATGCTTGCCATGCTTAGTAACACAGCCAGTCTTCAAGAACCTCTACTTTTAATCATGCCTCTTACAAATGTGTTAAGACTGCTAGCTCCATGAATTTCCCTTTTCTCACTCCATTTTTATAACCTGCCTCATTCTTAGAGGGGGCTGCAGTTGGGGGCATTTGCCTTTTCCGTGGTGGAAGCTTATATGTGTCAATGGACATTAAGACATCAATAAAATTATTCCCAAACAAGCGCTGAGTGTGCAAGACACCAACCCCAATGCAACTGTCTGGAAAAGCAAGCTACTGGGAGCCTGGAAGGAGCCATTCCCCTGCAACAAGCACGGCCCACTGATGTGCTGATGCCACAGTTTATGGAGGGATTATTTTGACCTTCTTTGAAGCTTTATTTACTGCACTATTCATGCTAGTCCTGTGGTCAGTTCACCTTATTTTTTGCAACTAGACTTATTTTTGCAACTAGACACTGTAAAAACATGGTTGAGGCTACCCCACAACAAACTATAAACTGTCCTAATCCTGCAGGTGTGACATGAAGGAAGAGTGCTGTGGAGGGCAGAGGTCACAGGATCTGCTGGAGCTGGTGCCAGTATAGCCACGTTAGGAATACACAGACTGGGAGGAGACCAGTCAATAACATTGCTCCCACTGCTGCACACTGCACTTGAAAATGAGCTTTCTACCAGGAAATCATACCAGCAGCCTGGGTTGAAGCATGCAAGCTGGCTTCTTAAGTAGACAAAGCTGAAAGAAGAGTCCTAATGACGTAAGGATGGAAAGCACATTTTTAGGAGTAGTCACACAAAGGGCATTGAGCAGGTAGCTGTCACCACAGAATTCTTAAAGACACAGTAAACCATGCTGAAATTCAGCTACATACACATTCTTTGCAAGATGTGTTTTTCTAAGATCTTTTATGCAAGACTCTTCAGAAGGAAACTACAGTACTCAATTATTTTTAAAGACACAGCAGAAAATATTATTTTGAATATCTATTTATCTTTAAAGAGACAGCAGGAAATATGTAAGTGATGGTTGCAATCTGTATAAATATTTTCACTCCATAATGTTTAATAAAGAGCTTGTAGTCCTCTCCTACTCTATGCTAAACCATTTTAGTAAGTCTGACTTTCTTTTTATTCTGACAGAGATAAGAATCCTGCCATACAGAAAGCGTAACCTTTGAGAATGAACAGCTCTTCACTAGAATTGCAGCAGCTGTAGACAGAAAGTGAAAGCAAGAGCATGGCAGGCATTACATCTGAGCAGTACAAGATGTTCTCTTCCCTTCGGTTTCACTCTGACAGCATCTGGGTAACTGAAAAAGCATAAAGGTTATCCCAAAACCAGAAGCTACTCTATGCCTGTGGATATTTCTACGGAATTAAAAAAACAATCTGGAAAAGAAATTCTTCTTTCCCCATCACAAAACACCCAGTTACAAGATTTGTCAGTATACTGACATTTTATTAATGGTTCTGAGAAGGTAAGGTGAGATAAAAATATTGGAGGTACATTTGTGAAGTAGGTCACAGACTTTCCCCAAAGCTGTGAAAAAACATCTGTTCCCCAGAGGAGATGTGAAGAACATTGCATGGTATCTATTTCTCTTTTCTCTGCAAATACAGAACTAGCAACATTTTTTTCAAGTTATATTGTACTTGTGCTTTGCTGATAATTTTTAAACTATTCACTTTGTTTGTTAATGCTGCTGCAGTTTCAGAAAAGCATCAATCACCCTGTGTGACCAAAGAGATATGCTAAAATGAGACCATACGCTAATTTTAGGATTCGTAGAACTGGGTTCTGTATTTGTGGCTGTGCCAAGACTGTTCTAGGATACAAGGAAACATGATCTTTTTTTTAAAGAACAGTACTTGGAGCAAAATTCTGCCCTTTGGTCACATACTGGACTCTGCCTTCATATGGGGTTCTGCATATTGGGCTACTTTTCTCAGCTATTCTATTGTGAATGCCCCTTTCAAAGGTTTAACTGTATATATTCTGAGCAAAGCCATGCTTGGAAGTCAAACTTGTCAGAGGGATAGAGCCTTCTCCTACATAAGAAAAACTCTTAGCCTCACCCACACAGAAATCAGAAATGTGAGATTGACACTGCAACAAGGACAACACAAGTACACAAAATAAAATCCTGAAGCTCTTGGCTTAGAAAACAGACATGAAGCAGGAAAACACATAAAAACCTGTAAGAGACTTTCTGGATTCATGGACAGTTAGAAAGCAAAACCCACCCTCTCTGGTTTTTTAATTGCATATAATGGTGCCTCTTTGGTTCCCTTTCATTATTCTGTCAGTGATGCTCTGCTGAACTGGCAGGGATGGGGGAAACATCACGGGCAGATTTGCTTCTCACTAAGCACCTCCTGCCTTGCGCTCCTTTAAAGTATATGCCATGGTCGACTGCTCCACAGACCTAGCTCATGTGTTGGCTGTAACACTTGATCCACACTGCAGCAATGGCAGTAATTTTCCTGCTCTTTCCTAACAATTTGGTGACAGCAGAAAAGACACCATGAGCATGCTATATCCTTCCTATCCATCACCCAGAAAAATAATTCACTGCAGCCAGGAAAGGGGGTATCTTATTTGCTCAGGTGCCTGCAGGAAGAGGAAACCCCATCAAGACAGGCCAGAAAGCAAAGTATTGGAGAGCAGGCAGGGTGGGAGGGCATAGGTCCTGGGCAGGCTGGTATAAGGCACGGTCTGGCTATTAGGAAGAACCTGTACATGCAATCCATGAGCAGTACTTCACGTGCTTCCCTACATTCTCAGATCAAATGTGGCAGGGCTACAACAGGACCATGACTATTAAGGGGAAAGCTATGTGGAGTGGTGAAAAACCTGGGAAACCAGGCTGCCTCATTGCAGCTTCAACAGCTACTCAACCTTCCAAGGCCCTGCAAAGCAGGGACCAGGTTGTGCCCACCAAAATGCAAGGCAGATGGAGATGGAGGGAAACATTCAGCATGCCTTCCTCTCCTGTTGCTCTATCCAAGAAAGACACACAAAGGTAGAAGAAAGAAAAGCCCTTGCATCCTCAAGGGAACAGAGGGCAAAAAACAACCAACCTGACTTGCCCTGAAGAAAAAATCAAACAAAATCCCAAACAAAACAAAGGCAGAAAATACCTCAAATATGTATTGAAATCAGCATTACAAGACTGCATGATAAGTAGGCCCAGGAAAACATACAATGGGAACTCATACTGTATGTAGAGTGTGCTTCATCAGCCCTATAGCATTTCTGTTCCACCCAAAGGGTGTTAACATTCCCTGGCTGGGATTCAGACATTACACATCAAAACAGACTCTTTCCTTTTGTTTCCATGCAAAGCTTATTCTCCCTCAGCAGCAAAGACATGAGACTTTTGCAGTGATCTCAGACATCATTAAAAGCAGCCCTCGGATTTGCAGACTAGAAGTGCACTGAAGAAAAGCCATCTTATTTTAATACAATAGACTCAGAAGGCTGAGTTTTTTGCTTCTGGACTTAGCCATAATGAAACAACACTTCAACCTCTCAACACCAACAATAAAATTTCCCTTGCACTAGCTCCTATGCTGAACACTATTATAACACTTGAGTAACATGGTGTCTATGGCTGAGCCCATTCACTTCTCTGGCATTGCAGCAACTTACCTCAGCTGGGAACTTGGCCCATGCTTCTAACAGATTGTTAAAGATCTTCTCTGCAGTATCCTTGCCATGATGATCATCTGCACACACATCAGTGTCTGCAAGTCTGGTGACTATACAATATGATTGCTTTACTTCCAGCTTTAAAAGAATATTTTGTTTCCTGGGGCTTTCTTTCATTTGTTTCGGAGGTCTTGCAGGAAGTGAAGATGGGAGACGCCAAATTCTGGTGGCATTAGGATGCCAACAGGTCTGTGCAAGTGATACGCAACAGCACGTGACTACAGAAGGCTCTTCCCCTGCCACCTCCTCCGTGAGTCTTGAAAGCAGCCATAACTTTACTATTAATAATCACTCCAATACATGACTTGTTTCCTTCCTAAACTTCATGTTACATCTGATAACTGATCACCATTTGTCCCCAGTATCTGGGATATATAACTATTTTTCTCCCAAAAGCTGCCTTGAAGAGAGGTGGTGACTTTTCCATAGCAGAGCTGTACTTCAGTTGAACAAGTCTGGGAAGTGCTTGTTTACAAGAAATCTGCTGGCATGGTTGTCAGGGAGTAATTAATTCCTTGCACTAGGGAGCAGTTATCCCCCAAATAATCAGTTTTATTTCTGAATTAAATGCTTACACATGAATCCACTCCTGAATACCCACACTGCTGCTGCTTAGCTGTGTCAGTCGGAATCCACTGAAGCCAAACCCTGTGTGTTCTTTAAAGCTGCCAGGAAAACTCAGCATTTGACACCTGATTCCTAAAGAATTTTCCAGCATGGTGAAAACTAGAAGGCTATTAAGGCTCAAACAATTATCAGGAATCACTTCACTGATACAACTCAACAGCATGGTTCTGTTAGACCACCCCACTCTTATAAGCTCCATGACTAGGTTTACAGCAGACATCTCTAAAACTTTTAACAAGTGTGTTTCCTACATGGGTCCCTCTACAACCAGTGGAAAATCACACATGCATGTACCGGCAAGATCAGAATCATAAACTGTAAAAGTACTTTTTAAAGCCTGGGCGGTCTTCATGTCCTGCCTAGCATTCCTCTGCCTAAGTACAGGGTAAATGGTTTACAGAGCAAGTACTTTATAGGGTGCTATACGTTAGAAAAAGAGCCACTGTAAAACAAAAGTGCTTAATCTCAGTGTTCCCACACTTACGGTTTGTGAGGCTCAGGTGAGATGGCAAAAAGACAATGGCATTTTAGAGGCACTCACAGAAGCAAAAAGGAATTATTCCAGATAGCAAACACTGAAAAATGGGTTCAAGGAAGAGTTTTCACATTCACTGGCCATGACCTGCACCTGATGTAATCGACCTTGCTCAGACTGGGACTGTTTCTCACAGCTACCTTTGTTTGTGTAACATACTGTTCTGCAACACACAGCAAAAACTATTTGCACACTATGCTAAAGTGCGATTTAATATTTGCTTAAAGCTTTCATTTTATTGTCTGGGCAAGGGCAGTTTCTACCACTGAAGTTAATAGCTAACTCACACCTACACCTTTGCTATCCAAATTTCTAATTGAGAGCACAGCACCCAGATCCGAGAGCCCAGGACAAACTACCTCTGCCTAACCTCACAGAGAGCAGCAAACCCAGCCCTTTCAGGAAAGCAATCTCTTCCTATACTTCCAAGAGAAGGTATTAAAGAAAAGTATACGCTATTTTGGATTTGTAAAAAACACTCTTGTGCTTACTTTGAGACTTTCTTTACAGACAGATCAGAGCAGGCACAGACTTGGGGGCTGGGATCCTCTGAATCATCGACACGGCGAGCTGGAAACATGTCTGTCACATGAATGTATTTACGCTTACAAAAATAGCACCATGAAAGAAGCAGATGTGTTGAGCACAAAAAATAAATTGAATTAGTTATTACAGAGATATTGCTTGACACTGGAGAATTTAAGAGAGAAGTATCTTTCTCTTGTATATACATTTGAAAAGCTTGCACTGAAAGACTGGCAAAGTATTAAGTGCTTGTACTTGTTGAAATGGTATGATCTAATTCTCCTTTTTCTAAAGATGCTACTCTTTCTTCTGCCACAAGACATACAGGATATGAATAGTTAATAGGATTGGTTACAAAATGTGCTTTTAATTGAAAGGTTTTGTGTTGACCACAGACCAACAGCAATTAGACAGCCTCCATTTGTGATCTGCAGCAGCTATTTCTATCTTAGAAGTTTCCTAAAATACTACTGAGCTGGAGTGAGACAACTCAACTCATCTTCATTTCTTATCTAGCTGAATAAATATTATTAAATTAAACAAAGCTAGTCTTCTTTGGCTTCCCTCATCAATCTCAAATCTCTAGAATGGTTTCGGCATCCAAAGCATTTAGTTTTCATATGCTTGAGTGCAATGTGTTCAAATGTGTGAGAATTAGACCTCTGGAATTTAACCCGCTTTTATTTCACCCCAGTTAGCTTCAGCAGAACAGCGATTGTCCAAGCTTCTCATCAACACTCAAACTTTTTGTTGATACAGCCCAGGAACATGCATCTCTACATATGAGAAGGACATTCATTTGAGATTACACAGCCACCCAACGTTTGGACATCTTTTGACTAATTCACTGGGTAGTTCTCAAGGTTGAAAAGGACCTTATAGCTGTTGACTGATCTGTGGAAATGGAATGAAACCAATCACAGTCATTTCATGTCACCAGCAAAGATGATATCAGATAGGATCTTTGGTTACTGTTGACTTGCCCCAGATCTAAGTGGACAACCCCAAAGGTGCGGTGCAAGGAAAAAAGCCCACCACATATTTTATACCTGATACTGTAACAATCTCAAACCTCAACATGAATAAAATTCAAACGCACCTAAAAGCTGAATGACTGACCTCTTATCAGATTGGATGTCATCACCTCCATTGTACTTTCTGTACATGTTTGCCCCAGCATTTCAAAACGGCACTTCTGTGACCAAAGAAGATGTCGCTTCCCAAATCACAGGGCTGTTGACGAGACCTCTGGCTGTGAAAAGTGGTACCTGGATAAATCAGACATGCAGCTCCTTCTCCCTATCGTGTAGTTTGCTGCCATGCAGCAGTCAAATTTACCAACAGATGAAATAAATAGTAAAACTGAACTAACTTTTCAAGTTCAGCTCGCATGCTTCTTTGCTCTGTGCTTATTCTTTCATTTTTGCCAACTGGGAAATGAAAACCAATGGAATCAGTTTCACTTTTGTTTGTATTTGGTTTCAATTTTATCCTCAAGTTTTGCTTTCATCTTTTTCTTGTAACACTGTTGGGATTTCAGATGCTCCAGGCAAGCTTTCAGTAATTTAAAAACATTAGTCTCCCATCTTGCCTGTTTTCCTGTTGTGGAATTATTTTTATTTTACATAAAGTTTTTAAGACATTGTCACAATTTTGGAAAGTGTTTGGGGTGGAGGTGTTTAGTTTAGATTTTACAAATTTAAATGCCTAGTCCAATTAAATTCAGTACTTCAGTATTTTCCACTTGATTCATCTCAGCTGCATATCCATTTACATGATTCAACAAAACACCTTAACAGAGTGGTCAGTGCATCAAATGCGCAAAAGCCCGTATTGTGTACCAAATGCATGTTTTATGTATATATATCCATGAAGTGCACATAGAGACCTAAATTTACTGCTACCTTAATTTATTAAACAACTAAGGCATTATCTTGCTTAGATAAAGCTGTAAGAGGCTTGCCTGGAATGCTGTCAAGCAATGTTCAATATCAACAGGAATATTACAGTACAGGCTTTGTCTTCTGTGCACACATCTGGCCCTTCAAGTCACATATATCCCTCCATTCATACCAAAAAAGCAGAACTTAACCATACTTCAGACTTTTTAAAACCAAATGCATAAGCAACTCTTCCTTCTTTTATGCTGTATCAATGTTAAGTATCTAAGTCTTTAAAAGTAAAATAATTTTACAGCAAAAGGGAAATGATTAGACAACATACACTGTCACGTGCAGTTCAAAACAAAGGACAGATTTAAACACTTTTGCTTTGCCACGCCTTAACTTCATTCCTAACACCAGAGATCCACTGGGAGCTACCAACGAAGCCTGTAAAGGTTAGCTGAAAAACTATCAAACCGCAACCTGCTCTACTTTTCAATAGCCAGGAGTATGGATATTATTACTTCCAAGCTTCCCTTGGAAGCTAGCAACCTATATAGCAACAACTGAATGTTAAAATAACTTAAGAGTTAATATTTAGTTCTGCACCTGAGGTGAAATAACATGCCACATGTCCAAGTTGCAACAAGATAAAATGTTTGTCTTGTACTAAAGACTACTGTACATTTGCTGCAATCTGCCCCCAAGCAAACAAAGGGGTCAGAAGATTTTCAATATACACAAAGCTGGGCTTTCATTAAGAAAGTAAACATTACTGTATTAGTTACCATTTCTTTCTTTTCTTCCTAGATCATTTAAAAAACCAGTAATTTTTCATCAGCTTCCAAGACATTGAAAACATATCTGGTACTAACTGGAAGAGCAAGTTTTAAAACCTTTTCACAGTTTATCAATAAAAAATGTGTGCTGTAAAATATATTATTTATGTTATATACAAAATATCTTAATTGTATATTTTTACATATATATTGATACATATGTCTGCATATATATATTTATATACATATAGGCCAACATTAAGCTCTAAACTGTTAATATGGTTTCCCTTCCACTAACTGCCCATTGTTAATTTCAGTTTTGCTTAGTGGCTGTGCTAATCTATTTTAATCTTAACACAAGAGTTCACACATAGTCAATACACAGAGTAACCTTCATACAGTTCCAACAAAACTTCTGGGTGGGGAGGAAAACCAACCTAAGGGGAAATTATTTAATTACCCCAAATTATATTTTCCATAATGTTATTCATACACTGTACCCAGACTCTTTCTAGCTTGCTTATTTGTGTTTTGCTTTTGCACTTGAGATCTCAAAGGCCAAACCAGGAAATGTTTGGCACTAATGACAGTTTGTAACAGCATAAACTACAATAAAACTTCTGTAAACACTGTCTTATGGTTTATGCCCTCAATATCACAATCATTGTAAGCTTTTGAAGAATCAAGTTTCAAAAGAGCAATCTTTACAAACAAGTCACAGAGATAAGTAAGAGTAACACGTGATTAGTTTTACGGCTTTACCCACCAATGGACCATGACTTTCAATACAAGATGTACAAAATAAAAGTTGAAGTTCTAATCTGCAAATATCAGAAGAATTTTGCAGGAGTACCACTCCAGTGCAATGTTAAATGCACACAGGATGCACTTAACCTTACTGTAATTACTGTCAGGTTAACAAGTGCAGGAGTAACAAGCACAGATTAAACAGGATCATCATAGACTTTTTTTTTTGTCTGGAAGTTTCATAAGATCTTATGCCACAAGATTCACATAACAAAGGACAATAGGCAGTCTTGCTTCTCTGTGTTATCTGCAAATGGACCATAGCTTATGCTTCTCAGTGGAAGTTTCCTAGCAGTTTTCAGCAATAGTTCTTGATCTGCGTCTGCAGCAATTCTTTGTGAGCAATCAGTGCCCAAATTTTGATACTGAACTGTTCTGACTTCTAAGTTGCACAGCAAGTTTCTCTCCCACAGACTGCCTAATCATTCCTGAACCCAAGTAAACTCCTGACATACATGAAGTGGCCACGAGCACCACAATTTCTGTATTGCAGGAAAAATACCTCTTGTTTTGGAGCTACCTCCCAACGTTTTGTTTGGATCTCATTTATCTTACTTATTCACTATCTTCACAACACTAATGATTTTAAAGAATATCCCCAAAACCCCTTCAGTCATGTCTTTTCCAAGCTACTTAATCTTTCCAAAAAGCACCTTCATACCCTTGATCATCTTTGACACCCTTCTCTGCAGCTCAGCAACTTTTACTAAATCCTGAATGAGGAGAGGGGAGCACTATGGATTTATAATGGCACAATGGTGTTTTCTATATCTATTTTTACTCCTTCCTAATAATTCCTAACCTGCCCTCTCATTTCTAAGCCACATCTTGGCACAGAGCTAATTTTTTTCATTGAATTATTGAGTAAGAAGTCAGTTTACACTTCATCCTTGTGTACAGAAAGTTAACATTCCCTTCCATGTGCATTACACTTACATTGGTCTGTACTGAACTTCATCTGCAAACTTGTATCTGGACTTCCAATGTAAGATTCTTCTGCAGACTTTGGGATTTTCATGCTCTGAATGAATTAATACAGACAGCAAACTTGTTAAATCACCACCACCTATCCCTTCTTCCAGTCCTTGGGGGAAGGGGGTACACCAGCAATCTCCTTTCACTGAACAAACTGATCCCACCCTGAAACTGGCCCTGTGTTAATAAGGACTGTATCAACCAGACAGTAGCTCAGCAATCCCTTTAAATGACGCTGTGAGAGTCATGACGCACAACTCCTTGGCAACAAAAGCTGGGCCTAGTCGCCTAGTCTTTGCCAACGTATCACATTTATACCTATGTTCACTAGTCCCATTCACTAATCCCTGGCAAACAACAAGCAAACAAAAATGCCCATCCTTGAGTTCTCAGTCTCCCCAGAAACCCTGAAAAACTGACATCTCATTTGTCACTTTCTATTCCTGGAACACTAAGGCAGACCTACACAAGGAGTTACACACAACAGGCAATGTACAGGCAACTTCCTACTTTAAGTTTCTCCAAAACTCTTCAACAAGGATCACCTCCTGCCTTCTACTTCATCCTTCTCAATGGTTCATCTGATACCCTCTCTTACAGACACTTCAGGCAAAATTCTTCAACATGCTTACTCCTTAAAAGAAAAGAAAAAGTCTCCTGCAAAGGAATCTCCTTAAAACTCTTCCACAGTGAAACAAGGCTCAAAGAATTTGTTTCACTCCTCTGCTCTATCTTCCTTGAGCACTCCTTCTAGGCATAGATCACTTATCAGCAGGCTTCCTGGTTTTGATGCACCTCAAAGAGGATTTTCTAATTGTTTTCATGCCTTTACCAGCTTGTTCTGTTACTCTTTTTGGCTTATCTTACTGTGTTTAACACAGATTTTATGCTCTTTTCCACCTTTCCCATTTGAAGACAAAACTTCAACCTTTGAAAGACCTCCTTTTTTTCCTGTTTTTACTTTGCTTGTCAATCTGATCAGCTTTTTTGGCATTTCTGACCATGATGCCATGCAATTGCTCTGAGACTACTATTAGTGTCTTTGATGCACTACATGCCACTTGCAACTATTTTACACTTTTGACTGCTTCTCACCATTTGATTATATTTTCTCCGCTTTATGAAGATTGATTTTGGGAAACTGAGCACTGCTACAACACTCTTGGCTTTATTGTTCCTGAAGCAACATTGAGTTTAAGGGCATTGTGATCGCTGTCACGTCAAAGCTGGCTGGGATTTTGAATGCAAAATTCTTGCTGGCCAGTACCTTGTCCAGAGCTGCTAGTCACAGAGTACCTGTACAAGCTACACCTAGGAAGTATGCTTTTCTTGCACCCGGGCAAATTGCATGTTGGAGCATGACAAAACCTATGTGGGGGCAACTGAGACCTTCCATTAGCAATCTTATTTCCTACTCTTGTAGCTTCTCTACAAACTACGCTGCCTTAATATTGTTGCCAACACCTTGCCTGGGCAGTCAGTCATATAGCCCTAATCTCTACTCTTCTTATACAGACCTAGAACATCAGCTCATGAGACCCTGTGTTACTTCCACAAAGTTATTTCCTCTTTAACAAAATGTATCTCACTTCATGCACGTGCCAGATACTCTGTCCTCTCTATGCTTGTCTCTACAACATCTGAACATCCACAAAGCTCCTGATACTCCAACTGTTGTATCATGCAGATGTTTTAACACAAGGGGGATGATGTGCCTCTTAACGAGAGGATGTGTCACGGCAAACTTCACATTCTTCACCTATCCGCTTTTCCCCACTTTTTGTTTCCTTTTAAACATATATTAATACATGCACAATATATATAAGTGAATGTTTTAATTTAAGGTATACATAGCCTGGCTGCAAATTTATTTACATAAAGCCTAGTCTTCTAACGCAAACTCTTTCTATTTCAAAAATATTTCCATTTCTTCTTGAATCTTAGCTCCCTTTCTTTTTCCCCATAATTTTCTCAACTCTGTATTAAGACTTTGCCTCTAACTTCACTTGGTCCCACATACTGAAGACCTTCACATCATGGAGAATGGGGCCTTTAACCTCCTAACAGCCTCTCATACCTCTTGGCTACCCTTTTCCATGTAAAGTGGCCTGGGATGAACAGCTCTTCTCTAGAATCTGACTTGGCATCTCCTGAAACCTGACCCTTCTGCAGTCAGCATGTAACGGTGTGGCAGTGTGAAGACATGTGCCAAATTTAATGGCTGACTGGTCTGCATACATCTGCCAACCTGCTGGGACCCCGAGCCTCAGAGACGTAACACGGGGCTCAGCGGGCTCACACCTTGCCATGCCCATACCTTGCTGAAGAACTGCCATGTGGCACATGACCATGATAAAGCGATACTGTGCCAAAGGAGTCTGTGCTCTCACACCTTCCCCACCCTTTACTAGTGAAACGAAACCACAGCACACTAGGGGCATGTGAAATAATTCCCCAGTGGGATGTTACTGACAGGGGCCAGAGAAGGACACCAGTATCTCTGCAGGGGCTGGTGGCATGGAAAGACTGCAATTCACACTGGAGCCATCAGCCTCACCGATTCCGCTACTTTTATGTCACTGATTTTGTTTTAAGGGTGAATTTAAATATTGCTGCTCCACTCAACTCTCTTTTTAAGGCATTGACACAAGCATTCTGCAAAACTTACTGTATGCAAACCCAGTAAGACTTAAATAAAATAACCATAAACATGCTGTATTTCATCTCCAGAAACTGAGATTGTAGTTTACAACTGCTCATACCTTCAAGAGATTGCTCTAAGATAGCACGGTAAGCTGGGCCATAAATTATAACTGTACACTAATCAGAACGAAAGTTCTGCATTCTGAAATTCCTTTATCTGAGCTCTGTGTCTAAATAAGCATGACTAAAACACCGACTCTGCTGTTTGGGTGCTCACGCTAATCAAACCGGGAACTGAAGACCCAAGTATCTCTGGGAACCTGGGCCGCGGGATCCAACCCTTCCAATACGTGCAACTTTGACCCCAGACGTCGCAAGACACTTGCGATTTGACCCTGCGTGCTGCGCACAAGCACAGCCGCGCCCCCCAAACCCTCCGGGGGCAGTGCGCAGGGCCGGGCCTTGCGCGGCTGGCCGGGGCAACGCAGCGCCCCGCTCGCGGGGCCGCACCCGCACCCGCACCCGCACCCGCACCGGCAGTGCCATCCCCCGCGGGGCGGGATCCCGAGGCCGCCGCCGGGCCCGTGTATGTGGAGGGGGGGAGGGCCGGCCCCGCCCCGCCCGCCGCTTGTGTAACGGGCCGTGCGGGCCG
>JAWWEU010000125.1:41738806-41795740 GCA_035583155.1 Acropternis orthonyx
GCCCCGCAGCCCGCGGGCCCCGCTCCGCACCGCGCCCACCGGCAGCTCCGGCCCCGCAACAAGTGCGGGCCCCCCGGCCCGGAGCGGCCCGGCCCGGCCCGGCCCTCCGGCTCCGCGCCCCGGATCTGTGTGCCCCGCGGGCAGCGGCGAGGGCCCCCCGCCCCATCGCCATGCCCATGCCCGTGCCGATGCCCGCCGCGGCCGCCTCTCCCTGCCCGCCGGCCCGGCTCGGCCCCAGCGCCGCCGCAGCGGGCTCGGCCCGGGGCGCCGCACCCCGACCTTTTGTTTGTACACCCCGTGCGCATCCGCCCCGCAGCCCCCGCCGCCCCGCACCCGGGCACGGTGGCAGGGCGGAAAGCGAAATTGAAATTAAACAAGGAAAGGGAAAAAAAATTGAAACAGAAATAGAAAACAATTCAAAATTACCTTGCCGGCCCGTTTTCGTGGCCCTTATATAATTCCTCAAGGTTACCGCCGTTGCCAGGGGGACGCGAAATGGAAATGAAAACAGGCGCTGAATAATCGCGGGAGCAAAACTAAAAGTTGAGTGCCTCCTCCACCCGGGCGGGGAGAGAAGGCCAGAGTGAAAGCAAAACAAGAGGAGGAAGCGGCGAGGCCGGCGGCGCTGGGAAATCCCCCCGCCTCTCTCTCCGCCGGGCCGGGCCGGCCGCGCAGGCGGCGGGGGCAGGGCTGCGGCGGCGGGCACGGACCGGCACGGCACGGAACCGAGCGGCACAGACCGGCAGGACACGGCACGGAACCGAGCGGCACGGCAGGGCACGGCAGGACACGGCACACGCTTATCCGCGGCTCCCCGCAGCCTCCGGTGGCCCCGCAGCACTTGCACGGAGCGCTGTCGCCGCCGCCCCGGGTAGCGAGGGTCGAGCGGGCACTGCTGTGAGACGCACGGCTCAAAGCAGGCTGTCCCGGGCAGGAATCGCCGCCGCCCAGCCCCACCGGCACCTGCTGCCGTGGTGGGAGTCGTGGTCCCGCACTGGCACACACACTGGCTTTGGAAATGCACAGTGTCACAGTTCCACGACGGGAACAGTTTCAGATCATGTCCTTTGAACCCAGCGAGGCTTGAGCGTCTCGGTTACTTCATGAGAGAGAGCTCTCGGATTCCAACAGATTTTGTAAACTATGTAGATTTTGAATCCATATAGAGGCCAAAGGTGTCCTGCAGAATGTTAATAATCCCTATTCAAACGACAACATATAAAATTGAGTGAGCAGAGGTTGCAATGTGCCATTCCTAGCCCCAGCCATAAATAATAAAGGCAAGGCCCCAAGTACTTGGAGACTGGAGGAGGAATGGAATGGAGTCATACAAAAGGTGGTATATGGAGACAGGTGTATGCATGTCTCACATGCACACGTCTGTACATATGCTATATGCATGCACATACATACATTTGGGTAAGCAAGCGGTATAGCTACATGTGCTGCTACGTGATAACACAGTCATCAGTGGTAGGAGGAATGCTGGGACAGGAGGGGTTTGCAGGAGGTGGCACAGCGGTGTGGTTAAGGAGCTGTGTACTCTCCAGCTGGACAGCAAATGAAGAGCGAGGTGTTGGCCCGGTGCTGTGAGCTGTGAGGACCCTCTGTGGTGGCAGCCCTGGACAATGCAGAGGACACTGAGCTAGCAACGAGTCTACCCTTGTGGGTGACAAGTCCTCGTGTTTTGAAAAGGCTCTCCTTGCACTGAGGAGATCCATAATCACAAAACAATTTGGGTTGGAACGGACCCATGGATGTCAGGAATCTACCACCTCGCAAAAAAATGCTGGGGCCTAGAAGGTGGCTGTGGTCCGTGTGTGCACCAGTAAAGTAAGAAAAGGCAAGGAAGAGGTTTTCCAAGCAAGATGTAGGGTGCCTGGCTGGACAGTAAGATCAAACATCTTCGAAACTTCTCCAGCAGTATGGAGAGGTCCACACTAATGTGGGGGGGACACAGGTTCCCAGAGCAGCTGCACAGGAGAAGCAAGGAAGGGTCATATTCACATGGCAAGTACTCCCAGCTACTTCCAGAAGAGAAGAGACTAGAGGGACTGTTTTCCATGAAGCCACAGTGGATTTGTTATAGACGCTCGTGACAAACTGGAGGAGCCAATTTATATTATATAAAAATTGGATTTATTAACAATCTAATTAGCAAGCGATAAAAGAGCAAAACAGCGCTGGGCAGCCGGGGAGGCAGACCGTGCTCCGCCAGGGCTAGCACTAAAATGGAGAAGGGTCTCTTTATTTATAGTCCTTAGTTCCTGTGCTCGTACAAACTGACATCTTCTGCATTGGGTACGCGCCTGTGCTGTCAGTTGCGAGGTGGTCGTAATCTGCCTCTCGGTGGGATGAAGGCTGACGTCTTCCCCAGCTGTCTTTTAGGTGATTTAAGTCTCACTCGTGTTCCTGTGAAACATCTTTTTCCCACACGTTAATCATCAGTACGCAGTTGTCTATTCCACCGAATATTCATGGCTTTAGATAAGGAAAGAGTCTCTCTCTACCCGCTGATGGCTTTAGATAAGTAAAGAACGTCTTTACTCTCTAATGGCTTTAGGTAAACAAAGAATGTCTTTACTCCCTGTTGGCTTTAGGTAAACAAAGAATGTCTTTACTCCCTGATGCGATTCTATGAACAAAGTTAACCCGTTTGTTACAGAATGAGAATGAGAAACATGGGATGCCTGGCTTAGAATTGACATGTTGACTGAGTAGATGTTCAGGCAACAGAGATAATTAGCAGGACATTAGGTAGTGACAGGACACAGCTTGTATGGAAGGGTCAGACTAGGGCTGTGGCTATAGGGAAAGGGCTATACACTTCATCCCAATAAAAGGAGCAAAATCAGAAAACTCCAGCAACTAAAGCCAAATTTTTATAGACTTAAGGTCTAACTAGGAAAACAGTAGGGTATTAATGCACTTTGACCAGGATGGAGGCAATTACTATGCCAGTTTCAATTAGACAGCAGTAAAGTGATAGTGAGAATTTTTTAACCAGTTTGTTCCCACCCAGAAATAAGATCTTGCAGTTGTAATAACTCACAGAAGAATTAGTTCAGCACTCAAGAACTGTCACAAAGCTGGTGGGACATGCCAGAATGGAACACAAGTAACAGAATGGGAAGGGCTGCAATATGTCTCCCCACAACTCTGGCCCACATGTAACAGAAATGGCAAAGATCCAGAGAAGAGCAGCAAATACAAAGAAAAATATGGAGCAACCCTGATGTTAGAGTAATTCAAGGATTCAAGTGACCAAGATTATCTAGGATGGAGAAGTAATGAAAAACAGAAAACAGTCAGACCAGAGAGAATACACAGTCATGAGTAGAAAGGAGTAGGAGTGGACTGTTTGCTTTCTTTTCAAATATATGGACTAGAGAGCATCAAGGGAAACTAGCAGATAGCATATTTAAAGCAAACAGAAGAAGGTGAACCTTTATGCAGCAGGTAGTTAGACAGTGGGACATCCTGCTTTGAAATGCCAGTAGTTCAGGGGGGATCCGTAAAAGGCACATGCACACATTCACAGGAGGAAAAAACCCCATGCAGTCTGTTAAATGTAAAGACACCAACTCTGTATAAAGCAGCTCCCAAAGCCACCAGTTTCTAGGGGCTAGAAATGCTCTTTGGTAGCCTTGAAAAAAGCCTGACTGGAAATACCTTCAAATGGCTCAGGGAGGGGAGGTGGCCAGTGCTGCTTCAACACCTCCCTCCGAGCAAAGGGAACAGTGGCTGGGGCTGGTTTTTGCCATGCTCAGTGACTTGTGGCTTCCAGTATGTGCTTTCAGTTTGTTTACAGAATGAACCAGCTGTGAAAAAGACTGTAGTTTGTGTATCAGAAGATATTGTACGGAAAAAATGCTTGCCATCATTTTAATAATTTATTATCACACTCTGAGGACTGCTTATTTGCAAAGTGGCACTGCTGTGAATGACATTAATTGGTTTTGGTCAAAGAAAACACAGTTGGCTTCCCTGAGAAACACAAGCCAAAACACTGAGCAGAATTTGCAGCTCACTCTTGCCATTTCTTCCTAACTTTCACCCAGTCTCAGTGGATCATGTTCAAGGATCTTGATGAGGTGCATTCTGTACATTAACAAAGGCATTTCTTTCCACATCTTCCAGCATCACAAGTTCAAAGGACATAGCGGAAGTTAAATCTTCTGTTGTAATTCCTTGCTAATGTTGAAAAGTAATGGGAATGGGCAGCTTTTGTTTTCTAAATTTAACTTTCAGTGGTGACTCATTCCCTCCAAAAAGAAACTTTTACCTCTTGTGACTTGGCTGTTTCAGTAAGACCTGGCAGCTTTAAAATCGGGAAAATTAACCCAGAGATATCATAAATCCACAGCTTTTTCTCCACAGAATTGCCAAAATTTGCAACTCACTTTTTTATCCATTTTCCTTAGGGATCCAGCTACTGGAATCAGCTGTTTCCATTAGCATCTTGCTTTTCCTTCACAAAAGAGTCACTATTCTGGCCTGGCCTTCATTTCTGTGAGAAAAAAAACCCTTGAAACTGGGAATCCCTTAAGTTCCAGAAGGTGAATAAAAAAGCCACCCATCTTAGTTTTAATGTTTAATCATATTTTTGAAAAGGTCAATAACATTTATGACATTTTCGGTTTTTGCTGTTGTTGTTGCGGATTTCACCTTGTCTTTATCTGGAGGTGTCTGTACCATCATTTTGGTTCTTAAAACCACTGTCAAAGGCATTGGGACTATTCATACATAGAATTTGAGTAGCTGAATTTTCTAATGGAGATGGGCCGCCAGCTTACCCATTCACCTACAGCTGACCTGTTTATTTTTCTGGTACATTCAAATAGAAAAGTTAATTTGCATTACAAGCCAGTATCAAGAAAATAAATTGGTTGCAAGAGTCCTACAAGTCTTACTTTAACAATATTATCCACATCTTCCTGAGTGCCTATACCCATTTTTAAATGTGATGCACAGTTAAATTTATTTTCAGTTTTAATTTGTCCTGTCAAAAACATGCTGGTGTAATCTCTTTCACTGTTTTTAAACACTAGATAGTAATGACACCTTCCTTATTAAAAAACCCCAAAAAATTCCTCATGAGATTTCTGATTATAGTTAAGAATTTGAAGTATTTGTATATTAGTATAATACAAATAATCATTACTATTATTCCACTATACTGAGTGTATAATGGAAGAGTGTCAGCTAACCCCTTAACAACTTGTAATTCATTTCTTCTCTGAGATGAGTTTTATTTCTTGGAGGGTTTGGGTTTTTTTGTTTTTCATTTACTCTGTGCTTATACTGCTGTAAATAAAAGGATTTGGTGTTTCTGCCATGTTCTAGAAGTATTTACGCTCATGTTAAAATTCATAGAAACTAAAGCTTGTTGCTCATTTTCTGCTTTTGCTATGGCCCCAGCCTTGCCATGGAAAGCGGGGTGGGCAAAGCAGCGGACATCAGGAAGCATCTGCAAACTGTTGCCGGTGGAACCCTGGAGACTCCGCTGGGTCTCTTCTTCCTTACCCAACCTCCAGGGGAAAAAATTAACTCACTTGATGCCAAATTTCGTGCCCCAAAAGGTGCAATGGAACTGCTCAGACACAATTTTTCAGTCTTTAAGCAGGAGGTATTTATTTCATGCAACGTTGGGAAACCCCCAGCTCACGCTGGACAAAGAGTTCCAACTCATTCAGTGAAAAACTAGACTATTTATACAGTTTTGTGAGTGATTACATCATCTTTACATGTATATTCATATTATTGCACCATCTAATTATAATATTCATAACAGGCGGGGTTAAGGCGGAGTCAAGGGTGGAGTCTTTAATTTGGGGGAATTTTGGTGGTACTTCCTGTTACTTCGGCCTTGGAGGGTCGTCTTTTTGCTCTTCTTCCTCGGGTAAACTTTTGAGCGTTTCTTAATTCTGCTGATTCCAATGTGTTTCTGGCAGGGGTTTCTGGACTTTGGCTTCTCTTCTTCCCCTTATCTTTTTGTGTTCCTTCTAGATATCCATTTATGTATGTGTGTCTGCATTCTGAGCACTCCCTGTCTCATGTGTTCCTTACTTCATGTCCTCTTGTGTCAGCACTAGCATTCTTTGGTAGAGTTAATGTTCTGTTCGTCCTTGAATCCTGGTTCCTTGCTTAGTGTATGTATTCTAAGTTAACTCTTCAGGCCTTGTTCTGTTTCACACTTAAGTCCCAATTGAGCAAATAGGCCCTTAAATAGAAGGACATGAGTAATTCCTCTCGAGTTCAGGGAGAGCTTTCATGTATCTGAAGTTCCATGTCCAGGCAGGAGCGGGTATGGGGAGAACCTCCCACCTCTCCATCTGCTCTCATTTTACCCAGGTTTCTTAACTCAAACTTTTTGTGGTCTTTCCGCCTTTATTTCTCCTGCTATAATGGCTGCAGGGCAGTGTGTAGTTTGCTCGGGCTGCTTCTATGGGATCTGGACCCCTGCTCCATCCTGGTCGGACTCAGCCACATCATCTCAGGGGACAGAAGCATGGGCTGTGCACCTCCTGGCCTGCCCCATCAGCCATGGCAGTGCTGTGTGCCAGCAGCACCACTCCAGTGCTATTCATGCAACACAAAGAGGGAATTTCCTTAACGCATTTCAGAGCAAAGCCACCCGTGGGATAATTCCTTTGTCTTTGGTTGGGCTATGCCAGCAGGGACACCTACCCTTGAGAGGCTTAACAGGGTGTCTAAATTAGTGAATGCTACTCAGCTCGCATATTCAGCTGTACTGTTCTTCTGATTGCTAAGAAATGAGATGGTAGAAATGTTACTTTGTTTTTACTGGTAATAATTAAAGTAATAATTACAGAAAACTGTTCCAGGATGGAAAAATCTCTTGGCTCAGACCAGATCTCTTAACAGTAGCTTCTCTAAACTGCAAAATAAAACTTTTCCATCGCAACGTGAAGCCTCTTACACTTTCAGGAAGGCTAATTGTCCTCATTAAAGTGCTGCTTTAGCCAGCCCTGAGTGAACGCAGTCAGAAAGACAAAAGAGATAAATAACCTGTGACAGACATCTCTTCTACTAAGGAATTTTTATGCCTTCCCAATCTTATTGGCCTAGCTGCAGCCAGGTGCTCCAGGAGGATGGGTAGGTAGGAAGAGCCTATCTCCTGAGCCAAAAACATGTGACAGAGAACACTACTGAGGGCTGTAATGCCTATTCATGTTACTTGTCACCGCTTTTATTTGGCTGCAGTACTTCGGCCCATACCTCTGCCAGCTCAGCTGCTGTACACAATTCGTTTCCTTTAGTATGAGAGAAGAAAGGGAACAAGGAATTTGCTTAACACCACCATTGTGAGACAGTTTTGGCCACTCACATCTCTTGGCCCTTGCAGCAAAATTTAGGGAGGAAAGACGTCCTTTAAAAACGTGTACAGCATCTTGACATTTTAGGGCTGGAGTAGAGTTTGGCAGAGAAAACCTGGATGGGAGCCAGGCTGCTTCATCAGATCGTACCTGAAAGTGATCCTGCTTAGCCCTGCTTTAATAGAGTGTTCTGCCGAAGTAGAAGCTTTTATGGCAATGTTCCCAGTGAAACTGAGGTAGAATATAAAGATAAGTTGATATGTCATCTATTGGCTTGACAAAGCAGAACGAATACTTTTCTTCAGGATAACAATGAGATATTAAGAGCTTTGCTTCATATCGTGTGTAAACACATGATTTATTAATTCAAAACTTATTTGTTGTCAAAATCAAGTCAATTTTCTTTGTTTGTAGTGGATTTTCACATATAAAGAAAACTTTCCAAGGATACTCATTGCAAAGATGTTCACCAGGCACATGCCCCCATCAATCTGTCTGAAGCAGATCACACCTTTCCCTAAATCCTGCTGTTATCCTATTATTATCCTATTAACAGAATGGTAATTTTTGAATGAGTCCTGTCTGTTGACTGCCTTCGTTGTATGTGGCCTGGCAACACCAATCTCCAGAGCCTTCATAGCTTCTGCACAGCCATCTGACCATCCTCCCAAAGCAAGAGCAGATGCAGCATCTTCTGAATGCACTGGACGAGCTGAAGCTGAGCTTCTCTGCTTCACCTTCAGGACTAGCCTGTCGAGACCAGCAAGTTCATTTTCTGAAATGCAGCAGCTGGCCCTGCTGAGCTGTTTCTGGAGCACAGCTCCCCCATGACTCATCTCTCCTGCAGCCATCTTGCTGCATTTATCTTTTGACAAGTCATTTCTGCTGCTCTGCTGCTGTTGCCCTGCTCTCAGATTTGCTAAGCGCATGTAATTGAGGAGCGGCTCTTTCAGAAGGGAGTCGATAATCACTATCAGGGGCTGAACAAGAAAACCTTTCATGGCATAGTGAAAGCCAACATCAATTTTAAGCCATATATTCCCAGAATCTGCCATTGCTACTGGGATCTTGTTAGGATTACTGGGGTGCTATGTGGCAAATTTTTGAGGAAACTGCCTTGAGTTCCCCGAGGAACTGCTGTAATGCAGCTGGAAAGGTGCTGAGTTGGTATCTGAGTGCAGGGGATCTCAAAACCCTGGACAGGGTTGCTTTATCACTTTAAAAGAAAGAGGTCGTGGGAGGGGAGGGAGGAGAAGAGCTGTTGGCTATTAATAGAGAATATGAGTAGGACCTTTATTTTGAATGGCTTCTTTAATTATTGGCATGCAATGCAGAAGCAAGGCCCGTGATGCACTCTACCTGCTGACTGCCCAAGCACAGATCAGAGAGAGCAGACAGATAAAAGACCATTGCTCTGAAGGGGAGTTTCAAATAGATGGAGCTAAAATGCCCAAATTAAAAAATAACCAGGAGATCGATCAACCTTGGTCTTCAGAAGGACTGTCTCTGAAGGTGTACTAGTGGAGTCAGTGCCAGCTTAGACTCAGGAAATTTAAGTTCCCTTCCTAGTCTTACCCGCCTGTTGTGAGATTTCCTCGTTCTCTCAGAGTTTGTCTTTTATGTCCTTGTGGACGCTAAGTTCCCAGAAATACAGATGTCTCTTCTTACTCAGTGTTACACTGCCTGGTACAAATGTGTCTTGCTTCCTCAGGAACCCCTGCTCTTGTCCAGTACTATGAGAAATAATATTGCTCTGTACAGTAGTTCTCCAGTAGCAGAATTTATTTGTACTTGTGTTTTCAGTGTCTTGAATAAATAAACAACAACCAGAAGCAACCTATTTAGGCAATTTAAAGCTAGGACAGGGCTTGCTTCCTTTGTTCTGTAAGCCATGGCATGACACCTGGACTCATGAGCCCTACTGGACTTTAGTAGTACATTACAATAGTGGGACTGTTTTGAAAAATATGACTCAGATGCTTGTGGTTACTATTTGCCTATTTGCACCTTGCTTTCCATAATTACATGTGGGGTGGGAACTTCTCTTTCTAATGAAAGGAGTACTCCATAGGTATGCATGTTATGGTGCTTTTAAGCAGTAGCCAACCCCACAGGAAAGTTTTAGTATGCAGATCCCCAAAGCAGAGGCAAAGGCAAACAGCTGACAAGTAAGGCAGAGCTCCTCCTTTCACAGTAAAGTAGTTCCATGAGAATGCTGACTCACTTGCTCCCTGTATAAATAGAGGTGAAGAAAAAGCAATTATGTATAATTTCACTGCATTTCTTTTCCTCCTGCAATGCCTTTTCACTTGTGGATCTGGCTGAAGAGTCAAGAGTTCTCTGTGTGGTAAAGCTTTGTAAAATCATACCTTGGGCAAGATATGTAAAAGTCTGATAAGCAGGTGTTAATAGCTCCCAGTCAGCTTCAAAGAAAGGGTAATGTTCCATTGCTCCGCAAGCCAGCACTTAATGCACATAAACCCGTTGTAAATAGTTTGTGGAATAGTTGCAGAGAACATTTACACGAAAGCTGTTAGAAGATCTGATGGTAGTGGCTGTACAGGCTTCCCCACTTTTTTTAGACTGGTCTGTGTATTTAAGGCTTTTATCACATTATCTCCCCTTTCTTCCCAATCAGGAGGAATATCGTTCCTTAAGAGGAACATTTCACATCATCTGCAAATACTTGCTCATCTGCCAGTGCTGGTCCATGACCAGTTGTGCAAAACAGTGTGATTTTTAGTACCTGCCCCTCTCAGCAGTAGCATTTCACTTCGCCAATCAAGAAGTCACACCCTGTCCAGTCAAACGGCTTCTCCCCCTTGGCTAGAGCCAAATGGCAGTGCATTAAATGGCTTCATGTGCAAAAGGGAGTAGACATGGACGATAGCTCTGAGAAGAGCTTCATTACGTGGCCTATCATCTCATCCGATTACTCATGTCAGGTACTTTAACTTCATCATTACTCTTCTGTCCCTTCACCTGACAACACAGCTAAACTATAATATCAACCAAAACTATATTTTATTTCTTAAGTCACAGGCTCTGGGTACATAGAATCAATCAAATGGCTTGGGTTGTAAGGGACCTTAAAGATCATCTAGTTCCAAACCTCCTTATGTAGGCAGGGACATCTTTCACTAGATCAGCTTGCTCAGAGCCCCATCCAGCCTGGTCCTGAACACTTCCAGGGATGGGACACCCACAACTTCTCTGGGCAACCTGGTGCTTCACCATCCTCACAGTAAAGAATTTCTTCCTAACTTCTAATCTAAACCTACTCTCTTTCAGTTTGAAGGCATTCCTTCTTGTTCTGTCACGACATGGCCTTTTAAAGTTTCTCTCCATCTTTCTTGTAGGCTCCTTTCGGGTACTGGAAGGCATCAGTTCCGTCACCCCAAGGTCTTCTTCTCTCCAGGCTGAACAACCCCCGACTCTCTCAGCCTTTCCTTACAGGAGAGGTGCTCCATTCCTGTAGTCATCCTGGTGGCCCTCCTCTGGACTTCCTCCATCAGGTTGATGTCCTTCCTGTGCTGGAGATCCCAGAGCTGGATGCAGTGTTCCAGGTGGGGTCTCACTAGAGCAGAGTAGAGGGGCAGAATCACCTCCCCTGGCCTGCTGGAGTAGTTGTGGTAGTCCTGATGAGCTGATGACCTGAGAGAGGCAGAATAGACAAGTTGCTCAAAATGCCCCTTTCTCCCACTTTATTAGTGGTTCTAGTGGAAGGCAAGACCTCTCTCTATAAGCTTGGTGATAAGAGGTTGCTCTTTATATCCTCATCTCTACCTTTGTACCAGAACTCAGATGCGGTTGCTTGCACACTAAGCTGCTGTTTATTTTGCTGACTTAAAGGAAATGCCTAAAGGACAAAAGCATGGGGCTTAGAGGGCTCGTTGAGTGTCCATCATCACAGGACTCCCTCTGGCCACCTGCCATCTCTGTTACTCCATATTTATGAAAAATGTGGATGCACAGCCTGCAGCCCATCAGACCTGACATGGCTGTCTTGATTTTGGCAGGCCAAAGCTAGCTAATCCCTGCTGGAAGTTAAATTTCTGGAATACAACAAGCCCTGATACACTGCATGGCAGTGAGAGGGGGGCACTCAGGTAAGGCCTCTCCTCTCTGCTCAACACCATGCCATTGAGATTTGCAGGGCTGCCTGTGGCTTAAAACAGCATTGAAGATCCTGGACTAAATTCTCTTAATTCTCTTTGATGTTTCCCTCTCCCTGCCTCTGCATCAGGATTTCACTCTGTCTCATAGATCTGAGGTTCAGTTTTCCCATTGCCCAACCAAATCCCCATGGCCCTCAGAGAGCTGAGTTGCAGAGTATGTCTGTGGCTGTGCCACTGTCTCCCATATAGACCTCTGAGACGTGGAGCAAAAGCAGCCTGAAAATGGGTGGCAACTGCAATGCTGTTGACTTAGGCCTGCAATCAGTGTTTGGAGTGTTTTGCAACATTTTGGAAGATATCAAAACCAAATGATCCTCTGTTTTAGAAAGGAGGCAAATGGTGAATTCCACTGCAGATACCTTATCTCTTGCAGTTATGGAGAGGTCAGGACAGAGTTGAAACAAGAAGCCTGAGGTAGAGGAAGCCTGCCTCCGTGTTTTTACACTTTTCAGCTCTTATTTTTGTGTTCCAGAGGTTTGTGGCATTTTGCTCCAATGTTTTGCAGGGTCCTTGCAGAGAAATGTCTTGTTATTCAGTGCCACATCTACATGTACGTCCACACTGGAATCTTGTTTGCAACCTTAAGTGTGACACCACCATGTTGTTATTCCCCTGCTATCATGATTTCGCTGCAGGTGTGGCTGCAAGGGACACAGTTTATACCTTAAACCCTTGAGTAAGGCCAATGAGCGAATTGGCTCCCAACGAATCCCCCCAGTGCTTTGTACATGTAACCTAAACGCTGGATAGCAGCAGGTTCAGTGGGGTTACCGTTGGTCCTGTGAAATGTAGATTTGGTTTGCTTTTTAAATTACCTCTGGCATTAAAATGGAGGAATCCTAGGAGGTTGTGATTTCTTTGCACTGCTTTCACTCTGCTCAGCTGTACATAGGTTTCAACACCGTGTTACTCTCTGGGGCATTGGAGACCCCTATGACGACTGGTGGAAGAACAAACCACCCACTACAGCTGTTACTCCCACCTTCTCCCCAGTGAAGAAACGTGCACAGGATTCATCTGCCACAGCCATGGATGCACAGAAAACCCTGAGGAGAGCTCACCCCTTCGTATGTGTGGCATGAAAGGAACATAAACAGGAAGCATAAAGCCACAGGAAATTCAACAACTGAAGTTCTTCTGTTCATAGAAGCATTGTAATTTTTTTTCACAAGCTCTATTGCTATGCCTTATGTCAGTAAAGAACATTCTCTTTCTTACTCTGATCAGACCTTGCACAGGAAAAATACTGAAGGTATTACTCCTTTACATTATGGATTGCTTTATGTTCTGCCTCCCACAATGTTACAACCTGGTAACACCAAATTCTAAAAATTCACACCAGGGAATACTGAAATCCAGCTGTAGGCACACAGCTCCAGCCAGAACTCAGGAAGATGGTATTGATGGGAATATCATATTGATTTAAATGGGTTTGTAGAGCTTGGCATCCATCAATGTTGCTGCTGTCACTTTGTGCATGCACTCACATGTCAGTAATAAGACATCCTTTGGTTGCTCTGTGTGTTTCAGTCACTAGGACAAGGCTGATAACCACTATTTTGTTTTGAAGTAAGTGGGGGGAAAGTAATGTGCTTGGTAGCATCTCTCAGAGTAGTCCTCTTCATCCTTCACAACACTTCTCTTGCTGCTCCTCTCAGCAAAATTCTCCCATCTATGAATTTCACAGATGAGCAGTTTTTCTGCCGAATACTCCAGTGAAGAAGGGGCACAACATATTTAATCCCTCTTTTCCTGACTCACCTCTCCTCAGGAATTTCTTCATCCACAGACACAAACCCCATTCCATCCCCTGTGCTGCTGATCCTCTCTGCTCCAGCACAGTTCTGTCAAACTGAAAACCAGCTTGTACTCAGAGGCAGAAGAGAGAGAAACCCAAAGATTCCAGGTCAGTCTGTCCTGAATAACATCTCTATCTGTTTGCCTGCACTGTGAGCTGGTGGGGGAAGAGCATGGGGAGACCTCAGCACCTTTCCAAACGTGGAAGCAGCCTGTGACGGACACCGGCAGAGCTCAGCTTACCTGCACACTGGCCTGCAGAGGATCCCCTGATGTGGACTTTCCAGAGGATCCACACAGCTACAACTCTTGCTCAGGAGCTCCACATCTTGGCCACTGCCAGTGCCTTGCTGACGCCTCCCATAGGTGGTTTTCCCATGGACAACTCCCTGGAGGTGGCTGTACTGGTGGTTTTCCCAGCTCACTGTTGGTCATTGCTCTGTTGCTCTTGCATCTCTCTGCTGCTTCACTGTTCTCTTCCAAATACAGTTTTCTGACATAACCTCTGCTTTCAAGGCTTTTCCTGGTCCCTGTTGCCCACCAAATTTGCTGGTCCGCTGCCCAGCAAATGCTCCTCTGCTTTCTTCCCAGCTGACACCCCCATTTGGATGAAGTTCTAGAGCAGAATCATGCACAGCTCCTGACATCTCTCTAAATGACTCTTTAAAATTCTTGTATAGTAACTTCAGAAAAACCTACCGCAGATTGATACTGCCCCTTTCTACAGTGCCCAGCACCATCTCCTTGCCTCCTTTTCTGCCCCACTGGTTCTACCCGCTGTTTCCTTCCCTGTCCTTTGCTTGTGAAGTCACAGAATCACAGAATCATTTAAGTTGAAAAAGACCTCTAAGATGAACACTTGAAAGATCACCATCTTGTCGGCTAGACCATAGCACTAAGTGCTGTGTCCAGTCGTTTCTTGAACGCCTCCAGGGATGATGACTCGAGTCTTTGAGGCTGTAAAGTTTGGGGCTTTCCAGGTGGGAGTAGCTTTCCTCTACTCTCTGAGGCAGTAGGTCTGGCAGCAACTCCTGCTCAGACTTGTGGCTGATATAATCAGCTCTTCCTAAGGACATTTTGTGCCGATCCCATGGTGCTGTTGCAGCTCTCATCTAGAGCAGGTGCCCCAATCTGCTGGGTCACCCACATCTTGCACTTCTTCCCCACATTCTTTTCCTTCTCCTTCTGCCAAGCTCCACCACATGCTGCCATCTGAAGACAAATTAGCACTGGTGGTTTACCTGGAGGTTTTTACTTCTGCTATTTATGGTGTTCCCTTGCTTTAGGGTTTTGCTGATTCAGTCTTTTTTATTGCAGGTCATTTTTCTGTTTTAACCCTAAGTTGTCTGCCCCATGCCTGGACTGTGATCCCTCGCAGTGACTGCCCTCCTTCCTCCTTAATTTTCTCTACTCCATGCTGTGTTCCCCCTTGTTCCTCACCCCCAGTTTTGTAAGCCAGGCTGCTTCCTCTTTCCCCCTTCCTTGGGACCATTTTTTGAGTATTTTTTTAGCACTTCCTTTTTTCAGACTTGCTGTGCAGTGGTAGATGACGGGGGTACAGCATCCTGAGTACACACTGGATGAACCCTCTGCTTCCAACCGTCTGCTGCAGCACATTTTAATCTCATCAACAACTGCACAAACTATTTATAATCAGCTCTCTGATTACATTCCTAAGGTCAACATCCAAGTTAAAAGACTTGGTATAGCTGATACACTGCTTCAAAACCTCCTCTCCCCACGAGGTTTCCAGAGCTGGTGGTTGGTAGTTAAAGGCTGCAATGACCTCCTGCTCAGATGTCCCATCTCACTCCTGCCCCTCTTGCTTCCCCTGCCCTCCCCACTGCCTCGCACAGTGGTACCTTTGGGGAAAGCTGATCAAAAAGTGCCTATGTTAACATGCCCCAGCTGGCCAAGCCTGCATGCCATATTCCCCAGCAGGGTCTCCCCAGCTCACCCAACCTGTGTCTGGCCCCAAGGGCACATGGCCCTTGCAGCACCCAGCTGGTGACCAGAGACACAGATGAGAATGCTTGCCATGCTGCTGTCCCTCCCTGCTGCTCAGGGTTTCAGCAGTAGGTGGCTGTTGTCCTGCCACCATCATAGACTCATGTCACTTCGGGCAGCTAAGCTGCTGGCTGGTTTTGAACTGATTTCAGCATGACCCATATCCCCACTCTTTTTCTGTGACTTACTTAGAAAAGTAAGCCAGTGTCATCCTTTGAACTTGCCAACAGAAACATGGAGTCCTGCTGGCCACTGAGCCCTGTGGGTCACTGAGCCCTGTGCAGTGCTGGCCCTTAGAAGTGGTCTGCAAGGAAGCCCCACTAGAGCAGGGTGCTGGCCAGGGAGGCTTATACATTACATGCAGACCCTGGGAGGACTGCAGGCATAAAATAGGGAGACTAGCGAAAGGGGTGGAAAAATGTGGGTTTCATTTTGCCTCTGGATGTGGGTTGGTTGCCCTGGAGAAAGGAAAGCTCTGGGTTGACCTTACTGTGGCCTTTTAGTACCTGAAGTGGGCCTACAAAAAAGGTGGAGAGGGACTTTTTACAAGGGCATGTAGTGACAGGACAAGGGGAAATTACTTCAAACTGAAAGAGAGTAAGCTTAGATTAGATATTAGGAAGAAATTCTCTACTGCCCAGAGAAGTTGTGGTTGTACCATCCCTGGATGTGTTCAAGGCCAGGTTGGATGGGGCTTTGAGTGACCTAGTCTAGTGAAAGGTGTTCCTGTCCATGGCAGGGAGGTGGGAACCACATGGTCTTTAAGGTGCCTTTCAACACAAAACATTCCACGATTCTGTTTTCACTCAGTAGCATTTCAGCAAGCAGAAACTACTAAGCATAAGGCGGAGCTGGTACCAGCTCTTGGCATGCTGCTGAACACTGGGTAAAGCTGGATTCTTCTGATGCTTCTCCCATCTTCCATAGATCTCAGGAGACAATTTTATCATAATAGTGCATGCATTCTTATATATATATGCTCAATATATGTATATACACCCCATCCTGGGCAAGAAGAGGTTAATCAAGAATTATGGACTCTTGTGTGAACCTGCATCTGCTTTGATTGTCAAGCCTGAAGGGCTGAGAGACCACAGCACACTTGGGGTTATTTATTGGCTTCCTGAGATCTTAATGACAGGCAGGCTGAATGGAGAAAGCTACACCCATGGGCTCACCAGCAATCGGGGCAATGGGACCAGATGTCAGGGGGGGGAAGCCACAGCCCTCTGAGCATGTGTCCAGGCTCAGGCCTTCCCACAGCAGCAGCGTCATCCCCATAAACTGAGGGTCAACCCTCACCCAGAAAGATGAAATCCTCAGCTGAGGTGAGGTGAGAGAGCTGAGCATGGGGAACCAGCTGAGGACGAGGAGGCAAAGAAAGGTGAAGGAGCTCTGCAGCAGAACCACTCTATGCCAAGAAGGTTACTTCTGCCTTTAGCAGTTTTTTTGCATTGCATCATGCAGGAGAGGTATGGGCTGTGCATTTGAGGAAGTGGCTTTTAGCTGAATGGGATAAAAGGGAACACAAAATGTTCTGGGTTCAGTACCAGAAGTAGACAGAAAGAGAAAGAGGAAATACTTGTGTCTGTTAAGAAGGATCTTACAAAAATAAATCACTCTGTTAGTGTTTACTATTAATCATGTTTTGGTGCAGATGACTGTGAATTGCAGAGTGATGGTTGTCTCCACTGCTTTTTTAAAAAGGTCTTGTGGTTAAATAAATAGAACCATTATTTTCTTAATGGGTCATGGAATACTGTGCTAGTTCTCTTCATGCATAGGTCAGTCTTTGTACATCAGATGCTCTCAAACTAATCAGACACTATAGCTTTAGACATATGCAGGAAAACCTGTTACCTGGTCATCTTTCAAAGTTAGTGAAATGGTTTGGCATGGCCTCTTTCTGTATACAAGTTGAAGTCAGGAGGACCTATTAAATCATGCAGGCAGAGGCAGAGCAGCATCACTGGTCCTCTGACACTGGGGGCAGCAGTGGTGAGCTACTGAATCCAGTGCCAAATCTTTCCTGCCAACACTCAACAAAAACACTTTTGGAAATGATTGCTGTGCATCTTGTTTTCTTTTGAGGCACTTTCATTATGTGACTGTCTTCATGACAAAACATCTTGGTCTCTAGGAAGAAAAGAATATTGTTTCATTTATTTGAAAAAGTCAGATCTTAATTTTTTTGTTTTGTGATTATCCAGGAAAGTCCTAACTTCAAAATTTGATTTTAAAACACAAAAAAAAATTTAAGAACTTACCAGGGAAGTTCTTCCCTGTTTCCACTAACTGACTGTCATGATGCAGGCAAAATAAGCTATTGCATCACTCTTCTGTTTAAAGACCATCACCACAGGTATGACAGAAGCCTGTTTTGGGAAATGCTTTGGATTATTTTTTTTATTAAACATTACAGGACTATCAGTGATAGGGATCTGCATGGGGAGATGCTCTGTAGTTGGAAGTGTTCTCTGGGTAGGTCTAGGACAGCAGAGACAAGGCTTTTTGCCTCAAAATCAGCTGATCCTGGTTTACTCTGATAGGCAATAAGACAGGGAAGTTTTCTTGGAACGCAGCAATGCCATGTTATCACATGCTTTGGGAGGCAAGTCCCAGGATTTAAAAAACATGCAGGCTGACAGACAGCAAGCAACCACTGAGAGCTGTGAAAGGGTTGCTTCATTCAGGAGGCTTTTGGTTTTGGTTTTGAATGTCTCATTAATGTGAGTTTTGGAGATTATTGTGCTGTCTGCAGTGACACACTGTGGTGATGAAACAGTGGTTTATCTCTGACCCTGTTATCTGAGAAAGCCAGAGTTCTGCTGTGACTGTCCTGCTGCCTGCAGTCAAGAGCAGGAGGAAATATATAGTTGAAAGGTAGGTTTTTCCTGGTTATAACATTCCTTATAGGATATGAGGTGACAAGCCTTTTGGTGTTATTGTTATAATTTAGTCATTATTCATACTGTTAATAATCACTAGAAGTGATTTCATATTCATACTGCCTGGCTTTAGCAGAAAATAAATAACTGAAATCATGGTTAAAAATACAAATTGCAAGTGAATTGCAAATTTAAATTGCATATAAGGCAGTTTAAAATTTAAGGAGAAATGACAGAGACTTCCAAGAGGAATGCATCACGTACAAAGAGAGCTAGTAGTTGTTAACAACTGCATTGTCATAGAAACAAAGAACAGTTTGGGTAGGAAGGGACCTTTAAATGTCTAGTCCAACCTCCCCACAAGCAGGGACACCTTCCACTAGATCAGGTGGCTCAGAGCCCCATCCAATCTGACCTTCAATGTTTTCAGGAACATTCTCTCTCGGCAAACTGTTCCAGTATTTCACCACCCTTATCCTAAAAAAACTTTTTCCTCAAATCTAGTTTGAATCTTTTAGTTTAAAACCATTACCCCTTGTTCTATCACAACAGGTCTTGCTAAAGCTCTGTCCCCATCTTTCTTATAGGTCCCCATTATGTACTGAAAGGCTGGTATGAAGTCTCTTCTCCGGGCTGAGCAACCCCAAATCTACATTTTGAGTAAATTGCATGGGTTTTCCTCTCTTATGGAGCAGGTGAAAACACAGGTGTGACCTTTGCAGCTCAGCTTAACTGCAACCACACTTGCATGAAGGCCTCCCCCAGGAAAGTGATGATGTATTTCCATCAGTGTAGTATATTCAAAACTGTGTAGCACTTCCATGAAAATGTTTTCACCCAGCCTTTTACCACTGGTGACTTGGTCTGGCAAGGAGGTGTGACTAGAGCTGGTGAGCTAAGTTAATGGTAATTGGGAAAATGTGATCTAGTTGAAAGGTTGAATTTGTTTAAGAGGCAGTGGGATGGAAGATTGTAATAGAGTAAGCATTTACGAAAGACATGAGGAAAAAGGACACTATCACCTCACCCTCTGCCATCTCCAACAAGCTCCATCTCTACCTGCAAGTCCCACTGATTGGAACACTAGTTCTCAGCTAGAAATATATAGATGCCTTCTTGGCACCATGCAGGAATTTACTGACTTGGAGTAAAATGCAGCTCTTGTCCTGAAAGGACTTGATGGGTATATTACCTCTTTCCCTAAGCCCCATTTCTACCTCTTCCTAAATGATTGGTGTTAAGAGTATAGAAGATTGGCAGAAAATAAACTCCCCTGCTTTCCAACACCTTCTCAGAGATCGGAGGGGCTGGGTGTGGCTAGGTTTAATTTCTGATTACAACCAATTTGGCACTGTCAGTCTGGTTGTGTTCAGCAAGATCCCAGATGCATGTTACACTGTAAGTCTGGTCTCATTTGCAATCACAGAATCACAAAGAGTGCAGTTTATTGGAGCAACAGGTTATAGATTCTTGTTAGATTGGCAGTGATCAATTCAGTAAGCATACAAACCCTAAGTGCACAGCACTAGGTGCAAGTGTTCCCAGGTATGCTATGGTGCAGGAGGAGGTGCAAATCTCACCAAAGAGACGTTCCTTTTTTAAGGAGGAGAGAGGATCAAGCCCATTGACTTGTCTGCATGCTGGTCATATTCTCATCCTCTGCCATGGAGGACTTCAAAAGTCAATTTATACTTTTGGGAGAAGTGCAGGTGAGACTGTAGTCAAATATTGTGTTACTGCCATCATAAATGGTGGGGTGGAGCAGCCACTTTATATGTAAAAGAGGAACATCAAGAGTTTAAAAAGAGAGACTATAAAGGCTGTGGGTCTTTGTCATGGGAGGAACACGTTAGTGTCACTCCCTCTTCTACATGGACAATTGCAGACATAAAGCAAGGTTAATCTGCCCTCCTGGCCTCCTCTGCCAGGTAATCCATCACCAGGCATCATGCCCGTTGTAATCCCTCCACCACATATCCCATGGCATATCTCATGGAAATCCCTTTACCACATCTCACGGCGTATCTCATGGCTGTAGGCCTCATTCCTACAACTGACAACTCATTGTAGCTTAGCTTTGATTTTGTTTTGCTCGGTGTTTAAGACTGTCAGAACAGTTGTACAACAATATTCCTTTAAAGGACCAAGAAGAATCAGGACCAGAACCTATTAAATCTACGGGAAGAACAAACTCTGTGACGGCTTTTTCACAGCAAGATAACTAAGAACTCAAGGAACATCCCTATCCCCCATTATTTTGAAGCAGATGAACAGAAGTCCTGTCAGTCATTTAAAAAATATAATCGTGCAGATGCTTGTTGTAATTCACAATCTACATCAAAAAGAAGCTTTTTTAATTTTTCAGCAGAAGCAGGAGCAATAAATCTGCCTAGAACTGAAATGTCAATGAATTAAAATAGACCAACCCTCTCTCACAAAACATTTTTACAAGAGATAGACAAGATTCCTCCTATCCAGCAGGCAGTCATCAGGGAACTCATCTACAATATACAATGTTTGAAACTGCCTCTTCTGCATCCCTTCTGAATGTGCATTTCCTAGGTCTCAGTCATTACCATTAATACCTGGCTGTTGGCAGAGACTGAAATTGTTAATGGCGTAAACATTGTAAGATCACCAAGACTTTTGTCCACTGTAGCAAACTGAAAAGAAACAGCTGCTCACCCAGCAAAGCCTACCCCTCCCTGAATTTGCCTACTGTGAAAGGACCTTCTGATCAGGTAAGTGGGTACCACTGTCCAACCATCCCTGGTGCAGGCAGGTGTGCATACCTGAAGCTACAAACTGGATTTCCAGATAAAGGAAAAGGCTAGTAAGAGGCAAATCCTGTGGGGTGGGATAATCCTTCTTATCATGCCAATGTCCTCCCTTACATTGATGACTCTTCTGTAAAACCTTGAAGACATTTCAGATCTGGCCTTGGCTATTCAACTCAAATGTTGGACCATGATCAATGCTGAGTCTTAGGAAGTGTCAGAGACTTGTGACATGTCCTGGGACATGTTCTGTGACACTATCCATTGTAAAATTCCCCACCCCACCTGAGCTTGAAGTGTAAAATAACTCATGAAGTCTTTGAGTTTTGCAGGGGGCTTCCCCCAGCGCAAATGGATCAAGACCATCACTTCAACAGGACTGTGACCACCACCACTTCGACATGGAAGCTGCAACTACCAAATTTTATCGCTGGATCCAGTGGGTGGGGACTATGTATATCTTGGGATCCTTATCCTTTCTTTCTCTCCGTTACACATTTTCTCAAGTGTCACTTTTATGCTTTAATATCACTGTATTACTATAGATGATAACATCCAAAATGGCAACGTACCTGTTTACCTTTGAAACAAAACTGTTCTGAAAAAAACGGACCTATATATGTTTACAAACACTGATTATTCAGAGTCCTTTCACTCTAATCCCCCCCGCCGGGGATTTATTAACAAAAACCTGGGTTACCCTCCCCTTCTGGGGTGGGCTGTAACAGCTATATGGCAAAGAATGCTTTGAAGGGGCTTCTTTTCAACTTCAGGTGGTAAGGGGAGAAAAGGGACAGGAAAAAGGAGGAAAAGGGACATAATTAAAATTAACTGGCAAAAGCTATCAGATCCTAAACAAATAACATACATAGAAAACCATGATACAATTTAGGAAACAGTATTTAATTAGAAAAAAAGAAGTACCAAATGCCTCTGGAAGTGAACATCAATTTGCTAACATTGTTTTTGCTACACAATTTGAAGAGTTTCAAATCTTATTTTGTAAGCACCATATGGCAATTTAGTATGCTGTCTTCTGATATTAAAAAGACTGCTACAAGCTGAAACATCAGCAGAAATATTTTAAAGTTTTGTAGAAGTCTGCTTCACAAAATTCAGAGTAAAGAAATTTACTATTTGTTATCATATTTTATCTCAAGTTTTGTAATTAACTCAAACTCATATTGGAGGTAAGTGAAATTTCTCCAGTACCACAAATCCAGGCTTTCACGCAGATTACATGTGGTACACACATAGCACAGCACAAACGCACTCTCATTTAGGGCCAGAAAGAGGAAAGCAGACCGTTCAGAATGCAGACTTCCTTCTGCACTGACATAGCCCCAAATATGCCCCAACAGCTCCACCCTTAGGGAGCTGCAGAAAAAGAATTTTGGAAGACTGGTCCCTTAGGCACTCAGCTTCAGTCAGAATACAAAATTTATTTTGAAACAGCTAGCATGTTGATGTAATTGCTTTATCTAGTATTCCATACACAAAGTTAAAAAAATTTCAGGAAAAACGGACTGTATTGGAAACATGCTTCCAATTGTATGTAAAAAAATGAAATGGCTGTTTTCCACAGTTTATGCCCAAAATGATAAAAAGAGGTTAATTTATAACCTAAACTTTAAGAAGGAGAAATGTACAACAACACCACTATCACATAACCATCATTAATAAACATATCACACTCTGAATCTTCTTTGTAAGATATGAAACTGAACTATTTACAAGAATGGTTTCTTTTCTCTGCCCCTTCAGCCAAGTGAAATGTAGCACCAAATAGTTCTGATAAATGACATGATCTTTTTTCACTCTTCCCTTCCTAATTTTTGCACTAATTCAGAGCACTACTTTCAAATCTGTCTGTGCTTCAGCTACTCAAGTTTGCATTTCTATAACACAGCCACACTATGCTTAACTTCTAATAACAGACATATCTGAGATAGTTCATTTTCCCACACACAGCAGTGAACAGTTATTCAGATTTAAAAGTGGTATTTTGTACTAACACTGTATATAAATTTCAGATAAAAACATGAACTGAAAAATTCTTTTAGGAAGGGAAATAAAATTCTTTGGTGAGCATAGAGACAATACATGGAATCTGTTTCTTTGCATTAAAATCTTGTCGAGTTGAGCAGGACTCATACTCTGCCACTCTGCGATTTACACGAGTTAAAATCTGCATGAGCTCAAGTTTCCTTGCATGTTCCTTCAGCATTTTACACAGTGACTGAATAAACCAGGAGCCTTCAGCTGAATTCCTCCAGGAGTAATAGCCTGTAGAAGAGAGCAATGTCCATGTGATCAGATGCAGCAGGGTTTGATACAGGGTAGGCTAGCAATTAGGGGAACAACACATTGTTTCCAACAGCAATCCATGTTTTAAAGTAAAAACTCAAAACCACCAACCAACAAAATTTAGATTCCTCAAATTCCAACTCAGAAGATTTTTTTAATCCTCTCATGCTTTATAATCGAAGAAAACTTTGAGTAGGTAAAAAAATCAAAAGGCAGGAAAACTATGTTCTGCTGCAACAATCTTAGCCATTGACCACTTACTACTTCTTCATGTACATAAACATGAAGGAGAGGTGACAGTACAGATGGAGCCAACATGCAAAATGGGATTTCACTGTCATTGTCTTAAAGGACTACATGCATCAGTTAAAGACTGAAACCTACTTCTGCTAACTGGTAACATAAAGGGCATACAAAGGGCTCTGCCCATACTAATTTTGCTTAAGGATGCAATGTAAATAGAGTTGATATGCAAATAATATGCTGGTGTTTATTATCCACTTCTGTATATCTGATTGTTTTGTTCTCTCAGAATAATATCTTTTCCTCCTGCTGTAAAATATTTGCATAACTCCGATCAACTGAATTCCCAGCAGAGGAACATTTGAGGATTTGCTACTGAGAAAGACGTATATTCACAGTTTTGTGGGGGTTTTGTAGGAACTGAGAATAGCAACTACTTCAAAAAGAAATCAAATCAGTGCAGAAAAAGTGATTAAGGAAAGAAAATTCATATTTTCACGAAAGAGTGTATTAGGTCTGTCTGAGATGGAGTTCACTGTCCCCACCCCAGCCCCTCACAGTGCTGTGGCTTTGCTTTGGTAGCTGGAAAGGTGTTGGTAACACACCAGTGTTTTGGCTGCTGCTGAACAGCACTGGCACACCATCAGCACTGCCCCTCCAACATTCCCCCTGCCCCATCAGTAGGCTGGGGGTGGACAAAATCTCAGGAAAGGACACAACTAGTACAGCTGACCCAAACAGACCAAAGGCATATTTCATATAACTGAAGTCACCCACTGACTGGGTACCACTGCAAATTTTAATTTTTAGCATCAGCAGAGTCTGGCATACAGATTGTCTCTCACCTGGAGCTGTAGAATATGCATACAAGAAGTCTGCTTCTACAGGTATTTTTTGACACATTGTTTCTTCTGATCCACTGTCTGTCTCAATACCAGAATCTAATTCGGTCCCTCTACAAGCCTATTTGGTGGAAAGAATAATGAAAAATAAAATTAAAAATTAAGAAATAAAGGCAGGGATCATGATCAGAATACAATTTTTTTTCATGGTTTAAAGATGACAGTATCCCAATTAAAAACCTGCAAAAATAACAAGAATTTGTGTGTCACATTTCCATTAGACCAACTCAGAAGATAAGCAGCTAGCATTTATTTAAATCAACTGGACTGGATAAGATAAATATTAATTCAAAATTGTATTCAGAAACTCTTTAAAATATTGGCTAAAATTCTACTTAATCCATAGAACCAAGATAATGCAACCTCATCTATTATAAATACTGGCAGACTGTACCAATTTTAGATCTGAAAAGAATCTTATTCTAAAAGTAAATTCCATTTAAATGAATTTTATGAAAAATTAACTTTTTTCACTGATAATTAGTGGGAAACTACTTTTTTAAGTATCTGACCGATTGAATGATCATTGTTCAGCTGTACATCACCTGAATGAAAAAGAGCTTGGGTTTTCCTGCTAAACTTCTGCACCTGTCACCTCTGAAAAGGCTTGTTAGTCCTTTCAGTTCAAGAGGGCCATCTGTACCGTAGATTAATCCTTCATCACCATGGCTTAGCAACACGCAAACAAAACTGCTTCGCTTGCTGTGATCTTCCTCAGAAACTTGAAAGAAAAAAAGGGAATTATCTTAACTTCCTGCATTCCCTAAAAATCTATGTGATAGAAGTCTTTCAGAAATAATTCCCATGTTTAGAAACATCCAACCAGTTTTCACTTCTGAACAAAAGAAGCCTGCCTACTGTACTTCAGGAAGTTGGACACAGAAAACCCCAAATTAAAGGCGAACCCTACCCATTCCAAGACATGGTCACAGAACTAGGCCAGGAATAAATGCCATGAAGAAACAAAGAATGTGTTTCAAAATCTGAGCTATAAACCTCGCTCATGCAGTAGTGGTCAGTCTTGTGATCAGCAATTGGACTGATGGAAACTTCTGAGTTTTGGGAAAGGATGGAGAAGTCCTACCTCTCCTTCCGACTGGAGATGCTTCAACTACTTGGATTACATGGCAACTGAATGCAGCATGAAAGCTGTTGCTGCTGCAGCTGCAGGGACCTAGATACTAGCAGTACCCCTCTCCTCCTCTCACTTTTGACCTGTAGTGAGGTCTAGAAAGATTTTTCAAGCCTCTTTAAGTAAAACATTAAGACATTTAAGTTTGATGTAAAGTGTCTGTAGCTTTATACCTTTTTTCCCTCCATCCTGTGGTATACAAAGAACCTAAAATATATATTCTCCAATGTCTTTTGTTGCCTGACATTGTGGGAATCGTACCTGAGGACCAAGATGATTCTTTTAAATTTATGAAAAGATACAAACCTGGTTTAAAAGAAAGCATCCAAAAGACATTCTGAGTGGTAACTCAAGAATATGCAAGAGTTTATACATGAAAATGTAACGGTCCCTAAAGCTGAAGCCTTACTGTTAACTGGTTACCAAAACACTGAATTTCTGTTCTGGAAGAAGTGAACTATTTATATTTTTCTGAAGTGATCACACTCAGGCATTTCTACAATCTCTGGAAAACCATTGCATTCAGAAGAGTAACACTTTCAGCTACTGACAATAGACTGGTTGCAATTATACTAATAATTTAACCATGCCTGGGAACATTTTCTGGCATAAACATCAACTGGCACCAAAGAACCTACATCAATGTTAGCAAACACTTCCATTAAAAAAAACCAAAAAACCGAGACCAGGATTGCTGCAAGCTAACTGGCTGTTGGGAATAATCACTGGAACACTTTTACTGTTGAACTGTGACCTGGAACAGTATGGGAGAGCACTAGTAGGCATGAATCACAGTCATGGCAGAGAACCTTTCAACAGTTAACTACAGTAGACTGTGTTCAAGGGCTACCAATACCTCCAGGCACCATTTAAGGATCTAGATGTAGCCAAGTCCAAACAAAGCAGGACTAACACAGTAGCATAAAGCTCTCACTTGAGAGAAGGGTGTTCTTTTCACAAGTTCAACAGAATGTGAGTTGTTTTTCTAAAAGAGTAGTTCAGTTCAAACACCTGCAGTTCTGGTCTCTCAATCAGAATTCCTCTTGGGCCACAGCACCAAGCACAGAACCCCCCTACCCAATCAAGCAGGCTTCTTTCCAACTCACAGAGCTTCAATGATCCCAGGGTCACAATATAAATCACTCTGCATTTAAGTTCCAGTCTTTTTTCCAGCCTTCTTTAGAAGATGACATAGGATATGGAGACAACAGTCATGGCACAAAAGATGGAGAGACAGCACAGAAACTATGATGTACATGTCATCCTAGCAATAAACCAGAAGGTGTGAAACGTCATCTAAAAGAACCATGGAAGAAGAGATGTGAGAGCTAGAGATGTATTTGAAAACAGTGGTTGCTTTAATACACACACTGAACATATTATTACTTACCTTTTTTCAATAGTTTAAAAATGTCCTCACATGTAAGATCATTGTTGATCTTTACTTTATATCCCAACTTCATAAAAACCTCTCTGACACTTGCAGCATCTGCATCTGTACCTGAACGAGGTAGCATGCCTATACATAAGAGAAACATGTTATTTTTTTAATATGATATAGATGGCATGGTCTCATTGAGCCAAATTCTTTTCTCACTTACGCTACATCAGTCTGAAACACTATTATTCCAGATGCACTCTAACAGAAAAGGCACTGCATTGTTACACATACGCACCACCTCCCGCTCTCTGTACCTCTATTGTAGATTTATTTACATCTTATATTTACCTGTCTATGTAAGGACATAAAAATAATTTCATTTGCAAAACAGAGTTCATGACTAAAAGGTAATACAGACTTGTACTGCCTATCAGTTTTTCTCCTTGTTACTGCTATACCCTAACATGTTCCCTCTAAGTATATTTGAAAAATGCACCGAAATTAATTACACCCATTCAAATGACTTAATTTTAGAGTGTAATCATTATTGGTCTACATATTTAATTTTGAAGAATAACACATGACACTAATTCATCTAAATTAAGGGAAAAAAATTAAGCTTGAAAGTGATACCAGTATGTCTGTGGAAGTTCTTATTGTTTATTATTATACACTCCCCCATCTCTGGATAATCCATTCTGTAACTGTAGTCTGGCAGAATTCCAGAGTCCACAGACTTGCTAGCAGGTAGGTTCCTTCTGCATAGAAACCAGACAAAATTTAAGTATTAATTCCTTTATTTTCAAAATAACAACACCGCACGGGTTATTTTAGCAAACCCAACCAAACTGATAAGGTTTGTACTTTTTCTTTAGAAGTTCCCTCAGCAAGTTTGCTGATGACAACAAGATGAGCAGGTGTGGTTGATACTCTTGAGGGAAGGGATGTCAACAGGCTTGAGAGGTGGGTGTGTGCCTTCAATATCATGAAGTTCAATAAAGCCAAGTGCAAGGTCCTGCACCTGGGTTGGGGCAATCTCAAACATGGATAAAGACTGGGTGAGGAGTGGATTGAGAGCAGCCCTGAGGAGATCTGGGAGGTACTAGTGGATGAAAAACTGAATGATCTGTCAGTGTGTGCTTGCAACCCAGAAAGCAAATTGCTGAAGTTGGTAGGGATTTTCTCATTAAGTACATGGGTAAGTGGTTACAAGATTGGGGCCTATCATCCTGTATTTTACAAATAAAAAGTCTGTAAAAACATGATCTTCACTGAAATAGTAAAAAGAATTACTTCAGAACCAAATTAATTTCCCAGAGAGCATGATCTTATAGTGCTAGACCAGTGCAATAACTAGGTAGCACCAGGAAGAACAGGCCTGTGTTTCCTCCCTTCCAGCCCCTAAGTTCCTCTTGCACTTCTGCTTCCATATGTACAACCCCAACAGCAGCTGGGCTGTCTGCCACAGGTTCATGTCAGCTCTAACACCAGTTCAAGGAAAGGGGTGACCATTTAGCCTAGGGGTGAGACACAGATGTCTCTTCTCAAGAAAAGCTAACCACTTCATAACACTGTTAAGCCCAGTCTAACTGCACTCAAGTATTTTGCTTTTTAGTTCCTTGTATATGCATGTAGTCTGTTCTGTCAGACACTGTATATTTTCAGTCAGTAAAACTTCAATAGTTTATGATTACTACAGTTTACCGTAATAGAAACTTTTCTTTTTAGCATTATTTCTTGCATGGTTCTCGCCTTCTGTTACAGCACAAGATTCTTCAAGATTCAAATTGAAGACTTAAACCAAAAGTACTTCACTTACCCTTTGAAACCTGGAATAGACTTTGCATCTGTCAGATCTTCTCCCAAATGTGGTCCATCTCCTGTGTCTGCCATTATGGCTTTCAATTATCAGCTTGAAAATGTAAGAAAATAGAAATGTTATTACAGTTCACAGAATAACTTTATCCTAGGAGTTTAGTAGACAAAAAAGGTAGCATCTGCTGGTCAGATATGATGAAGATTCTTATTTAAGGCTTAAGTTCTTTGGTGGCAAACTACATTTGCCATCGTACATCATGATATTATATTAAGTCTCAACTTCCTATCTACAGAACATCACAAACATCCATTTTTTGTGGCAGCAGTTACTGATGCATCAGAAGCACTAGCCTGGTTATGTATAACCTTCTTTCTTAGAAGATATTTATTTAAATTTTTAGTGACTTCAAAAGATCTTCAAGGTTACTCTGAATACTATTTCTTTGTATTTTGGAGCACTAGTGTAATTAAGAAATCTTCCTCACCAAAATTCCAGACTTGAGAACGGTATGATGTAATGCAGCAAATAGGAAATTTCCTGCAAACCAAATTACACAAGTATTAAAATAAGCTCAGTATTTTAGCAATAAAATGTCTAAAATACATTCTAGCAATACATTTTAGAAATTTACTTTAAAGACAGTAGCATGGGGTAGGAACTAAATCAACAGGGCTGAACTTGACTGCTTAGCACCATGATCTGGATTTCTTCATCCTAACTTCAAATTCTAATAATTAAAAGTTCCCTATGGAGAAAAAAGACAAGCAATTCCAAAGTACCTGTGACCTGTGGCCTGACAGTGATCCAATCCTATGCCTTATTATTGGGCAGGGAGCATTAGCACTGCCAATAAAGTCAACACAACTGGTGTGTCCACCCAGCTCTAACTGAAGAGCAGAGTTTCTGGTGCCTGGGAAGTGGAAAGAATGGCTTTCATTGACAAGAATGCTAAAAGTTCCCCTGCTCCTGCACAGCCCAGCTTCCAGGAGTTTCTCTGCTTCTTTCAACCATCTCCCTACCACAATCATCCCTGGCTTTGGTTCCCAGCTTTCCTGAACTCTTAGCCTGACACTTTTGAGCAAAATTTTATTTGTAGGAAAACATCCAACCCGACTGACCCACAATTCAGATGGAACTCATGCTGTTCTTTCTTCCGGAGAAGCACCATGTACAAAAGCACAACTCAAAGCCTTCACTGTGGCTAGGATTAATAGGAGAGACAGGGAAAAGGTTTACTTCCTTCCTCATTTGTTCTGTCTACCAACAGTAATAAACAACTACACCATATAAAAAAAGCACAGCATCACACACCAACTCAATTATCAAAACCTGCTGGCAGTAAACTAGTAAACAGTTGCCTACGTGAGTTGTAGTCGGCTCCTGTCTATCATATAAGCCAGCCTGGGCTACCAAGAGCTACTTGGAGAAAGAATCACCCGAAGTACATGGCAAGCTAACAACTCTCTGGCCAACAGATCAGATCTTGGAACCATTAGGGAAGGTAAGTGGATCACTAGGCTGTCTTGGGTTCACATCAGGTGCTCCAACCAGACAGCTGCATACCTTTAGGGCCTGGTTTTAGTAAGCTGTAACGGTGTAGTAATGGTGAGAAGAGCACTGGTGAACAGCAGCAGACTTAAGTAAACACAGACCTAAGTGGCTGCAAGCACTGAGTACTTCAACACAAACGTTAAAGCATGCTGCAAACACTAGGACAGATCTTCAACATTTCAGTGACCTTAGATTAAGATAAAGCTGCTGTAATTGATCCAATAACAAAGAAACAATGGAATTGGAAAAAGTAGCCAGCAAAACCTACAATTACAATGAACTACAGTACTTCATTTCTGAAAAATGTAGAACATATTCTATAATACCGTATCATAAAATTATTTCTTACTAAAGCCTCTCTAAGCCTAGCTCACAGCCTACAGTTTCAATTGTTTAATGAAGTGTCAGAGCTTACTGCATTCTACTTCATCACAATCGGAGCTTGTCTAGCAGACTTTACAGAAGCTAGAGAGATTGTCTAGAAAGGCTGGTTATAACAAGTTAGGTATTTGAAATTCACATGCACATCAATGAAATTCACATGAAATTCACAATAGAATCTTTAACTCACCTTTAATATCCATCAATTTCTGAGCACCTTAAGGCACCAAGCAATCTGCATTTTTTTAAACAAAAGACATCCTCAAAGAGCTATCTCCTGTTGCTAGGCACTCAAATGCACATTTTAACCAGCAGCATGTTTTCTGGTCTAAAGCACTGGTCAGGGTAACAGCAATGCTCTCTGGATGATGGTGCTGATTCTAAGAGACTAAGAATTGCCTCATCCTGGTTTAGGTAATGCAGTGATGCCATGCTCTTTCAAGCAGAATACACATTTCCCTGTGGAGGATGATCTCATCCTATTAGGGATGGCAGGGATGGGGTGGGGGAGAGGGAGCCAGTGCAAATCACCATAGTACATTAAGAATTTAATGAAAAATTGTTATTCTTGTCCTTGATATTATTTTTACTGAAAGCTTAGGTAAGATGAACTTTCAACTGTAAGGAAATGTAAAAAAAAAATAGCTGAAAAGAGCAACAGCATTTTTGTAATCTAGAAGCATAGATTCTGTAGGTTATAGAAAGCTTATTTTACAATACTTTATCTAAAAATATATAAAGTTTTTTAAAAACCCTATGAGACAGAGATAGCAAATATAAAGATGATGCTACCATGATCTTTACAGATACTAAGTAGTAAAATAAAAGTGATTCAGAAAGGTCCAAAGCTATGCTTAGCACTCTAACAAAAAATTATCAATGTCTCTCTGTATGGCAGTAAGAGCGAAAATATTTCTTCCTTATATGAATGTAGTTGTTCCAATGCTTTTATTTTGAAAGGAAAATGAGAAATAAAAGAACTCTTTACTCCATTCCAGCCTGGGTTTTCTTATTCTACCTGGACCCAGTGAAAATAAATTCACATCATCATGCATCACCACTGCTGTAAGAACCAACAGGTTTCTTTTAGAAGTGATATTTATTTGAAATGACAACCAACAAGAGAAATTAATGGTATAGTGATGAAAATGATACCAAAGCTTCTCAGATAGGGAAGGAAGAAAATAACTGAATTGTCTCTAGTTACCAACTATATCCTGAAGTATGCAAACCACAGGAGACAACACATGTTCAGTATATATCTGCAGCTACAAAGCATTGACTGTACCAGTATTAAAACACATGCCCAAGACAGACATCAGTACTGTAAACCATGTCCTTAAAGATTAGAAAAGGGCAGTTTTCCACCTCACATGACTGCAAGACAAAATGTCAAGCATTCAAAGAAGGTATTTTATGTACATATATATATATGACATATTGTGGTAATGTGCATGCCCACATGTAAAGGAAAACATAGAAGCTGACTACATAAAAAATAAGAAACATTCGAAATATTTAATTATATTTTCCATGTGACACTATCCCCCTACTAAACACCGGTACTACTGATGGAAGCACGCCAGTGCTGTGACAGTCCCTCACAGTACTCCTGGTCTGGATGTGACTGTCGGGCAGCCCTGACACTGGGCCAGCACTCGGATCTTCCCAAAGCAAACAGGCTTTTAGTTAGTCAGCATTAAGCTGCGAAATTAGCAAGAGCTGAAATTATCCCGAGTGCAGATGGGACCCTTGCTTATTAATTCACCTCTACCTATTAACAGCATCACCAACGCAACATTAGCATTAAGGGCATGATGTGTTAGTCTGAAACCCCCCATCTGACAAGCTGGTAACTGAAGGAGAGAACTGTGAGCTGGAGGGTAAAAGACCAGGTTAGAAGGAGCCTGTGAGGGTCTCAGACACACTCTCCCCAGTGCCAGGGGCCAGCACACGAGGTTTAACCCGCTTTCTGGTGGCAAATTCAAACGCAGGCTCTGCCCCCGCGTTTCCGGCTAGTTAATGGCCCACCGAGGGGGACACCAGAGAGCAGCTGAGAATTAAAGCGCCTTCTCTTTTTTGTTTGGGCGGCTTCCCCACAAAAACAGGCCCAAGGGGAGCAAACTGCCTACCGTAAGCTTCTGGAAGACTCGGGCAGGAGGGCCCGGGCCAGGGAGCGGCGGCTCCGGGACCGCAGGGCACAGACAGACACACTCACACCCCCACACACCGCACCAGCGCCCCGGAACGCGACTCCCCCCGGGGCAGAGGCGGGCGCCACGCGGAGCCGGACAGCCACAGCCCGGGCTGCCCCACACCGCACCGCTTTGTTGGGCCCCGTCGCCGCCGCCACTCACCGCTCCCCGCGCTGCCCTCCAGCCACCCTTCCCCTGCGCTCGGCTGGGCTGGGCTGAGCTGAACTGGGCTGGGCTGAGCAGGGCCCGGGGCGGAGGGAGCACCGCCCGGCAGTGGCTCCGCCCTGGCCCGGCCCGCCCCATGGCGGCAGCGAGCGGCGGCGGCGGCGGAGGTGAGTGTGTTCGGCGGGGAGCAGCTCCGGGGCGGTCCCCGGAGCCCAGGGGAGGCGGTGCGAGCCCGGCCTGAGCCGAGGGTTCGCCGGGCCGGGCCTCGAGGAGGGCTCCGGCAGACGGGGGGACAGTGAGCCACCGCGCCCTGCGGCACTCGCTGCTGCTCGGCTTGAGTGGTGTAACCCAAACGCTCCTAGGTGGGGTCTGTTGTTCTAGTTCCTCTGCCTGCTGAGGCAAACGTAGCGGTCTGGTACGTTTGCACCGTGTTGTGCGGCCTCATCCTGTGGTTTGGGGCGCCGCAATATGGGAAAGATATTAAGCTGTTAGGGAGTGTGCAAAGGAGAGCATTGAGGGTGGTGAAGGGCCTTGAGGGGGAACCGTATGAGGAGCGGCTGAGGGCACTTAGTCTATTCGGCCTCATCGCGGACTGCAACTTCCTTGTGAGGGGAAGCAGAACAGGCACCCATCCCTCTGACAACCAGCAGCACTCCCGAGGGAATGGTCTGAGGTTATGTCAGGGCAGGGTCAGGTTAGCGGTCAGGAAAGGGTTCTTCATCCAGAGGGTGCTGGATGCTAAAGCAAACAGGCTCCCCGTGGAAGCGGGCACAGCGCCAAGCCTGGCAGAGCTCAAGGAGCAATTCGGGCCATGCTCTCAGACACACGGTGTGGCTCCTGGGGACAGGCCTGGGCAGAGGCCGCTCCCGCTATTCGGGGGGCAAGGTGAAAATTTGATGCTCCTTCTTATTGTTGAGGGAAGATGAGTAGTGTTTGTCAGTGTGCCACAGGGCAGCCCAGCGTAAGGATAACTCAGCTAATTTTCATTAACGTCAAGAAATTTAACACTAGGGACGTAATTATTTAGTATGTACTTCTACGGCTGTGATCGGTACCTGGGAGACAATCTCAGAGATTTATTTGTGTTGAGGACCATGAATTCTGCCATAGAGCTATATTGCAAGATGCACACCAGGCAGGAAACAACTGCAATCACTTTATTTTGAGTAGCAGCTGATTTGCATGTCTCAGCTTCAGTTCTCAGCAGGTGTGGATAGTGTGTTTTGTCATAATAGTTACAGATTTTTGAGTGTTTTTTTTTAAAACAAATGAACTCACCATTTCAGAAGTGGCAATTTTCTCCCTCACGCTACAGGGGAAAGACTAACAGATGCATTGTTTTACCATATGTGTCCCTACATTTTTGTAAAAAAACCCCAAAGCAAACAACAACCAAACAAAAAAATGCTCAAACCAGCCATATAACCAGGCGTAAAAATACATGATGTCCACTGTGCTCAGCAGTAAACAGAGAAGCAGTCTTCCATCAAACAGAGTAAATGAAATACCAAGTTCTTCAAGTCATCTCTCAGGAGACATTTCCCCAGGGTCCCCATGCAGTCATCCTGCTGAGTCAGTAACATTGAAGTCCAAACATGTTGGTGACAAAATTTCTTTCTGTCTAGTCAAATAATAGTAAGTACTCCCCTTCTGGTGGGACAGAAGAGAGGGAAGATGAAGTGGGAATTTCCCAGTGAATTCAGAAGGCTAGTCTGTAAGTGTAAATTGTACATGCTCTAAATAGATGTAGTGTGTTAGGTATAGTTCATGCAGGAACTAAAGCTACCTTGAAAAGACCTGACATGTTCGCTGCTGAGAATCTGAGTTTTTGGACTGCAAGAATGGTGATAGATCTGTTTTAAAGTAAGGGGCATCAACCTTCTCCCAGGTTCAGCTATCCTCCCAGCTGTGTTTCTGCAAAAATATGGCCTGGTATAACTAGAAAGTTTAAAATGAGTAGAGAATTACGGAAATTCTCTTTCACTTTTTTTTTCACTTTTTTAATAGTCACCTTGTGTGAAAGTGCTTATGTAGGATATGTCCTTTGCACCCAATTAATTTACAACAGAGCCAACAACATAAAAATAAAGTTGAGGATTTTGCTAGCACTTCTGAGAAATGCAGATTGCTGTCTGTAATTTCATTCTCCAAGAAGAAACTTAACTGCACAAAAAGGGAGTGGAGGAAGTGCACAGGTCAGAAGACTGACAAGGTCTATAGAGGTAGTATATCTGATCCCTGTTAGAGGACAAATAATCTGCTATTTAGAATTGACATAGGCACTAAATTATCAAAACACAGGCTTAAATGTACCATGGGCAGAAATGTAAGTGTCCAGGAACTTTTGCTGTAGAAAATTTAGAGGGTGGATTCAAAGGATCTAAAATTTGGGCTTTGGGGCCCCACAGGAATATTTAAATACTTAAACTCACTTTGTGGATCCAGCTTGTTAAAGTTTTGAGTATAGTCAGTTTTATTTTTATCTTTCCTTACAGCTGGGGGGCTGTTATGAGAACCAAGTGGTTATGCTGGGCAAAACAAAAATATTCCCCTTCATGCATGTTTGTTACTTCTTGCCCCTCTTTCTCTGTTTCAATTTCTTAGCAATGCTTTTTACTGATTTGCAGTTGTTCAGCTTACAGATAATTGTATGTCTGTTTATGCTTTACTACATTACTCTAGCATTTGGATTACTTTATGGACCTAGAAGTTTAAAGGTTACAAGATAGTAAGTGTTACTATATGGTGCTATTTCTTGAAAAGAGATAAGACTGTTATCTTAAGGTTGGGAGAAAGTACATGAGATCTTAAAGGAGATGAAAGTATCACTCATCAGTAGCAAAGGTCAGCAGTGGAGAACGGAGCCCTCATTTTGGATTTCAGTTCTTTTACTTTGAGATACGGAGCTCAGAGCTCAGTCACTGAAATCTTAGTTCTTCTCAAGAACTCAAGTGCTGTACTACCCATACAAATTAATGATCTCCTTTGTCTCCCCCAGCATAAAGCAGAAATAATACTATTTTTTCAGTCATTACTCATGTTGTGTGGCTAGTTGGCAGTGTGTATATTTTTTGAGGAGGAATGTAGTACCATTCTGTAGACATAAAGGAAACTCCCTATGCCTTCCATTGTAGTGATTATTCTGTTGTGTTTATCTTTGATAGTGTTAATATGAAGCTCTTGTACTTTCAAAACATTGTAGATAGATTTAATATTAAAATGAGTATCATAGCAAGGCTGGGTGTTGATCTGGAATATTGGCTACTCTCGGTTAATTGGTAAATTGCATTCAACAAAACTGGAATCAAAAGCAGTGATGAGTACAGGATATATTAAAATTGCCTTGCAAACAGAAATTGATACTGATTTGACTATTTGTAATTGCTGTAGGAGAAATGAAGAGAAAATGGGAAGAAAGACTGAAGAAAGTGGAAGAACTAGCATCCTACTATGAAAGAAACCCCCTTCCTACAGTTTATAGACCAAGACTGTCACAGCCCTTGCAGCCTTCCTCTGTTTGGAAAATATTTTCTCGGCAGGCTGAAGCTTTTAATTACGTAAAAACCTGCAAAGAGGTATATTACATGTTAGGTGGATGTCTCTATGTACTTTTAAGATTGACTGTGACTTAAAATCTTGGTTGAGAGTGAAGTCTTTATCAGATTGTGAGATCTTTTTTTGTGCTTCCCAATCCTGAAACAGCAAGGGGAGTTTTTGTCTTTGTAGATCATGTTGCAATGGAGGTACCTCTATAAAGTACTGGTTCTAATTCTAACATACAAATTGGTATGTGATGTTAATGTCTAACAGGTAAAGTGCTTCTTGGTAACAATGTAGTGATAGATTTATTCCTTCTGAAGATGAGCAATCTGTCAGGGTTGGCAGGAGAATGGGACAGTAGTGAGAATTAAGCCGAAAGAAAGAGGAAGGAAAAATGAGGAAGGAAAAGAGAGAAACAAGATGCAGGTGCAAAATAAAACAGTACAACTTGCTAGTGGCATCAGAGTAGCAAGTGCAGGTGATACGAAGTGATGAACCAAATAAATATTATGCAAAAGGTATCCTCTGCTTTCAGTTTAATACTTTTCAAATTGATTGCTGTTTTCAAAGAAAGTACCATGTTTTTGTCCATGTTTTAGGTGTTTAAGTAATCCTGCCAGGATTTCCAAAATGCACTCTTGCTGGCTTGGCAGTAGTTTTTTGGAGGGGTTTCTTCTCAGATTTCCATTTTTTAAATATTTTCCACAAAGCCATACGCTGCCATCATGTTCATGAGGCTGCTCCTTTCAGGATGTGGTTGCTTCTCCCATTAGATGCACTTCCCACTGACTGAAAAAAGAAGACCTTACAGAGAAAGCAGAGGATATGTTAATGAACAGCAAAATAAAAGCCTCAAAGTTTTACCTTTCTAACTGAAATCAGAATGATGAACTAAATTAAAACCAGATGCTACTTAGCTTGAAAAAGGAAAAGTGATCTGCTTATAGGTCTGTAGTATTTACTAGACTTTGATTAATGTCAAATAGGAACATGAAGATTCTTAAATGGTTCTCTGAATAAAGCTAAAAAAAATCAATGTTTTTATTTAAAAAGGATGTTCATGTATTTGCCTTGGAAAAGAAAACACAGAGTGGATGGAGGTTTTACCTTGTGACGACATATAAAGAGCTTTGGTTTTATTACACGTGAGTATGGGAAAAGGTACCATACATGATACTAATAGATAGTACACTGGATATCCTGTTACCTAGTAAGAGCTATCTCTGGATAGCCGTCCCCAGGAGCTGTCTGCTGCTCTGACTAGCACAAGCTGTAATGGGTTGCCTGAGATTTCATCTTGGCCTTGGGAAAAATCTTCATAAGGACAAAACAATATATTCTCTAGCGGGTTTCAACTCTCTTTTGAGTAGCAGACTGCCATTACTTCCTATGAATTAAGGACCCTGTCTACTGAACTGAAGTGTAATAGCAGCAGATTTACATTTGCTGTCAGCTTTCCTCAGGGCATCATACCAACACATGGCAAAAACATTTCCATGATTAGTCATATATCAATTTCAATGAGCATTAATATATATGTCTGTTTATTCATTTATGGGTTTGTATTTGCATGATGTAATTCCAAAAATTGAGGGTTTGATCGTATGCTGAACTTTTTTCCCCATTTGGCTGTTTTACAATAAAACAGTTATGGAGAAAAAGAAATGAGTCCATTTTTATGTGAAAAGCCTTAATTTTTTTCTCAAATTGAAAATGAGTTTTTAATTTAGTTAGAAAAAACTGTATCATCTCACTGTTTGTGCTTAAGACATATGTGTGATAACTTTTTACTGTAGTTTTCATAGTTCCTTACATTCTTAACAGCATTTCTGTATGCATTTTAAGACTTGGGGGAGCATGGGGAGCAGAATACTTTAGAAAATTAAGTTCTAGACCAGACAAATAATCTTTCTGCTGACATTTGATGCTGAAGTTAGTTACAAATTTTTTCAAAGCATTATAGGGCTGCTACATTTTTTAATACGGGTGGTTGATTGAAAAATAAAAGAATATTTAGGACTCGTGGGATCTTTGTTTGCAACTGAAAAGCATGTATAATCTTTATTGTGAGAGGTTGTGATTTGTTTTCTTTTTCCTTAGCAAAGGTTACAAAACAAGTCTTATGCATTGTTATGAAGTAATTCCTGAAAAGGATGCTTGCAAACTTTATTTTGATTTGGAGTTCTACAAACCAGCAAATCCTGGTGCAGATGGCAAGAGTATGGTTGTGAAGTTAATTGAGGTAAACTGGAGCAAAGTAATGTTGTAGATTAATGTGAATTTGTTGATTTAATATGAAACCAAAGGATTTACCACTTTATCTTCATTATACTGTAGTAAAATGAAAAAGAGCTGTAGACCCAGTGGCTATTTTTAATTAAGTAAAAATACTGTTTTCATTAAAGCAAAAGTTCTCTTCTTTAAGTGAAAGGAAAAACTAAACAATGATGGCTTTTGGAATGTTTGTATTCACTGTAGATTTACTGATAGTTTACGTTTGGAGATTGTTTTATGTCCTCTGCCACTTGAAAGCTGTAAAACTTAAGGAATGTTTAGGTATTCTTTAAAGTAACATCAATAAAAGCTCCATTCAGATATTCCTCAGTTCATTCCCTTTGCCAAATGGTGCATTCATATATCAAGGTTTAGATAAAGCCCTTCTGATTTTAAGTTTTTTTAGATGACAGTTCATTATAATTGAGTTAAATGATGATGTAGAGAACATCATGTGACTGCACTTTTCAATGACTGTACCTACCAATTTGGTGCCTAAAATTAAATATCTTTGCTAATTGTATTAAATAGTCCAGTTTCCATTTTATTGCAAATGTGGTTGGAAAATGAACCTCTCTGCAAGTTCAGTATGACAGAAATGGGAAATACAGCAGATTTTTAGAAGAATATCTTCTATACCAATAAAATCCCTTAATGACTGTACATTTATTTGTGAGACTTCTGTCACCTACACATCCCTAGATAGAAAGGAAAGAAAGAAGATGATTGAGGTCATTCCTTCATAAAGAACGCTTCACTACTACAGAATCTGGAGAGGTTTATCCATTGTGAATGAATTCTGAAATCTAGAGATTCCTCAGCTTAAGAAGAGAACTTTGAATTTGCTGGCTGGGGAATCTCAGCTGCTAAACCCTGAAGCTTCCAGACCATTAGGTTCTGAGTCCCAGTCCCAAACATAAGTAATCACTAGTTGAGCTAATCTAGAGCCAAATACCTTATGTTTCCTGCTTAGTTAGTGTTCATTGGGACATGCCAATGAATTAGGCAAATCATAACACTGAATTAGCTTACTAATCCTTTATACTGTGATAGCTTCCATCTTCTGTTTCTGGTAAGTCTGGGTTACAAATATTGTCACTGTGGGTGTGTGAACTGCCTTGTGGTGCTTAAAAAAACTGGATGATAAAGCCAGTAAATTAGACTTTGACCTGAAAAACTGAAAGTGTGCTCAGTTTATCACTGTTAGTACAGTCAGTGACTTGCACATAAAAGTAAATATGTCAAATTTTGTTAAAACTTGATATGAGTTAGTTTGATGAACTGAATTGTATGCTTAAAATGGGGGAAAAAAATCCAGAAAGAAACCTTGAAAAAATGTAGAATCTGCATTTGTGTTAGGTTTTATAGATACCACTACTAAAAATGCCAGAGAAAATAACATAATTTATGTTTATGATTTCAGCTTGTCAGCCAAAAATTAAAAGAACTTTATGGTGTAAATTGTTCAACTAAAGATGTCTTGAATTTAGATTCCAGTACTGATGAAAAATTTAGTCGGCACTTAATATTTCTGCCCCAAAAGACTGTATTTAAGGATAATATTCACGTTGGTAAGTGTGTTCTTTTGTCTTACACCTAGAAATAAAAGGTGAGGTTTTAACTTTGTACAGTGCCATCTCATATTTGAATATTTATTTTAATGAAATTATATGTGGAAACAAGTACATAATCTCAGCAGAAATTACTATCAGTTCCATTAAGCCTAATTTTTTCTCATTTTCTACTTCCTTTTCCTAGAATTAGCATATGTATTTTTTTTACCAAAGTCATGGCAAGACTGACTTCTACAAAACTGGCAAGTCCATGGTTTGTTTATTTACCGGTAACGTCAGTCTTGACAGTAAAAGCTACTGCTATTTGCGGTAAATGCAGTTCATTTGCACTCAGCACCGGGTCAGGAAGGTAGGACAAAGATGACTTCAAGCCACCTGTATGTAAACATGACTAAGAGGAAGCTGAAAGCAATTTAAATTGTTGATGTAAGCTGGGATTTCTTGGGATATGGCAACTCCAAGAAAAGAGTTGCCAGTTCAGGGTTGTCTTGACTCCGTTTTTAAAATAAGTGTAATAACACCTTACTTAACAGAAGTACTTTGAACACATTTTTAAAATATTGTCTGTGATGCACTGAAGTGGTGAACATTAAGAAAAGTTAATGTTGAAATTCATAATTTCTTCTTCTTACTTATATATCCTTTGTGGTGCACAGTAAAGTAGTCTTATAGACATACTTTGACCAGTGAGGGCACAGCTAAATATCAGCTGAATTTTGTCTGAGTGGAGCAGGAACTGATGGAAATCAGCTTGCTCAGTGGTAGAATTAAGGTCTGTATCAACCTACAAATGCAGAACTCTGGGTTAATTAACATTGCCCCTGCAACCTTGGTTTTGTTATTTCTTAATATTTGAGGGTTCAATTTTGTAACCTTTGTTCCCTATTGTGGGTTTTTTTTCCCAAATAAACAAAAAAGATGAAAGAAAGGAAGTAGAAATGCTGTTATACAGAGATTAATGATCTCATGGCTTATTAGAAGGGATGAAATGTAGATTTGTAATATTTAGCTCTGCCATTTGTGTTCAGGAAGAACTGTGACAACAGCAGCAGGATTACAGGAAATTATTTGTGTTGTTACTGGGTTTTCACTGGCAATAGAGTAGGAAGCATTGAGGATGTTTGGTTCAAAATTTTGATCCCACTCAGTTTCCCAGTTTTATTCTGCTGCTTGTCACAGTGTGTCTGACTGTCTTTATGCCCAGTCCTCTCTTTCTTACCCTTGCCTTTTTCCTAGCTTTCCACCCTCCCTCATTCCAATCTTGAAGAAAGTTTATACTGTATTTCTTATTTTTTTTAATACTCCTGTGTGTTTAAGTAGATTCTTACTGTGCACGATCTAGCAGGGTCTTGTAGAGACAGGGAAGATGAGTTCTTTGTTCTTAGTAGTTATTGACAGCACAGTCATGCTATTATTAATGACACAGTGCTGGGCTTCTGTCTAGTCCAGTACAGCATTAGAGAAAATCTTATTTTCCTTTTGAATTGTCTAGTTATTTCATGGGGAGAACACATGCACTCTTGGATCGAAGTGGTGTAGGGTTGACACATTTTGTGTTGCTCTGAGGAATCATGTATGAAAGGTCTTGTCAGCATGAACCTCTGGAGGGAGCAGAGCAAACTGTAAGGACAGGGTGGATGTTTTAAGCCTGCATGCACGTACTATTTTTTTTCCCAAATACTTTTAGTATAATCATGTGGTCCATGGCCTAAGCACCACTTCAGGCAAAAATTCAGGTTCTAACTCCAACACAAAGAGGATAGAGTATTTCCAGAACAGAGGATTTTTTTTCCAGCTTTTTTAACACTAAAAAACAATTTCTCATTCTTAGGAATAGTAGAATGTGTCCCTAAATCTTTGGAGGAGTAGCTCGAGAAAAGCCAAGCAGATTGTCTTGGTTATGAGCAAATATTGGCTGCCAGCTCCAAGCGTGACACAGAACAGTTAGGTCTTACTGTGGTAAGCAGCTACAAACCCTGAAGATTTAAATGGGAGTACTGCAATTTTTAGTTCAGATGTATGGTCTTTTAACTCCTCTGCTGGTATAAATGCCTAAGTAATACATGGATGATAAATAATATGGTATGACAGCAATTTTAGCCTGTGATCTTGATAGCTAAATTATATTAGTCAGTTCTTTCAGTAGAAGCTTGAACTGTTTATTCTAGCTCATTGGTTTAGGTGTTCTGTCTCCACTGTGACATGAATTTGACATGTTTACAAACTGTCAGTCTTCAAGTACATTTCTAGCTTGTGTAACCTTTACAACAGCATACTGAAGTCACAGTAAAAATTGAATTTTTATAACTGAGATATGTAAATGTCAGTGTTAAATTCATGTAAGTTACCAATATTATAGCCTAGACTTTTCATTAATGCATTCTAGTAACCTGCTTAACAAATTTGTGTTAAAGCATATTAGCTCTGTACTTTGTGCCAAATACTCTGCTGTAGTAAATAACTAAAAATGCAGATAACATCATAAAGTAATTTCCCAGAATCTAGATTAAAAAAAATTACTTTTTGACATGATGGAAAGATTTTGTCTAATATTAAATTTAAAAGGGCTAATACATTTTTCAGACACATGCAAGTGTTGGCTTTTTTAAAACTCACTGGGGTGTTCTGCCTAGTAAAAGAAAAATACTTCAAGATGAGTTAGTGGTATTTATGTGGGATAAACTAGAATATGAAGTACCACATCTTGGATGATATTGTTTCATAAGTGTTTTATGTCAGGGGTCATGCACAAAGTGCATGGGCTTAAAATTAAATACGATTAAAAACTTTTAGTATGTAATATTTGGCATTAGTTACTAGCGAGAATTAAAATATAGCGACTGAGTTCATAGCTTATGTAAGAAAGCACAGGAGATCATGTATGTCCAGGGGAAAGCTGTGGAGATCAATGAATTTACATTGATCAACTCAGATGATAAATCCCACATACAAACAATATGACATACGGACAAGGATCAAAAGTATGAAATGCAGGGTTTGTGTCCCACATCTGAACAGTCAGAAGACACCGGAAGAGCAAAAACAAAGCTGCGTGTGAATGATAAAGAACTAACTCCCAAAATGATCTTTCACTGACAGAACGCTCTCTATTCTGACACCAGAGTGATTGTTACTTTATTACACACACACAAAAGTGACGTGGTCAACCAGGACTTTTACAGATACTGTTAACTTTTATGGCAGTTGAAATAAACTTCAGTTCTGAAATAGGTACATTTTCTCTCTGAACTGAAGATCCAAGTAACTATTGTTATAAAACTAAGAAATTCTCTGTGTGTATTTGGACACACAGTGTTAAAATGCTGTCTATGACTGTGACTCATTTGTGTGCCTCAGTAGTCCTGTAATGAATTATGAGGATAACGATGATATTGATGCTTCATATGCTGAGTCAGTCTGCTGTTATGTAGTATAGTACTTAAGTTATTTCATGTTCCCCACTGAAGCTTCACCCAACAATTGCACAATTCTTTTTGCCAGTATTCCTTTGACTTCATAGTTTTTTCCCCACATCTCTATTTATTTTATTCTCTACTTTCTCCTTGGAAGTAATTTGGCCATGGTTTTTATTTGTTTGTCTTTGGTTACCATCTGGCAGAGCCTGGAGGTGCAATGGGAGCTGAATAACAATACTGGGAGTTTGAAAAGTCATTACAAAATACCTTTGTAAAAGTAATTTTTTGTTTGAGTAAGCTTTGATCAAACTCTTACATGGGTGAACACCATGAAGCTGCAACTGAACATTTTCAACCATTCTGAAAATGATATTAGGGAAAGCAGTAGTGAGAGGGACAATCACAAGCTTCTCAGAATCCTAAATCTGAGCTTGTTAATGTTTTGGGGGGGTTTTTTAAAGAAGTTTAGTACAAATTCTTGCCAAGCATTGGTTTCTCATTACTGGCCAGTAGAGTGGTTGTAGAGTGGGCTAATCAAAAGATGTTTTTAAAAATCCAGAAGGGCTAAAAAGAGTTCAACCACTTCCATCTTGGCTGTTTTGAAAAATGTTTGCACAGGAACTATATAAATTCTTTCTTGACTCATAAATGACGTTACCTGCTTTTGGCCTTTTGTGTTTGTTTTTAAGGTAATTTTGTGAGAACTGTTTTGCAGCCTGCCATAAGATTTATGGAGAGAGAGGCTGCAGCTGCTGTGATTCCAGAAGAAGCAGGACATATTTTCCAGTGTTCTGCAGAAGCAGTTGGATTAGATGGTTCGCTAACAAACCTCACAGCTGTCAAGGATGCTTCCAAAGGCTGGCCAGCCATTGCTCACCAAACAGAGGATACAGAAATGTCACACCAGGGAGAAAATTTGGATTTTTCCTTTCTAATAGTAAATGGTAAAGAAGGCGACAAGCAACTTTTTGTGGATCTAGGTAAATATAAGTGCTTTTAAACCTCTTTGGGATGTAACAAAGTTTGAGAAATGAGATATTGCTTAATCTTCAGTTATGGACAGTGAGAACAGTGGTGTGGTGGTCTTACTGTTGTCCCTGTGGTCAGAATTTAAACCAAATACAATGCATGCTGAAACTGTGATCATAAATGCTATACTTTAAAGGAACCTTAGTTTCTTGGTCCATGGAACTTCTTATTTTACTAAATTTAATTTTTTTCAGAAGTTTGAAGAAATTCTTGCCACGCAAGACTCTGTAATTATCTGTTTTTGTCTCTAATGCCTTAGTAATCCCATTTGAATTAAAAGAGGATAATGTGTATTGCATTTTTGTTATTTCAGTTGAATTGAAGCTGCTTAATTATGGAATAAGTCTTACAGGCATGGTGTTCTGAATTCTTCTATGTATATGAATTGAGCCTTTTTTCCCTGTATGGAATGGCAGCTGTTAGGTTTCAGTGACAGAATAATAGAAATTTTGGGTCAGGCACTTCATGGTCCAGCTGGGCTTAGCCTGTTCATCATATTAAAATGTTACATATCTCCAGGAACACAACACCTATAGTCAAGCTAAAGTTCAAAAGTTCCACCCTTCTTTATCCCCATATCTGGTTTTTCTGCTTTTTCTGCCTTGTCTCAGTGAAATGAAAATAACTTAACACACTTTTGCACAGCAATGTGTTATGTACTTCAGGACTTTACAGTCTTCTTTTTCTCAGACTTCTTTGAAGAACCCCCATTCCCTCAAATCGTTCTCGTGGAACTCAGGATCACTTATTGTGGGCCTCTTCAATATGATCTGTTGAAGTGTAATCCCAGAGTTGGCCCTACAGCAGGCTTATCCATTACTGCTTCAGAAGGAATACTTTCACATACTGTTCAAAATTCCTCCAAGCATATTCATGAATGGAAATTAAATAATGGAATATAGATATTAAATATTTTTTTACTCTGTCACCTTTTAAGAATTTGGTGACAATTGTGCAGCTTTTTGTGCTCAGTATTTCACAAAATTAATGTGAAAGCACAGATTTCTTATACTGAAGGGAAACTTGAAGCTATTATAATGCCAGAGTGATTAAAATGCCTGTGTAGGGGCATTGAGTGTTTGTCTCAATTCTTCTATGACATAAAAACCTACATGCGTCATGATCTTGTTTTGTTGCATTTAATCTATGGGGTGTGAGCTGAAGTCAGTAATAGTTTTTGTCCATTCATTAGACTCTTAGCTGGGTCCAGGGAAAATGGTTTAATTTACAAGTGCTAAGTATCTTAAATCCTAGCCAGCATTGTTATATTAAGAAATACTTGTTTTTCTGTAGGAGTTTATACAAAGAATAGAAATTTCCGGATGTATAAATCATCAAAAGCAGGAAAAAATGTGATTCTGAAGATAGCAGAGGACAATAAGTTTGTCCCTAGCTGCGAAAAGGATGTTTCCTTGGAAGAAGCATATTTTCTTTCATCTTTAATCTGCAACGTTAGGTAATTATTTAATTCCAGTGGAATTTACAATATTTTAAAAGACATATTTTAAGGGTTATTCTCCTGCAGCAGTTATAAATAACTACTCTGAATGAGCAGTTATCCCACTAACATTGTTACAGTGTAATTTAGGAGCTGCTAGTAGAATTTCTTGGTTTTGAAGAAAAAACAAGAAAAAAGCTCTTGAGTCTTGATTTTTGAGTTTTATTGGGGCTTTTGGTTTTGTTTGTTTTTTGTCTGTTTGGTTTGGGGTTTTTTGTGAACCTTCCTACAAGTAATTAAAGAATATGTGAAGCAGTTTCTGAGTTATGCCTCGTTTCTCTGTAAACACTCAAACTGCCAAAACTTAACCATTATTAAGTTTGGTCAGATTCTGTATAGTTCCGAACACAAAAACTACAGATTTCCAGTCAGTTAAGTATGAGGAGCCTGAATATTTTCTAAAGTAGGGTGAGAAATAGAAAGAATTTCTGTATGCGTTTGCTTGCATACCAGATTTCTCACTGGCTACAAAGGCCTCCTTAGGCTGGGTACTTATACGTACAGTAATCAGGTTTTCTGTATCTAATCAAAACCTCTGATATATCATGCCCTGTACTGACTGTCTTAAGAAGATCCTAATCATTGCTGCAGCAGAAAGAGGGTTAAAATGGTATAATATTTTTATGCAAAGCATGCATTTGTTCTGACTTGAGGTTTTATATGCTGAAATTATGCCAGCAACCCTGTAGCATAAATCACGTTGTGTATTCAGATCATAGGGATCAGCTGAGTCTGTCATAAAAGTGGTGAGGAATTCTGCTGTGTAGAATTTAGACTGCTGTGATCATCCAGCTTTCAGCTAGCAACATCGCAAAGAAAAGTAGTCCATTGTAGAGAGACAAAGAAAGATTGAAACCTGTCAAATACATATATTTATAATTTTTATATATTTATATACTCAAAAATATAAATACTACATCTAGAGCAGATCCTGTTGTAGTAGTGTCGACCAGCAGTCATTAAAATGGCTGGTTCCTGGGACTTTCACCAGAACAAAAGCTGCTGAGGAGGAGGAAGCCCTGCCCTCTGGTGCCAGTCAGGGAAACTGCCCAAGTGAGAAGAGGAGCGCTCCAGGCATAGGGAATGGTGCACACCGAATCACGGGCTGGCTGAGGTTGGCTGGGACCTCTGGAGGTCTCCGGGCCCACCCCCTTGCTCCAGCTGGGCCCCCTGGAGCCGGTGGCCCAGGGCTATGTCTTGTTATGTCATATTGTGGTAAGTTATATTGTACTGTGCTATGCTGTAAGAATCACACATTTTTCTTTGTATTCTCTCCTTCAGAGTGAGTGATGACACAAAAGTTCTGTCATCTGGCTTTTCAGGGGAGGAGAGAAAAATGTCTGCTTTTTTAAACAGAGGCAGCAGAGGTACCTTAAGCCTTTTCTACTGTATAGAAAAAAAACAAGTACTCTTAAATCAGATGTGCTGTGACTTGTACACCTGATAACCTCTAGGAGAGCTCTTCAGCTACTCTTGTACAGGAGGCAGAGTACATCTGTACTGAAGGATGCTCTGCAGCACCTGAATGCCATTTACCCTCTCCCCTTGGGAGCAGCAGTTTAAAGATCTAGAAGAAAGTTAACAGTGGATTTATCCCTGGCTTCATTTAAGGGTGTGATGTGATTCATGTTCTGTCTGTGGTCTATATAATGTGTAATGTGTGACAATTACATCGTACAATGTCAAAACCACTAACAGTATGCATCTGTGGCCTTTGTTTTAACAGATTCCATGGAAGGCTATCAGGGGTCACCATATCCAGAAATTGATCATTTTGTTTGTTCTTTGGTTAATAAAGATGGGCTACAAGGAGGTAAAGAGACCACTTTACTATTTACAAATGAGAGTTCTGCAGCACTGTTTTTAAAGAATTTAAATAATATTTTTTTTCCTTAGGGATACGGCAATGGAATTACTTCTCTCTCAAAGAAATACTTGTATATGATATTTCTGGCTACCGTTGGTGTGAAAATATTGGAAGAGCTCACAAAAGTAACAACATAATGTGTGTTCTTTATTCAGTTTTAAACAGCTTTATTTATTTTTCTGCTCAATTGTTGTTCTCTAAAAATGCTGAAAAAACTCTTACAGATAGAATTAGCACCTGTCACAATATCTGTCATCTTGCTCTGTGAGGATACAATGCTTCAGTTACAAAACACCCCCAGTAAACCCAAAAAATACCAGACAAACCCAAACTTTTCCCCTCCAAGCTTACTTTGCAATAACTGGGCTTGTATTTCTAATAGTTCTATGAAGTAGGTATTCATGGTATTTCCTACTGTGTGAACTCAATTTGTTTATGTGCTGTTACTGAAAAAACTAAATAATTCTGTTCCTAGGATTCTGGTAGATCTAAAGAATGAAGTCTGGTATCAAAAGTGTCACGATCCTGTCTGCAGAGGACAAAACTTCAAATCACAAAGTATGTAGTCTGTGATCTCAAAGCAGTTGTACTTAATACTTTTTGGAATGTTAATTTTAATGCCATATATTTGATTTAGGTCATCCATTACCACCTGGGATATGTCTCCCATCTCTTTTCAAAGAGGTATGTTTTTGTCCTGTTGATACGCTAAAGTTCTTGTGAGCCATGTTGTCTCTGGAAGGTATTGAAGATCGGCCCCAACAGAGTCTGTTGAGCTCTATGCAGTAGTTACAGTGGTATAGAAGAGGTTCCCAGAGCAGTTGCACTGGCCCAGTAGAGCCATATATTAATTTTTAAGTTCTCTAGCAGTGCTAAGCTAAGTTACTGGAATCACATAACTTCACCTGGGACTAAACGCTTCCTTGTGTTTTCATCTGAACAGCAGTTCCCAGTGCATAAGCCATAAGGCCACTGCAGGGTGAAGTAGAATGGAAAAATTGCCCAAGTTAAGCTCTGCTGTGCATGTTTGATTTCCTGCTGGGCAAGCTAAATTAGAACTGCTACTGCAACACTTGAGACAGTCGGAATCAAATGTAAGTTAGTGACCCTCATAGTTGAAGGTAATTTTCTCCATTTTAAGTGTATCAAAGCAGTTACATTTCCCCAAACAGGCAGAATATTTAAACTAACCTAATACTGCACCTAGATTCTAAGCCCTGAACATACTAGATTTTCCACTGCTTAGGCAATAAGAGTTGACATTTTTGCAACTTTTAAAATTTAACTTGACGGCATTAAAGGTCATACTTGCAGGGTGGCACGTTAAGCTCTACTTAAGCAGATCAACAGATTAGTTTTATTTCATAGAAAGTGTAATTTAAGTGCACTTTCAGGTCCTGACAGGATCTTTAAACAGACCTTAAAATTAGTTTTAACCTAGTATTATACAGGCTGCTTGTATGTTTCTAGAAAAACAGCAAATTTCTGCTCCTATTGAAAGTAGGTTACCATGGCTATAAATTAACATGTTGAATAATCTGTCTTGTTGGCCAGCTTTCTGTGTATCCATTATACATGGCAGTACAAATTTCAAACTTGCAGAGCAGTTAAAGGTATGAAGGCCATTTTCAGATGGAATCACTAGTACTCTTATTTCTCAAAGGAAGAAGAGTATACAGCAATGGATGAAAGGGGGGGCACAGAAGAAAAAGTAAACCCACATTCCAATGCATCAGACTTGACAGAAAGCTCTGTATCTCTGGCAGAAAGCTTATCTCAAGACTTCCTGTTGTCAGACAGCGAGTGGGAAAATGCAAGCGATGATGCCTGTTTCTTAGAAGCTGCTGAAGATGTGGAACTAGCTGAAGCTGCAAATGATAGTCTGAATTGTGCCATGGAAGAAATCCCAGATGAAGCTCTTTTGGAAGCTTTAAGGAAAGAAGACACTTGCAATAGAGAAGGCAGCTAACCACAAGCCTGGCCAGCAAACAGACTGCCAGCAGTGACACTTGCCTGTTCTGTGCTTCTGGAAAAGATGCTGCAGTGTAGTTCAAAAGCACTGTTCCAGAGCTGTGAGACAACGGAGTCACTGGATGATCTTTAACAGGCATGAGGAGATCATTGAAGATTACACAGAGGCTGAAGGGTATTGGACTGAAAAACTCATGAATGCTGCTCCAAGCTTAGCACTTTTAATGTTCTCTGCTGTACAGTTTCTATTTTGTTAGTTGGATGTCCAAGTTTTATTGGTAAGCCAAGTTAAACAGATTTCTTTAGTTCCAGAAAGGGGATGAAATTATTTATTTCAAATACAACTTTAATAAAAAGATTTGTCTATTAATAGTTTAACCAAAGTCTCAGTGTTCTCTTTAAAAGTATATAATGTAATCTTGACAGCAACACTTTAATAGCACAGGATGAAAATCCAGCATTGTTCACAAGCACAGACAAATTTTATTACTTTGACTGGGATTGCTATTTCAGTCATTTCACTGACATTCTGAGACTATTTGACAATACAAGGTACATTCTCTAAATTACTGAGTTCTTTTAAACATTGAAACGTAATAGAGCAGCAATGACTAAACAAGCTTTAAGCACTACCATTCTAAAAATTGTTCCTAACAAAAGTCAGTCCTAAATGCTTAGTGTTTCTTTGAAAGCTTCTTTCTTTGTATAGCCAGAGCCTCTTCCAGTTTCATATTAATATTCTGAAAGTGTCTTTCTGCTCCTAGAATTCTCCGTGACTCCATCAGAAGAGCAGGGAGGCTGGAAGTTCCATACTGTTATTAAGAAATAAAATTACAAGGCATCATTTTTAACTCTTGGAAAGATCACTTACATAGCTGTAGTTATTTTTCCTCTATCTGGAAGGGCACAACGAGATTTTTAAAAGTGAAGAAGAGCTAAAATTGAAGTGTCTTCTAAAATGCAAGGATTTCCCTTACACAGGGCAGGTATGTAGCCTTGTCAACAGAAAACACCACACCAGGTCCTGGGTAAAACAAGGGAGTTCTAAGGCTATATGAGGTTACTCTGGCCATGAAATACTACCAGCACTGTTCTTAGCATTAAATACCTTACAGAACAGACATGGAAGTACCAGAGCTTTCCCTTTTTTTTGAACAATAACAACAAAAGAAATTAATTGTTTCTCAGTGTTAATCTTTCTTCCATTTCTATTAAAAAGTTACAACTTAGGACAACTAATTAGGCTTTTATGTCCTTTGAATTCCTGGACACAGAGAGCAAGGCAGCAGAAGCCTCTCTGAAATACTTTAGCTGTTAACTTTAAATTTTAACAAAAAAACGCGTGAGATACTACAGTACAGTGATTGTCAAGTTGCTTCCACAAAGACAATTAACAAAATATTGCTATTTAATATAACCAACATTAATAAAAATGCCCAGCAGTCTGGGAAAGAAAAAAAGGGGACAGGGGATTCTGATCCAGAACTGTTCAGAAACACATGCAAAATGTGTACTTACTACCACTTTTTCTTTTGGGTTTTCTTCTTTATAATTCAAGCAGTCTTGCTGTAGCTCCTTTAAATCAGTAAGTAATTCAACTGTTTGCTTCAAGGAAGATTTCCTATCCTGTACCTCAGCGTATTCTCTTTGTAGCTGTGTCAATTGTGCTTCAGCTCTGAAAAAGATCAAGGCTTTGATACTTGCATCTGCATGTTTATTGCATGAATAACAATGAACATATTTCCTCTGAAGAAGAATTAAAGGAAAGGTTGCTCAGAAACACAAAACATAGGTTAGTATAGCATACTGTTTAATTAGAAAAACTAGCATAATTACTTATATAGGAGCATGAGTCCAAATCTACCAGAAAACCCCAAACCTCTCTCTTTTGAAGAGAAACTAGTTTTGAATTCTCAAATTGAGTTCTTTTGTCAGACTCAAAATTGTCCCCTTGAGTCTGGCAGTGTAGCCCCTTAAGCCTTTATGTTTTTCAAATGTAGTTTCTTTAGGTGTTCTTCTGCACACACCTACCTCCAGGCTGAGGTGTTCAATGTTTATGCTAAAGCATGCTCAGGATCTATGAACTACCCACAATTACTTCTTTGAACATAATTTGTCCATAGTACTGCAAAGAAAAACAAGCCTCTCCTGCCATAGAGAAGAGGCTTTTACACTGATTTTGTGGATCCAAGCCCACGACTCTCTACAGAGTTAACTTATGCACTGTATGTTACATGCAGCTTGTCACTAGCAACCAGTGGGATATGGGGAAGTCTAATGGCTCTTCCAAATAACATGATTTCTATTTTGTGTATCTGAATGACACTTAAGATTAATGCCAATTTAGAGAAGGGGAATTGTATGGCCACATGAGATGGAAGTAAACCATGTACTCACGGGAACCCCTGCCAAATTGAAATACAATCTCCCACCTCAAAACCAAGAGAGTCCTCTGTATTACCTTTGTAAATTTATGATACAACACCTTTGCAATTCAAATAGTAATATTAGCATTCTTCTTATGAACATATGATGTGAAATACCATCCTAGTAACTAGTTAGCTAAAAGAACTTTCAGGAATGACTGACTAGGCAACTGAAATGTGTAAAGGAGAGGTTATCATGAGCTTTTGTAAAAACAAAAAACAAGACAGCAGTAATTTCATTAAAATAAAATAGAAGAACAAAAAAAGTTACTTTCCTTTCTGAGCTACAAAATAACAGACTGCTTAAGTTCTTCAGGCTATTATTGTGCATCATCAGAAACATACCCAATTAGCTCTTCTCTGAGTTGCACCAGTCGCTGCCTTTTCTTTTTGATGTTTGTTACTGCCTGAAACAAGTAGTGAGCAAAGTCTTTGGAACAGTTTCTGTAACTTCAGAGGCAAACAAATCAAATTACATTGGCTTTTTTTCACTGAGATTTTATGCTTCTGATTCTTGTGGAAGGTTACAGACCTTATAAACTGCCCTATCTTAGATTTGTATTTTAAACACTTTAAAGCTGTTTAAAATGTGAATCTTTTATCTCCATTCAAGATTTCTCTTAAGGAACACTGGATTTAAAAGCATACAAAAGGAGTTTATGACATTTTGAACTCAAACATGACCAACTCTAGGGCGTTTTTGTTTCAAAAATGCAAACTAATACAAATGTATGTTCAGTACAATTGCCATAACTAAGTAAGCTTCCTTTAATATAACATCCAATTAAAAAAAAAAAAAAGAAAAACCAACACCCAAATCTAATCATAAAATTAAATTTAGCAACTAAAACCCTGATTTTAAACAAGTGTATGGGTAAAACTAAGGATAAATTGAGTGGCTGTGAATTCTAGATGTATATTAAAATTTTCATTTTACATGCAGAGTAGCTTACCGTATCAACAAGACTGCAGCATATTAACTGCTACCTCCCAGAATAAGCATTATGTTGACCTTATGTTAGAAGATATTTTTTCCTTGAAAACTTTGCAGAAAATGTTAATCTGGGCAGAAAGCCAGACAGTGCCGAAACTGCTCTTAAATCTCTCTGCTCTATGGCATTCAGCTCTCCCTGATAAAAGCACTGCAGTTTTTTCTGCTCTGCTATGTTTTTCTGTGCTTATATTAATTCATCCTCCTGTCAACACTCCCCAGCTGCATTTTCAGTAAATTACTACTTGCTGTGAAGGAACAGAGGAACTACCTTCCTCTAAACAAAAATTCTGCATATATTTAGGAAATGCAGTTCCCATAGACTTCTCTTCTTTAAACTAAGCAATCCAATTCTATCCTCACAGGTCACCATCTTTGCTGCTCTCCTAAGATTTTATATTCATTTATGTTTTTTGAAGGTTAGCTCTCAGTATTTAATTGACTCTCCAGAGGCCTCACAAGTACTCAAAAAAAAAAACCCTCCAAAAACCAAAAGAGTAATTCACATGCATAGATACCTACACATGCTAATGTGCATTCCTTCTTTTTACACCATATGGCAGTATATGTATGGAGTTTGCGTTCCACCAAATTTACTCAGATCTTTTCCAAAAAAACTCTGGTGGTCCCCTATCCTCTATTTGTGCAGTTGATTCTGTAGTACAGTACACCTTTTTGTCAATTACTTTATTTCTTTCAGTCAACTTCTTGAAATTTCAATGCCCACTGCTGCATGCCATACAATCTAGTGATATATATGTATTTACCTTAGCATTTTTTCTCTTCATATTCTTTAATTCCTGGACTCCCGCTATCTACAGAGGAAAAGAAGAATTACAGATTGACTATGAATCTTGAGTTCATCACTATCCTCCTAAAAACATGGCTGGAAGAATTACTTCAGAATAACATAGAAGTATTTAAAAAACCAAGACTGTTTCAAAGGCAGATTACAAGAGTATCAGTTGTGTATTGACTCTTCCCTGTCTCCTCCTGCCAGAGAAGACTGTTGCACAAAATTAGTGCAAGCAATGCTCCTTGTACCAATTATTGTAACACTTACCTAGCTTGATTTTTCTATAACTTTACATATATGTATAAATCTAGTCTTCTTAAAACTTATTGCTTCTAATGGAGCACTTGAAACTATAGTTTTAGTACGTATCCATCATACTTATCACAACTCCTACAAAGTTATGAGTTCATTTTACTCATTGCAATTAGTGAGAAGGAATATTAGTCTTCCAAGCCAGTAAGCTTATTACAGAATCACACAACGGGTCAGGTTGGAAGGGACCACAGTGGGCTGTCTGGTCCAACCTCCCTGCTCAAGCAGGGTCATCCCCAGAGCACATGGCACAGGATTGTGTCCAGATAGTTTCTGACTATCTTAAAATTACAGTTATTTTCAAACTGTTAATTAATAAAGGATGATTTTCCCTGGACTATGTTAGAGGCCTTACTGAAGCCTCTAAACAAGAATCACTGAGACACAGTATAAAATTAAATCATTGGCCTTTTAAAACTCCACTCCATGAGATTTTAAAACAGTTTTTGATATAGCTGTATGCTTGTTCAAATTATGCAGCTCTACAGTTTTCCTGCATAATGATTTAGATATGACAAACACTTCAGGATTATTAGATGCTTCCCTGTTCTCAAAAGCTGACCATTTTGCAAAGTACTTGCATGACAGCAGTGTTGTTTTTAGGGGCAATTCTCATGACAGCCTGCACAGGAGGCAGCAAATCATTACCTGCACACAATAAACTGTTTTTGTATTATTTATACTGACAATAGATTGGAAAATTTAACATATTGTAAAATAAATGTGTAAAGGCATAGGCATTTTGACCACAAAATTGATTTTATTTCTGGTGTACTTACAAGATCGGTGATTTGGTCCTTGAAAGCAGAACAGAAATCATTGATGGCTTTTCTGCAAATGTTTGATTCTATGCTTTGTCTGGAGAAGTCAGGGGGACAGAACACAACCTATTTGGTTTAGTAAAGGGAAATCTCAACCAAAAACATTCCTCTGAGCAACAAATAAAACCCAATGTTAAGCAGCTAGGCAACTGCAGATCTTTCTTATACTACCAATAGCTTACTTTCTACCTTGAAAAATGTCAGCTGAGATGTCGTTTGAAAAAATATTGAATCCCTGGAGACCATGTCAAGATCATGTATGAAAAAACATTTGTATCACAGAAAGTTAATAATCATTAAAGTAACATCAGAATGTAACCATGCAATACTGCATTCCCTAAAGGACAGCCTACTAGCCAAAAATACAGGTAATTATTTATAAACTTTGAATATTCAGTCAAAGGAAAGCAGAATATTTACCTGTAATTTGCTGCTATCTTCTCAACTTCAGCCAGAACAACATCCAGTTCTGTAATATCTCCAGCAGATCTCTTCAGCTCTTTGGGACACCAAACACGTACAGAATGTGAGCTATCCACTGAAACAACAGCATAACTATAACCTCCTTTACACAACTCAGGTACATGTTCTAAAACAATAGAAAAATTATGGTTCCCACCATCAAAATAAGAACCCAAAAGTTACTAATATTTTAATATGAAATTTGAAAAGAATGATCTATTATTTATTTCTGATGTCATCCCATTCACTATCACCCTCTGTGCTTGACCCATAAGCCAACTGCTCACCCATCACATGATGTGTTTATCCAGCTGTGCTGGACATTTTGTCTAGAAGAATTGCTGTGAGAGACTGTATCAAAAGCTTTACTGAAATCCAGAAGGATTACATCAGCTGGCTTCCCTTGATCAGCCAGCTGGGTTACCTTGTCATAGAAGGAAATCAGATTCGACAAGTAGGACTTTCCCCTCAGGAAGCCATGCTGGCTGTGACTGATGACTGCATTGTCTTTCAGGTATTTTTCAATACCTCCCAGAATAACATTCTCCATAACCTTACCAGACACTCAAGTGAGACTGACAGGCCTGTAGTTTCTGGGGTCCTCCTTGCCATTCTTGAAAATCTGGACAATATTCACCAGCTTCCAGTCAGCTGGGACTGTTCCAGATTCCCAAGACCCCTCAAAAAATCATTGAGAGTTTTGCCATGACATCAGCCAGCACTTTGAGGATTCTGGGATGAATCCCAGCAGATTTGTAGGGATCCAGCTGGAGCAGCAGATCCCACACAATTTCAGGGTTGACTGGGAGTTGATCATTCTTGTAGTAGTCAATGCACCATTTAAAGTATGGAAAGATTCTTGTCATAAATGGAATGTGGATGCTAATGCAGAGA
>JAWWEU010000125.1:41795840-41854136 GCA_035583155.1 Acropternis orthonyx
CGGTCCCGGTCCCCTGGGAACCACGTGGAGGGGGGAAGGGGGGAGAGCTTGCCCCCTGGTAAGGATCGCAGCAGCCGGGCCAGGGGGAAACCCACCACCCGCTATACATTCTCGCAGTCATGGTCCTCCAGCTCAGGGCACTGAGACCCCTTTGGTCGGTCATCCATGTTGAAAATAGAGGCAAAGAAAGTGTTAAACACCTCTGTCCCTGTTTGTGAGGTGACTGTCCCCATCCTGTAGTGGGCCAATGATATTTCTATATTGCCATTAACATATTTGAAAAAACTCTTTTCGTTGTCCCCCACATTTCTGTCCAGCTTCAACTCCACCTGAGCTTTGGCCACATGAATTTTCTCCCTATAGCGGTAAGCAGCATCTCTGAATTCTTCCCGTATCACTTGATCTTGCTTCCACTGGGCATATGCCTTCCTATTTTGTCTTATCTCCAAGAGTATGTTGCTAGACACCAGAAATTAAAACCATAGAAACACATTTATCTTGAATGAGGAAAAGCTATATGGGAGTTTTGAAAAGTCTACTTTACCAGCAGGATCTGATGTGCTCTCCTCTGAAGGCTGCATCTTTTTTGCCTGGAACTGAGTAGCATTCAGAGCCTTGTGTGATACAAAAAGCAGATTAACTTCCAAAATAAACCCTTGTTATTAATTTAAAATTCAGAGAGATGGCAATTAGGCAGAATGCAGGAAAACATTTCCTGACTGAAACATCAGTAACATTTACATGGGCCTATTTCACCAGAATCCCAGCACAGTGACCACACTGCTGTGGGACAGCAGCTGCCTGACCTCACTGACCAACTGACATGTTGGCCACTGGCCATGCAGCAGGACTAGAAACATGTTAAGGACCCTCGGTTCAGCATAATCATTACCCAGCATTAACATTTCTCTGATCAACACTGCCTACTCACCTTCCCTTCCACCCACATTCCATCCCAATTCTTTCTCTATTTTGACTATTTTGTGACACCAACAGCACTTCTACAAAAGCGCTGCATACATCCAGTTTACTGATGAAAGACTAACATTCTGTACTGAATTTTACGACATAATTTTCAATAATTCCAATAAATTTCAAAAAGTAAAAAACTTTTATACAAACTGCTGCAGAGCTTCGTCACAGGTCTACTTTCGAGCCTGCAGATGGTTAACTTTCTCTGTATGTCTGGAAGCTAAGTGGGACAAGAGCATTTTAAATAACTGTACATAATAATGTACAGTAAGTGTGGAACTCATTCAAACTGAATGGCTTTTAATTCTAATACATATTAAAATTAATTTTTTATCAGTGTAATTTTCTCTCACAAATTTGTTTTGCTTCAATACTGAACAAGCACAAAGGATTCATATACCATCTAGTATGCCATTCTTCAAGCACATATATTCTAGATACAAAGAAGATACTTGAAAGAAGGAAAGAACATATTCCCAAATGAGCAAGAGAATAGGCTACAGGATCCAGAACATCTGGCTATTATATTATATTCCTCAATGACTGTAGCTTAAAGCATTTCATTTGGCCACCTCACAGGAATACTTAAAGGATTGATTATTTTGGATATAATTAAGTACTAAGGTAGTACACTAAGAAACAAATGGAAGGTCTTCCTCTCAACCCCACCCTCTAATGCAGGCATGGCAACAAGTAAGCTGAAGTTAAATTGACTGATAATACTCATGCAACTTTTTCTGTACCGCAGTCTCCTTACGGGGTCCACCTCCAGCTGTGTTGAATATCCGCACTTCACCAACAGATGCCTTGGAGCGATGCAATTTTTTACTAGGAAAAGGAAAACATACACTACTACATACCAAGAATGATCTTCACCATATACACAACAAAATCTTGTATATTTTGGGCAACATTTTGTACAGCTATGTCACTTAATCTGTGTTTCCCATACAGACTACATAAAAAATTACAAATGGGCATGTAAAGGGAAGGGAATATTTATCCCTCAACAGCAACCCTCATGACTGACACTGGGATAGCCATGGTGTATTGAGCAGAACCTTGGAAACAGACAAAATTTTTATTGAGGATATTTTAGCAGGAATGGAGAAGGCCTTGTTGGGGAGGGGTGGGGTTGCAAGTCAAAGTAACAATACTCTCACAACATACCCTCATACAAGTACTGTATTGTCTTGCTATTTAATTCGCATAAGAACTATTTCAGATTTAAATTGAATTTGATTTAACAAAGGAGAAATATACAAAAAATTGAATTAAAATATTTTAAAAATAATTGTTACAAGTAATTTAACTGGCTTCTATCCATTTTTCATTTTTTCCACCTTTTAACATTAGACATCAGCATTTATAGAACTAATTAGCACCTCACAGAGACATTTTATAAATACTTTCATATAAAAACTTAAATCACTGTACTGCTTACAGAAGGCAGACTCAGATTTATTCTACCATTTCTTTTCTACAATCTTCAACTCACTTACTCTTTTGGTTTCTCACCTGGAAAATTTTAAGTTAAAGCATCTGTTTAATAAGGAACTAGGGAAACCTGATATTCAGAACATTTCCCCCACTTAAAGATTAAATTAAATGCTGGCAATTTTATTTTTTTTCCAGCAGACCTTCTTTCTGTGTTTTGCCTTTGTGGTGCTGAAACATGACCGGGTGACTCATTTTGTGAATGTTCCTCTCCACAAGCATCCACAGCAGTACTGTGCAAAGGGTGATCTATAAAGAACAGAAAACAAACTGCATGAAAACTGCTCCCATCTCTTAAGGCAAGGAGCACTGCTAAACAATTAGTTAGAATATTTGTGGTTTGCTAACTATTAAAAAGGAAGTTCTTGTTAAAAGTAATATTTGAGGATTAGGAGAAATTATGTAGTGAAACGTTTTATAGTTTCTGTACCCATCCACCTGCTATTTCTTGACAAACTGAAACCAAAGGTGCACGAAAGCTCAGCAGGTACAATGGCATATAGCAAGCAAAATATTTTGTACAGTATCTTTAAAGTCTCTCTTTGCTATAGCACACATGAACCTACACATTTAAACAACTACTTTCTAAGCTTTTTTTTGATATAGATTTTAAGCTGCTTTATTGGACACTATTAGAAGACAGTTACAGCTGCTACAGAATATTTGTAAATGTAGAATTCTTGAAGGTAGCTACCAAAATAGATTAGAACTCTTGGAATTTAAAGATTTTAGCATGCCTTCTGTAGCATGAAATTCTTTTTTCAAGCACATTGCCACAGAAGTTTTGTGTTAGTTTACATTTACAGTGAATGTCCTTTTCATAGTCTAAATATACAGCACAGAAGTGAGGAAAAGAAGAGCTTTTCATTTTGTAGCCTTGCCTGTATAACAACCCTTCTGCTAAATTTTTCTTTATTGCTCATTTTCAGTGCTCTTTCTAGTAGTCACATATATATTTCCGTAACTGTCTTAGAGTAATAACTATTGCAGTTGAGAAACAGCTCTTAGCATTTTCTTTACAACTTCTAATTACACAGTTTTTCAAATATTCATATATATATATATATATATATATATATATATAAAAAAAGTAATAGAGGACTTCACACAGGAGCACCTACTTCATCTAAATTGATTCTCTGCCTGTATACTGAGGCCTCATTACAGAAGTCCAATGCAAAGCATGGAAGTGGTTTTACATCCTCACCAAAAATTTTATGGTTTTATGTTATTTTTTTAAATAACATTTGAAAGTGGCACAACATCCCCGTGAATGTCCAAATTTGCTTCCATGAATACTCTTACAATAGCAAAATTTTCACTTCATAATTTATGTAACTTAATAGAGAATAACTTAAGATGTTGAACTTTGGGTTTTAAGTGTAAATTCTTACACAACTGCAATATTATAATGTATGAAAATCAACTGTTCAGACTATAAAACTTAAACAGCCAGTATTTTTTCTGTTAACTTTTACTTGCACATATTACAACATTATTCTTGTTACTTCCCAAATTATAGAAAATAACATAAAAAGGTCGCTGCCTCTCCTACCCATTACTTTCTCTGGCAAAGAACCAATAACTTTTCCCAGGTAAGCATTGAAGTATTTTGGTCATGTGGTTTGTTTGTGAAAATCATACATTAAATGACATTCAAGTTAATACTAACCAAAGGAATCATCAAGCTCCTCACGTTGATTTGTTTCCGCCACCTTCAATATCCTTGAGACATCTGGTTCCTCAAGTGGAAGTGATTTCCAGCGAAGACTGAAATTGGCTTTGTGTTCCTGCATGGGTATGAAATTTTTGAGTGTACAAACAGATTAAATGTGACAATGAATTTCAAGAACATTTGACTAGAAATACATTTAACCAGGACCATATTAACTACTGAGCTAAGGCATAAAATATTTGAAGCATGTTCTTTCCTCAGGCTCTGAGTTTTTTCCCCCAAGAGAGGTGATGGTGTAAAATGTGTACATTCTGCTACTTGATACTGTACTCTACTGTGTGCTTTGTCTTATTTCATAATAATAAATATACAAGCTTAGAAATCTTGTAACAGTCTAATAGTTGGTTTCTATGATCTGTGGCCTTTTTCTTTTCAGGCATTAAAATACTTCTTCTTTCATCTCTTTATTACATAAACTTCCATTCTTGTCCAACTGATTTTTTTCATTTTAGAATATTGGAAAACTATAGCGTAACTTCTTACAAAAAGTGGAAATTTTAAATTAAGGATTACACAGACACTTCTGTAAAACAGAAGGGTAAAGGAGAATGGCACAGGTTTATGAAACAGTCGTGTGTCATTCATACCATGTGGGAGTGAATTTCCACACTAATTTGTGTGTGTGCATGGAGGGTGAATTATAACCAGAAAACACACCAGCTTCCTGACCTTTTTAGCCCCCAAGTTCTGTTATGGTACCAAACACAGACACATCAAGTATTTCCTCTAGAAATTTTTCTCTTTTATGAGGCTGTTTTTGCTTGTTTGAAAGTCAATGGCCCATTTTGCACTACTCCCTAAAGGAAGATAACCCCCCCACCAGGCGCCCCACGCCCGCCCCAGCAGGGGCTGCCCAGCAGCTCCCAGTGCCCCTGCAAGGCAAGGCCTGCAGTAATTCCTGTGCATCCATCCCCAGAGACAATGTCCGGACTGCACAGAAACGCAGGATAGACCCACAGAATAGACGGCATCGGAAGGGACCCACAAGGATCACTGAAGTCCAGCCCCTGGCCCGGCAGAGGACAGCGCCAGGAGTCACTCCATGTGCCCAAGAGTATCATTCAAACGCCTCTAAGCGCTCTGTCAGGCCTGGTGCTGTGACCATTCGCTGGGGAGCCTGTGCCGGTGCCCAACCACCCTTCGGGGGAAGAACCTTTCTCTAATACCCACCCTAATCCTCCCCTGGCACAGCCTCAGGCCATTCCCCGGGTGCTGTCCCCGGTCACACGGAGGGGCGATCAGTGCCCGCCCCCGCTCTCCCCCCGTGAGGGAGCCGAGGCCGCAGTGCGGTCTCCCCTCAGCCGCCCCCTCAGGGCCCGTCACCGCCCTCTCTACAAAAACAAAACACCGCCTCGTTTGAATTCCGCCCAACCCAGCAAAACTTACCTGCAATTTAGAGCTGGTACGATTCCTCTTTATCTTCTTCTTCGAGGACATTCTGGTATTCAGGATATGCTGAGGATAGAGTTAGTGAAAAACTGCCGCCGATGCAAACCACCCTTCCGTGTGTCAGTACCCGCGAGAGAGCGGGAAGCCTTTGGTGCTTCAGCTTCCTACGCTCAGATCAAAAGCAGTAGAACTCACTTCCTTAGCCTAGACCGATGTCTAAGCTAAGTATATGTACGTATTAAGCACCTGTTAGTAGCCAGCCAGGCATTAAAAGAGAGTAAAGCGCGGCGATGCTACTCCCGGCTCTGCCCCCTCAGCGCCTCGCACGGAAAGGATCCCACCGTGCCCGGGGCAGACCTTCCTCCCCGCCCCTCAGGGCGCTCTCCCGCCGCCGTTCGAAGCGCGAAGGGAGGCAGGAAAGGGAGGGAGCGAAGGAGGAAGGGAGGAAGGCAGGGAAGGAGGGCGGGCCCGGGGAGGCGGAGCCGCCGCGGCCGCGAACAGGAACCAGAGTGCCGGGGCAGCGCCGCTCCGAGCCCGCCCGAAGCAGCGGGCTTGTGTAAACATAACCTGAAAGCAAAGATCAAGCTCTCGGAAGCAGTTAATAAGTTAACTTAAAACGCACAAAAATAGTACTCGCTAGAATAGGGTGCAAAAAAAAGGGCTTCACTTCGAAAACTTTTAATCCCACCTCTGGCAATTAAATTACTCAGCAATTAAATTGTTAATAGATTTAGCAGTTCATCAAAAGTCTCACTAGTTGAGTGGCCCTCTGATGTCACATGTCTTCATCCACAGGTCCCAGTGTTCTCCCAAAGACGATCTGCTCACACTAGCACACCCACCTACCCACTGTTACCTAACCCGGTAAGCTGTAACACAGTGAAATAGTCACTTCAGGATTAACAGGGAGGCAAGTTCTCTTTAGACTTCTAAGCTGCTGGCTATAGCACCCAGCCTCATTTAGCAGTCCATGAGGCAAAGATAATACAGCACAGCTTTGTTTTTGTAGTGCTACATGGCTCTTCCAGAAAGGTTTCTTTGATAGAATGCATTATGAACATAAACCTTAGATCCAGCTTTAATCCATCTCTCAGCTATCTCCATTAGGGGAGGCGTGGTGACACTTCACTCCGTCTTTCCCAGCAGCATACACACATGCTTGAATATGTTACTGAATAAGCCACAAAAACTTGGTTTAGGTTTCCTTCGGTGTGGAAGAAGTGTATAAAGCAACACACAAAATTACTTAAGAGGAGAAAGTCTACCATGGCTAGAACCAGAAGTGTGCTTCGTATCTCACACTGACATCTGCATTCACATGGAGCTCTAAACCGTGTCCTGCTGGTGATGCTTCATCTGCCTTGGTGCGGTAACTCTGCCCCTGGAATCTTTCATAACATACCCCTGACGAAAGCCAGATGCACAGTGTAAGGGCAGGAATAAGGAAAACCACCACCACCCAGGAGCTACATAAGAGTTTAGGTAAACTCCAGCTGTCACTCAAGTAATTTATGATGACGGTAAGAACACAACTGCCAGAAATCATACTGATGACACAAAAAAAAAATAATTAAATATTTGTTTGTTTAGGAATATACTGAAAGAGCAAGTTCCATACAATAGCATCCCTTTCTTACAAATATTGGCAAAAAACTTAAAACATAAAAAGTTACTTTTCAAAAGGTAAAACTGTAAACAACCAGTCTTCATACTGTATTTAGTATGTTCGTAGCAGCAGAGTTTTACAGTATGTCAGTTACCAAATTACACCTGGGCTTTTCTTTGATAAACAAACACCTCAGGGAGTTGAAATGCAGAAATATTTATTTTGGTTTCCTTCATTGGTTTTGAAAATTGTTTTGGTTTTATAAAAACATAGAAATAGCCAACACTAAGCAATCATCTGAATTCCAATGTAACAAACTACTGCTCTAACAGTTGACTTGGATTTGTGTACCTTAATTGCACACAGGTATGAAATTATGCTACAGAGTAGTGCATTACAATCACACACAAATCTTAGTGCAAACCTTGTTGTGCTTGTATTTTACATATATCCATGTTTTCAAAAAACAGCAATGAATGCTAATGCAAAACCAATTCCATTAAGGATAGCAAAAGACTTATGCTGTAGTAAGGCTTATTTCTGCTGATTTCTCAAACAAAAGGTAACTAGTTGTTTTGCAATTTATCTGGGAATTAGGTTTTTGTCCCTGAACAAATACATATCCTGGGCCAACACACAGTTCTGTTGGCATATATAAATACTTCCAATTGCTGCAAAGCATCAGGCAAAAACATTCTACCTGACCTATTTTGCTATTCAGTGAAGAATACTCAGTGGCTCATACATAAAGCACAGAAAACAGAGGTTACGTCAGAAGCTCTTCCACTTAGAGAGGACCTGGCACGTTTTTTTAAAAATGCATTTTAAATACAAGGTTATTACAGGGAAACAAGTGGCTAGTACAGGTGCAATGTTTACCCTGACTGTTAGCATAGCCCAGCCTCTGAATGGTTTGGTTTTTAAGTCTCTAGTGTTCTTGACAGAGTTAGGATCTCCTCATTTGTAGGCCTGGCACCGCTCCAGAATCGTGATAACGTAGCAGAGGCTACATCTGCTAATTTGACCACATCCACACTTTCAGTGCAGAACCACATATGTAGACTTACTCTGAGGAACTGCTATTCATCAGTCTCCTTTGTGTGTAGTGCTGACTTCTACCCTATAAAAGTACATCTCAGAACTGGCTGCAGATCTGAAGGTAGATTGAACTCAGATGCCTTGCCCCAGTTAATATTAGGACTAATGAAAGATGTGATGCCAGCTATACACCTGTAAAGGTTTGGGTTTTTTTGGTGGTTCAGTGGTGGGGTTTTTTTGAATAAACTATGTAATTTTTCTGAGAATGCAAGATACTTGGAGGCATTTTCATAGCTGCCAAATCCTTTGTGGAATTGACAACTGCAAAACACACTGCAGACAGCAAACATGCTGGCGATAAAACCTTAGCTCCTTGGTGAAGGCAAGTCCCATTTTTGGCCAAGGATATCTTAAATAACTTACATATAGTTACCATTTATAGTTAAGGCTCTTTTTGGAAATTGTAGGTCACCATAAAAACAGTATGCAACAACTTGACAGTAAGGCAGTGTTCCATTTCTTCAGTGTTCCTATGGCAAGTACCCATTTTTGTACAAGTTAATGATTGCACAGTTTCCTTCCCTATGTTTACTGTAGTCAAAATACAGATATGAAGGCCAACAGTAGATATCAGATGTGTGCCACTTTTCTCATTCTATTTGCAGTTACATTTTGGCATTAGCATACAGTTCATCTATCTGTGACTGGAAGTATTTTCGCAGTTCTGGTCTCTTCGCCTTCAGTGTTGGTGTCAACAGGCCATTTTCGACAGAAAACATTTCAGTGTGCAGGACAATGTCTTTCACCTGAAAAATAAAAAGTTACTAGCCAAGCTGCATTCCTTGAAATAGACAAGGCTATTAAAAACTTGCCCAGACATCATAACAAAGCCCATCACATTAAAAGCTTTTCAGATGCAAATTAGAAGTTTCTGGAGAATCAAATTATACTGGTGTTGAGAAGTTTAAAGAATTAAGTGTTTGGTTATCACAGTCATCTTACCTGTTCAAATGACTTCAAACCAGATTCTTTCCCAACTCTCACCATGTCTTCCAGAATGTATTTTTTTACTTCCTGTGGATACAGGAATACATTGCATAGCTTCATGCTTGTACAAGTATCAGCTTGAAGAAGCTGATGCAGAACAGCTATTTAGTTAGATAGACCTCACCTTGCTTTTGCATAGCTCTTGATAGGAGCCTTCAATTCCCTTTTTCTTGGCCCAGTTGTGCAGAGTATCAGGATCAGGTACCACAATAGCTACTAAGAAGGCCTAGAAAAGGAATTTTTGTCAAGCATTTTTTCTCTAAGCCAACACTTTGGTTCCTACACATTTCTGACTAGTCAGTTAAGTTTTGGAGTGTGTTTCTGATCCTGTTGTAAAGTCAGCAGCCTTCTGCTACCTGAACACAGGAGTGCAGTTCAGAAGCTTGCACTTAAGATCTACACTTCTGTTTACACTTGAAAGAACCAGGATATCTTGAGGGTTTTCTTGGTGTGGTGGGTGGTTTGGGTTTTTTTGTTTTTGTTTTGTGGGGGGGGTTTTGTTTGGGTTTTTTTTGGTTGGTGTTTTGTTTTTTTGTTTTTTTTTTTTTTTTTTCCCCTGCACACTGTTAGCAATTTATATACAGTCATTAATAATCAGGTAAATTAGTTCACCTCCACTACTTGGTCTGAAAGTAAATCCAGAAACATGCTATCTAACTGCTGGAGTCCATTCAGAACCAAAACATGTAATGGTAAAAATTTAAGATACGAATTTAAGATTTCAGTCTGAAAGTTTGGGGTGGGGGGAAGGAAGAAAGGAACTTTTCTGCAATCTCCTTTTGTATTAATTTTTTAATTACCTGGAAAATGCTTACCTGCAAGCTCTCTCCATGGATAAACACTTGTGCAAGTGCTTCACATCTCAAGTACACGTTCTCTATTTTCTCTGGTGCTATGTACTCTCCCTGGGCTAGCTTAAATATGTGTTTCTTCCGGTCAATGATTTTCAACGTACCATTCTGTTGACAGAAATAGCTTTCACTCAAAAGAGGCATTTCAAGTGAAACACCAATCTACACAGCTTAAGCATGCTTACTAAAACTGTGCTAGAGCCAGAGTACAGTCAAACTAATGGTAGAAGAGAACAGGTTATGCATCCATCTAAACTAGGAAAAGCCCCAGGACTGGTATTGCTGATACTTTTTTAGCTACAGGCACATAGATTTAGCTACAACAGTAATTATCCTCCTTCTCAAATACTTGTTTTTCACCTAATTCATTCTGTTAAATACCAAATGTTTTCTATTTTATATGTTTTTATATGTTAAACTACTGCTAATAATTATAGAAGTACCATCTCTGCTATACAAGTTAGCTTACCGGTAGCCATTTCCCAATATCCCCTGTATGAAGCCAGCCATCTTTGTCCAGAGCTTCTGCTGTTTTTTCTGGGTCTTTCAAATAGCCACAAAACACATTTGGCCCTTTTACACACACCTGAAAATAGCAGTTTGTTAATGCATGCTACTGTGAAGGAAAGTTTACAATCATTATCTGCAACAAATGCTTTCTCCGATGGTTCTCAATAACCCCCACTAAAAAGACAAGGTAAAGTTATTGTATTATTTGTACAGAATCATGGCTCATATTGACCTTCTGAAATTACTTACCTCACCCTCTCCTTTGGCAGCCAAGTAATTCATTTCTGGTACATCAACAAGCTTGATGATACTGCATGGCAGTGGTGCTCCAACATGACCTATTCAATAGAGTAACACCTCAATAGCCTGAACTGCTTTTTAATCAGATTCTTAAAAAAATAAGCTGCCTACACACTGAAGAAAGATTGAACACTGATTTCTTGTAGCTTAAATTTGCTGGCACTGAAACATTAAATTCTCAGATATCCCTAGAATGTTACAAGCTGAACCATATACTTGGGCCTGCTTTTTCTTCTAATCATGATCCTCATTTTACAGACATATTTAAGCAGCAGAAGTCCCACTATAGGTTCAATTAACAGTATTATTTCAGTTAGAGAGGTAGAGATGTAACAGGTGACAGAAGTGCAGACCGTTCATTCCAACACCAAAAAATGCCATCTAGATTTCCAGCACATTCATAGCTATTTAAGGGAACCCTTCAAAACTTTATTTCAATTGAAGAAAACAAATCTTATTCTTCATCATACTGAAGATTAAATAATGTGATCAGGGACCTCTGAAAAATTTCAGCACCCTGAAATTTGACAGGCAGGCTTAAAACATCATACCTGCTGTCCAGTCACCAGGCAATGACAGGGAGCATCCCGCTGTGCATTCAGTCTGTCCATAACCTTCATAGAACTGAATGTGAAATCAAAATATTATCTAAGACCATTACTTTTCAACATACAGTTCCTTCATTAAAATGTAATTATTTTTTCTTTTATAGTTGTTTATATTTGAATGTAACAAAATTCCCAGCGTCTTCTAAAAAGAATACCACTATATTAGTTTTATCACAATACACAATTTTAAGTGCTTATATTCCACCTTCAGTTCCAGTATTTATTCAAAGTTTCTCTCATTTTCACATAGCTTGTGACACCTGTTTAGATTAAAAAGGAAAGCAACAGGGAAAGCAAGAAAAAGAAATAAAGAACCATAGCACTAGCAGTGACTTCATTCACAGAATTTAAGGACAGGTTTGTCCAAGACAGCTAGGAATGGAATGCCTACACCCCATCCCAGCTCTGATTATATAGAAGATAGCTTTTTCTATGCAAAATGCATTGTTGTACCAGCACACCACTAAAAACTTCAAGAAGTCACAGAAGCCTGATATTTTACAGTATTTTTGTTTTCTGTACTTGAAATTTGTTTCAACACACTTCTTCCATTCTATGCCATTGTCACTCAGATTTCACCTCCAAAATATATACTTTGAAGAGGCTCTGAAGATAAATGCAATATGTGCAAACTCATTCACCTCAAACTCATCTTCAAAGCAACAATACTACAATATCATTACATGGATTATTAGATTCTCTACTGTAGTTACAAATACTTATGTAAGCAAAGCAAACCCCAGAAACTTAAGCCAGATACGCAATTTATTGTTTACAGTAGTCTGCCAAAAAAAAAATCTTCCCTTTAAGGCAGGTCAGCTGGTTACTTCATTTAAAAGACTTAGAGGTAAATACAGAAATGTCAGGGAACAGAGAGAAACTTGGGAAAAGAGTATGCACTTGTCTAGTCTCCAAGAATACCAGAGAGTTATCCATATAATCAGACTACTAGAAATGCTCTAACATCAAAGCTGGAAGCAGGTATTAAAATCTTTATGTTTTAGGATTAAGGCCGGGCAACTCACCTGACAACCAAGAGCTGTTCTCAGGAAGGTCAGCACACTTGCAGATACAGGTGCTGCTCCTGTAACCATCAGTCTTACTTTTCCTCCCAAACTTGCCTACAACAAACACAAGATACTGTGGACACCAAAAGCATTTTAGAGATATTTCCAGAGTTGTCTTCTATTCCACCCTCAGCCATTGTTCACCTACAGTACCACCCACAAGTGTTAGAGAATAAAGTTTAGTCTGTTATTGCAAGTTGTCTTTCTTGCAGTGTTTTTAGTCTCATTAATGGCTGAAAGACATGGTATCTCAAACAAACAGTATCTATACAGACTATGTTGTCGTGTCACTGCAATGCAGACTCTGCCAAAAGTTTGAAGAGCTTAAGCCATGGCCTTACAGCAATGGCTTTATTTTTAACTGCCTTCTATCAGCTTCTCATACATCCTGAATGCTATAAAAAGCAGCCACAGGGGCATTTTGTACAACCAAGGTTAAGGCCATAGCAAGTGAGTGTCAGATATAACAGCAGGCATAACTTACTAGTAACCAACAGGGAGGAGACAGTAGGGGCTACAGGTGGCACTGTGTCATATTTAGCATTCCTCCTTCAGAAGGACAGTGTTTGCTTTCAAAGTGGTAAGAAAGAAGCACCAGACTGTTTTAGAGTAACTTCCTTAATACAGTTAGCTGATACTATGAGAACTAAGGGAATTGAAAAGATGAGGTTGAAAATAAAAGACAGCTCTGATTTTTATTCTGAGTAGCCAGGTAGTCTTTAATCAGTGATGAAAGTCATACCAGATTATAACCATTCATATGAAATTCAGTAGTTGCAAACTTCAACTCAGAGGCGGTCAAGCATACCTGTATTTTGCGGAAGATGACTTTATCCCACAAACTGTTATTTCTAACTATACCACTTCTGAGTTCTGCTTCTTTCCTCCTGGAAGCAAAATCCAGCAGCCACCTCTTTAATGAAGTATCTGCCTGTCCAAAAATCTATTAAGAAAGATGAACTACGGTTAGAAGCCTTGCAGGCTACCTACCTTTTTTTTACAGATGTGTACATAGAGACTCTTAACAGTGAAAACTAAGTAAATTAAAACTACCTTTATTGGTAGGTATCTTAATTCTAGCAAGAAATACTTGTGCATTTTTATTTTGACCTCTACCTCAGTTCAAGAGTTGAAATTAGCACTTAACTAATTCTTGATACCTGTGTGATGCCATTTCAATGTGTATTTTCTTCATTAAAATGTATGAATGAAAGTGGATAACTTGCTTTTCTAGTATCATCAAAATTCAAATTGAGCATAATCCTCAGTATTTTTGGAAAAGCACCCTATCATAACATGTAAAGTAACACAGGGCATTCTGAGGAGATGCAGGTAACTTCAGAAACAATAAATGGCGATCTGTCTTACATTTACGAACTTATACTTCAGATCACTTTTCAAAGGCTCCTTTTGTTTGTTCTCAGGAGGCCACAGCGCAGACTCAACAGCAAACCACACATTAGTATATTCACTTGGAAAGAGGAAGACCCAGCCGCTCCTCAGCATTATGCCCCACCAGCACTCAAATTCCTCAACTTGTTTGCTCCATGTGCCAGGTTATGTGAGGCTGGGTGAGGGTGAAACAGTCCTATAGCAGTATAAAAGCCTCAGGGCCCCAGACTTCACAAGCAAGAGACTATCATGAGAAGAAAGTCCCAAGCTTTGACTCTGCTTCTCAAATTCCAGTACAGAATGTGTGTGCAACATGAGGTGCTACATTTTAAGCACTAAACGTTGGTCTCAGGAATTCCTCCCCTCCAAATGAATCCTTATTTCTGAGGCCAAACAGAACCATATGTTATTTGCTGTTCCTCTAGTCTCATGATCAGAGAAATGTCATGGCTAAGACAGCATAGACAGCTCCTGTCATTTCTTTAGCAGTCACAGGACTTATATCCTTTAAATCGTCAGGCTGTATCTTAACAAGAGTCAGTCATCCATATGCAAAAGGACAACTTAAAATCAAAAGTTCAAGAAAGAATCAGCTTCCAAATTCCCATCTCAGATGACCTTGACCAGGCAAGCAGCACACACAGGAGAGTGGGGCTACTAACACACATTCTCCCCAGCACTCCTCCCTGGCTGGTTTACAGTTCTCCCAGCTAGAACACACTGTGTAGGAAACTTGTATGTGTCCATGCAAACACAGGCAAACACCTGACCTTGCTTTGCAAATTCCACTCCGTGAGTCAGATGCTAAAAGCGTGGCATACAGATGCCAAGCCTCATTTTCATGTTGTAGACAGGACTTAAATAACTTGCTCAGAGCAAAACAGTAAGTCTTTATTAATGACTGAGAGAACCAAGTCCCCTAGTCAGACTTTTGAACGCTGTATTTGCTGCCTGGAAGTGTTTTAATACAACCAGTACTATGCCCTGCACTTTCAACTCTTTGAGGAAGAGAAACACAAACTTGTTAGCATGCCAATATCTCAGAGCACAACAGTTTCTCCTACCCTGGCAGCAAAAACTTCATGAAGTTTCTTAAAAACCCTGCACAAGTCTAGATACATGCCTGCAGACTTACCTTGTCAAACATTCTGTTCAGTAGTCTTGGTACCACAGGAAATATAGTTGGCTGCAGTGTTTTTAGGTCATCCATAAGTAGTCTGATATCCCCTTGAAAGAATCCTATCCGAGCTCCATGGCACAGAACCACACACTATTAGAAAAAAGTAAACACTCTGAAAACACAGGAGGCACAATGAGTTCTACCTGTGTATGTATGACATATCCTACACAGTGTGGACTGTGCAGGATTCACCCCAAGTCCTCTCAGCTTCTGGACTAGTTCTGCAGCATTCTCACACTATAAGATGGGACTAGAAAGACCAGATAGAAAGACATGCCTGGTGGACACAGGCCAAAGACTTTGAAGCTTAGCACAAAAGCCCCTACCCAAAAAGCACAATTGGCGAAATAAGGCAATGCCAGTGACTCAACAGGTAGCAAAATATTGAAAAGCAGAACTTCTCCATGTTAAATATTAATAAGCTTATTTAAAACTCTCAGAATTCTGTTTGTTCTCTGGTACGTACTAAGACATTCTACATTTAAAGTCAGCTATGATGAAGCTATTTACTAGTCCAGTGGGGATTTCTGCCTTATGTTACTTCATTTCCATTCTCTTGCACTCTGGTTTTCCTTCTCATTTCACAGATCTGACATGAGCAGAGGATTTGTTGTTAGGTGATCAAGGTGCTCTTTAGAAGATTCTAGCAGAGCCACTGCTTATTTGTGCATCACTTCAGACCTACATAAAGGAAGGCAGACTTAATCCTGTTGTGTTCTGTATTCTGTGTTAAGAGTCTAGAAGCCTCATGATCCACACACACACACACATCCTTTTTATCCTATTTTGTTTGGGTTTAATTTATTCTTTTTAACATCTCTTCTCTCCCTGTGTTTATACCCATCTGTTTTTATTTCTCCTGCTTCCTCCATAACCTACTCCTTTATTGCCTGACATCCATTCTCTCATTTTCTGCATGAGACATGCTGAAGTGTCACTTTTCCCCTTTACCTGTGTTTTGCAATCATCTGCTAAAAGCAGGAAATGTATCAGTTCAGGTGGACTAAGCAGCAACTCCCTTTGCTAGGTGGGAACCCATTTGTCATGTCAAGTTTGTTGCCCCTGTAACTTCTTTAGGAAGCCAAAAACCAGCAAACATGACCCTTTACAACAGGACTCTAAAGATTGCTTCTCACAGAGCTTGTGTTTGTATCTACCCCGAACAGTAACAAATCTTTTCTCCCTTCTACCAAAAGTGTTCTTGCTTCAACTCCTCATATAAATATACAAGTAACCACCTACTTTGTACAGGCCTCACACCACAGAGGAATACTGCAATCCAAACCCTCTTGTCATTTTATCCTTTAGAATAAAAGTTCCCAGCCTGTCTCTACTGCATAATCAAGATCAGAGCTGTTACAAGCTCTGGAGGTATCTTCTGGTGCAAGACCAGGGAGTAAAACAGACAGTAAGTAGGATGCTATGAATGTTACCAGGAGAAAGAGTGCTGAAAGCCTAGGGGCACCTGTACACTTCAGTTATGCTCTACTCCCAATCTTCATAACATATACATATGACACACACATATACATATACACATTTCTGCATGCATACATATGCACTCCTGGCAGAAAGCTAAGGATTCCTAATGGAAATCACAGGACAAGTTCTGGCTCCATGTGCCTTTTCACATTTGCACAAATGCTGTTTATTTTCCTACATAAACCTTTAACATATGTATTTGCAATCTCGCCTGAGGAAGAGGCAGTAATTCAATTTCAATAAGCACAGTAATTACATACCTGTGCCTCTGCAGTATATAAGTAGTTTGAGGGAATTGCATCCTTTCAATAATGTATAACACTCAACTATGGACTCAGAGGTCCTCAAAACTGCCAGTATTAAGATCACCTGAGCCTTCTCATTCTCAAAAATTAAGCTCCAGATTTTGCTGTACAGTAAAACAAGTGATCCAAGAGAACATCAAAGTTTGTCACCAAAATGACATTAAAAGCCATTTCTGTTTCCTGGAAGAGAATTCCACAGAAACAAAACCCCTTCCTCTTATACTGAGACTTTTTGGAAGCAATGGTAAGCTTAACCAACTTAAAATTAGTTTTGTGTAAGCAAACGTCATGCCACATTACAAAATAAATTTTTGAAGTTTGCACATTAAAGAATAGCGTGAATTTTTAACAATGCACTGATCATACTGGAGGGAACTTCTAGGCAGTGTACATGTGCTAAGGGATTGTCTCATGTTCTAATAAATCAGTTTGTTATTAACCTTAGCTCTAAGGTTAATGTTTACATTTTGGCATGAAAACCAACTGTCTAGTGGTCACTGGACACTTTATGGGACACAGTTTTCCTGAACCTTATTTCACGCTTTCACACACATATGAAGAGTCAAGTAGCAAGAGCATTTAACACTGGATCCAAGTGACACACATTCTGGTAAGACAAGCAAGCTTCTCAGTAATTCAGTACAACAAACAGATGCTTACCTCAACAATTCTCTCGAACATATGAGCCAGGGGCAGGAATGATATCAGAACATCATCAGAGGAAGGTATAAATGTTTTCTGAAAGTGTCAGTAAAAGCTTAATTCTCATTGATTCTTTATTTTGCTTAAGTTAAACACAACAGTGAAATCTAGCATATAACCTCAAGAGCACAGCCCTCACTTTAGCTGTGTTTGTCATGAAGCTGCATTGTCTTTCCCTCATTAAAAAGATTACAGTAATGACTTCCAGCATGAGTAAAGACACATTACCAAAATTACAGTCTTTTAGAGTTGATTACAGTGATCAGATTATTATAACTTATCATTCATAGGACTATGAATAAATTCTGACAGAAACCACAGAAAGTTCTGTTACATACACTGGGAAAGGAGAGGGGGCAAAAGTTAAAAGTGTATGCCTTCGGGTTAAAAAAAAAACATACACTTTTAAATTTGCTTGAACAATTTACCCTAAGTTTAGTATCAAAGATGGCTTACATGAGCTAATTATGAGACCAGTTGCTTAACTGAAAAACAGTTCTATTTGCATAGTACTTGGCAAAATAAGTACAACTGTTTTTTTAATTGCATCTGCATGTGTTAGAACCATCTGCTTAACTAGCCTGCAGATGAACTTTAGTTGTCCACTGTAAACTATAAATTAACACTGCATCAAGTAAAAATACAAATTCATGCTGATTGCTCCTTTATGCAAAGGCTTTAAATATTTTGAGGGTTTAAAATACATAATAGCTTCTCCCGTCAGCAGGGGAAAAAGGTTAGGCTCTACACAAACCCTCTAATACAGAGCTTGCACTAATGAGAAACACTGTATGCCCTGGCAGAAGGTAATGTACATACACATCAGGATCTTTGTGACATTTTGCTTAGATCAGAACGAATTTTAAAGCTGTCAGTTTCTTGACCCTGACAGAAGAAGCCAGTAAACATTAACTTCTGACTAGCTGTCAAGCTACATTTTCCCTTGGATCTTACTAAAATATGAGACCAAAGTTAATGAGATTTCAATGTTTGTTTTACTCATGAGATTATTTCCCTTCATGCAAGTCCACAAGGTTAATCTTTGCAGTTTACCTCTATACTTTTCACAAAAGCTGAAGCATTGCTGACTATGTTTTGATGAGTGATCATAGCTCCTTTAGGGTTTCCTAAGGAAGAAGGACATCAGGATTCAACAGCAAAATTTAGATCCTTTAAGTTAAGCAAGCAGTAGTAAAACGCATCTGGTAGCATTCTTTGATATTAATACATTTCTTGTGTATCAATTAAACAAAGGCTGAAAACTTACTAACACACTTTCAAGAAAAGCTGGCAACAGTTAAGTAGTAAATTTGTGCTGAAGTCCTAACATTTTTTAAGGAGAGTAAGTCCTAAGGAAATGGTCATGTTTTTTGGATAAGCTGCTCAACTCTTCCATGAAGATGCAGCTATCAAACCCAGATTAATTTCTGTTCTCACAGAAATTTAAAAATGTAGCTTGTCGTTGTACTCCTTCCTTTTGCTCCACGCCAGTGTGTTCAGTATTAACTCACAAATGTCAAGTGACATCTAGATAAGTCTTTCTGTTTTGGTCTTACAGCAAGGCTGCTTAGAGCTATGGAACAATTTTGCTAATACAGTACAAAAAAGACTATGGAAGAATTGATAATCTTGAAGTCTGATGCAGAGCCCTTATTATTACACAAATACAGGTTTAGAACTTTATTTATTTCCAAGTGCAAAAATGTAACACCTCCACCCCCAATACTGCAACTGTGTATTGATCAACAGGGGGAAAAAAAAAAACAAGCTGAAAAGCAGGAGCCTTACCATAACACTTCCCCAGCTACTACTTGGCAAAAAGATGCAGCAGTAGGGGGAAGTCTTGGAGGCGGGGGGGGGAAGAAAAAAAAAAAGGAGGCAGGCTTCTGAATTAATTTTGCATATACAGGACAATAAATTCTGCATAATGTAATGAGGTGTACCTGTCGTTCCACTGGTGAAACAGATGACTGCTAGATCTTCTGGCTTTGGAGGCTATGAGAGTTAAGAAAGTATTAGTATGGTTAAGATAGCAAGAAAAAATATTTTCCTGGACAAAACATCAAGGTACTAGTGTTACTTTTGAGCTATGGGAGATAGGGAGATTTGCTAGTTTGATCTAAAGTATGCTAACCAACTTCAGATTGTCACTTGAACTAAGTTTCATACTTACCATAGGTTTTTGCCTGTGTGCTCTTCCTAGCTCCTACAGAAAGGAGAGAAAAGGGAGACAGCTTAGACATAAGCATGTAGTTTTTTTGCATTAAATTTACCAAACATTACTAAACACCATAATACTTCATTATTTAGACAGCCTGTTAAGCCATATTAACTTGTTTAGCAACCCAATCCTAACGGGTGGTATTCCCACCCATGGCCAGAGGGTTGCATCTAGATGATCTTTAAGGTCCCCTGCAACTCAAACCATTCTATGATTATTATAAGAGTAACAAAGCTTTAAAGGACATTTTAAAAACATATGGAATAACTACAATGTTCTACAAATACAAAAGTGATAACTTATCTGAAACTCATGGAGTTTTTTCCCAGCTAGTAAACCACTGGTCATGCTCAAGGGGATGTTCGAGGTTTAGCAGTGTCATGACAAGACAACAATCAATCCTATACCTTATGGAAAAGATGTGCCACTGACAATTGTTGAACAGATGAAACAAGATTCATCTCAGTAAGTACTTCACACCGTCAACTGCTTGTGAGAAGGAAGACTGAATTTCCCCATGGAAGGGTCATTGGTGGTTTGTACTCTTTTTATACAGGAGTGGAGGTACAAAAATCTCTCATTCAGAACCTCTTCCATTTGCCTCCTTACTTACTCAGGACTGACTATTAATGTCAGGGGTCTTTAGGCAGAAGAGAAAGGATACAAAAACGATCCTTTTATCATCAGGGATATAATGATTAAAAGGAAATATCTGCAAGCTGATATTCAATATCTATAAGCTTTAACGTTTCAAATCAAGACGTTACTGTTATGCCTATTTAGGCATACAATTACAAACAATACTAGCTTAAGGTCATATGCAAGTTAAAGTGGACCTTTTGTTAAGTAGAGCTTTGGAAGCACCCTTTCAGGACAGGCACATCAACTTCACCATTGCCTTCCAAGTACACAACAACGGCACTGTGCATTCCTTTATTAGCCATAGACTTCCTTTAGTGTGATGTACCTCTTAGGTCACCCAAGGAGGTTTAAGACACGAGGAATGTCTGGAAACACAGTTAAAATTCCCATACCTGTAGGCTTGCCTTTTTGAAAGGGTGTACTATGCAAGACTTGCCACTATGACAACTCAGCTGTCTGCTCAAAACAGGATCTGCATTTCAAGTACCAGGGTAAGCTCCCTACAACGTGCTTTGGCTAAGATCTGGTGTTTACTGAATATACAGCTAAGTTTTCCAGATACTTCTTTTGATCTCCTAGAACAGAACTCCACCATCTCTCCCTATTAAAGAGCTGTTTATTCACAGCTACTCAGTTGTGTAACCACAGGATACATACAGATATTGGTCATCAGAAACCAAGCTGATGGTATCTAGGGGATACACAGAGGAAGTGGTTACATAACCCAAGCACTGCTAAGCAATAAACTCAAGTCAGAAATCCAGAAAACAAGTACTTAGAAATAGTAATTCTATCCTAATCTAAACTCTAAACAGTTGACAGTTACCTTCCTGGAGATGCTAAGTCTCTACCTCTTAAAAAGAAGTGACAAAATGTATTCCTGTTCACTGAAGCACTATTAGAAAAATCTAAGTCTGCCTCTAATTTACCTTCACAGATTTAACCAAAAGGCTCTTGGAGCACCTGTTATCAAGTGTTGTTAAGTGTTTTGGATTAATGCAGTAAGAGCTACAAAGTACTACTAAAAGTCACTAAAGCATTCAAACTTCTAATGTAAAGACAATGTTTAGCCCCAGTTTTGGTTTATGTAGCTAAAAGATCCAGTGGCAAGCACCTTCCTGTGTCAAAAGCTGCAGTTCAGTTCAAGGAAAGAGGCTGATTTTAGTGTTGCAACTTAGACTAAGTTGGGCCAATCCTTTTCCAAGTTTAACCCAAAACTTTGGCCAGTGAGCTCTACATCACTTACTCTGCATGATGTTTTTGAAACATCTGGCAATCTTGCTGAGACTACTCAGCTATGATATAGTCAATCATCTTTTAAAAGACAAGCTGACATTTTTTTGTATCTTTGCCAGAAGGTGGCCCTATTAACATAGCTGTCTTAACTGCTATGAGAACAAGTTCAGTGAAATGAGACATTTCACATCAGTTACTGACACGTGCACAAGACAAGCACAATTACCTCGAGACATTCAAGGCCTAGTGAGACAAGCCTTCACCAGAACTCCTACTGAAACCAGACTAAATCCAGTTTCATAATCTCACAGCAAAGATGCAATTTATGCAATTTGATCCTGGGAGAGAACTCTCCAAATGAGTGAAGTTATGAAATAAACTTGTGTAAGATCTATGCAGACAAAATAACTACAAGCAAAACCAAGACTTGGATATGAGGTGGTTAATGAAAATGGTTTCTGCTTCCAAAACCTAGAAGTCTCATTCCCCTATATTATAACCTTATTCTATAAATAGTTTACTGACATTTTTCCTTCTCCCCTAGGAAGTATCTTGTAGATTCAGACTTCAGGGGAAAATGCCATTTTTCGCAAGACCAAAATCTACACAGGCTCTTTTTGAAGTAACTATTTCTGAAGTATTAGTCACAGTATATAATTATCATGTTATGCTTCACATGGGCAAGCCTTAACACTCAGATCTAATGTTGAGTCTGAACTATGTTGATAAGCCTTCATTCTGTCGTCTTGGCATATCCACTTTTATACTTTGAGCATTGTGAAATACTATTAGCAAGTTGTTTTCTTTCTATTATTTTTTACATTTTTGTGTAAACTTCAACCCAAGAGATCGTGAAGTATTTTGAAACTAATCCATCACAATGGGGTGAATTAGTAAATTAGGTTAAGCATGCTTACCTCTATTTCTCTCATACTGAAGACTTCCACACCGCACTTTTTGCCACGTTCCACAAGATCCCCACCAAAAGACTCCATAATAACAATGGTGTTGAGTATTGGAGTTTCTCCCTTTTCCACACTGGTTAGCAGAAGTTTGGCCTTGTCAGGTTTGTCACAGAAAACCAACGACAAGTCACCTGATGAAAGAGAACAACATTATCAGTCTTGACAAGTTGAGTTTAGACTAGATCCATACATACTTCAATATGTTGTAATGGAAGACTTTTCTGAAGAAGCCTATAGTTCTGCCCTCAGTCAGCTCTGTCATCATATATCCAGTTGCTGAAGTACTGAAAGTGTCCTACCTTTGTTCACGATGTATGTAATTGCTTCAGCTCCCAGTGTATCATAGAGTGGCACCACCACCATGGAGAATGCATAGCATGCCTGCTCAACGATGACCCACTGCACAAAAAGAAGAGATGCAAGTCTCTATGTTTTGCTTATTGTAATAGACCTCTAAGAAAGATTCGTATTTAAATTCTAATAAGGAAGCTAATAGGACAGAACTCATTTGGACAAGTCTTTTTTTATAAAAAGTGTCTATTTGTATCATTTGCTTACTTTGAAGTTCTACTCAATTTTTATCTGTGAAAGGAGGAAAGAAAGAAACCAAATAAGGAGCTATGAGAAAGAATCCAATCCAATAAAATTCAACTCTGTCCCTAAAAGTAATATTAAGTACTTTTGAAAAAAACACTTAGCATTAACTGTCTGCTTAGTTTACCTATTAACAGAAAAAAACTTTAAGTAGGAGAACAGTATTTTTTACTGGCTTTAGGTTTTGGGGTAGCCAAAGCCTTCAATATTCTATATTACCATGCATCACTGAAGGACTTGCTCAAGTCCTGACAACATTAAATTTATATACACACAGTATTCTTACTTCTCCATTATCCGCATCTCATTTGATAGTAAGACATGCAACATATGCAGTTAAAGTATAAGTCCTTTGGAAAGTCAGTCCCAGAAAGTTTCTCAAGACTAATCATTCTTCTTCACAGCACTCTAATCTGAAGACTTCTATAAAAATGCAATTACATCCCTTCAAGCTGCAATGAGAAGGATTTGCCTGCTAACAAGTACAGTAGTTGATAAACATAATGCACACTGCAGCCTTATTATGTGTTATGTGAGCTAGCAATGCTTTACAGGAAGCCTGATTTCATCCAAAGTACCATCAAGGTAAGACAATCATGCAATTCTTTCTCCTGAGAGTAGCTATTGGGTATAGTTTGTAAACAACTAGCTACACCAAAATACAGAATAGCATGCAACTCCTCTGATGGGAGCCTCCAGACATATGAAGAGGCCAGTGGAACTGGAACATCAGATTTTTCCATCAAAGTGACAAAAATTCTCAGTACCTTCATTCAGTCCCAATTACAGGAACAAAACAGCATGCATCTTTAAAAGTTACCAGAACTTACAGTTCAACAAGGATTGCACTAAAAAGGGTGTTTCTCTTCTCCTCTCCCAAATTTTGTCACACTTTCTAGTGTTTTTGCACAACAGGTGGCTACCTCACCCCCATACAATGACAAGTTTAAACACCATTCAGCTGGTTATTCCATATAATACCTAATATATAGTCTGTTAACAGAGTTGCCAAATCTCAGTTTTACAAACTGTTCATTAGGGGCCAGTTTCCCAAAGTACTTTGCTGATTGAGACAGCCTTAAACACAGGGCATTTTTCTGACAGTATTTATGCAATAGACAAGTTGTACACCTCTCATCCAAAAAGACTTCTTATAAAACTAGTACAAGGCCAGCTAACAGGTAACTATACCTTCATGTAGACATTAGAGACATACTGGTAAGTCTAAGCAGGCACATCTCTAACGGTCATGAAAGGGTCCACTGAATGACTCTTTCTAAACAGCATTCTTCAGTATATATAACAAGGGGGCAGCTGTATTGCTGTTCAGCAGCCAAAAGTTTAGTATTTATTTTAACAGAGTGGGGGTCTACTACAGCAGACTTCAGAAGCTGCACACATGGATAAAAGCTTCCTGTTGCAGTCTCCAACAACTCTTGCACATCATCATTCTTAATGGTACAACCAGCATTTTTATTTTTCTGGGCTACCAAGACATTTTTCTTTGATTTTGTTGCTGAAATGAAGAGTAAATACAAATATGAAACCTTGACACATGAGTTGTCTCTCAAAGCCCAAGCAAACAACTAGTACTGAATACAGACAACAGTCTGAGTATTTCAGTTTCTTCTCTGACATGGCTCTGATCTTCTATTAAGGTAAACTATATTTTTATTTTCTCAATCCAAAACAAAATTTACTTCCAGAAGAGATGACTTTTTCAGTAGGGCAAAGAGAAAGTAATACTTCTATTTACAAATCCAGGTTTGTTTTTCCAGTGAGCATTTAGGCAATTAAGAGGCTGGAATTTTCCCTATCAGGGGATTTCCCCAGCACTTGTTCCCTGAACTGACAAATGTGAATCATTTCACACACAAAAAAACCTTCACATAATCTCCTGTCTGGATTAGTGATTATGTTTGGGATGTCACAACACCCATCCAGTAGTTTTGGGAAGGGAAAATCCCAGATTTAAAACTGCTGGTTTAAACAAGCCTTTTCAGCTCATTTCTGACCCAACTCAAAGCAATGCAACTCAAGCACATTTTCTGTGATCCAAGTGCAAACCACCCTTCCATGCTCTCCTTCAGAAAATCCACTAACCCAGCAGTCAAAGACTTTGCACCCAAAGACCTATAGGGAAACAGTTCAAACTGGCACAACACAAACACATCTCCCTTTTTCCCTTCCACTTAATCATGCTACATGCACAGGAGACTGAAATGTAGAGTCTGTAACACTGTATCATTTAACCACTTCCTAGTTGTATATATTCCAGCATTTCTTATTACAAAAATAAAAGTAGTAGCTGTTAGAACCAGAATTCCAGCAAGAAAATCCGAGCAGCAAACAACTGAAGCTTTAAGAGTCTGGGAAATTTTTTTTTTTTTTTTCATCTGTACAAGACAGAGTCAGAGGTTTTCTTGTGGTGTAGGTTGAGAGAGGAAGAAGGAAGCCAAAGTCACTTGTCACAAAGCTTGCATTTCAGTGACAGCAAGAGACCAAGACACTGGTAAAACTTCTAACCCCGTCAGCATTGTGGATGGCCCTTGTTAATGGCATCCAGCTGGGAGTGGTTAATGAAAAGGGACAGCATCCTTTTGACAAAACAAAAGAACAGTCTCCTGTCTTAATACAGGTTTAGATTGAACTAACTTAATGCACCAAGTACTAGCTCAAGCTACTAAGCACATAAACATAGGTTAGATAAATTCAATCCTATTAAACAGATTTAATAAACAAATCTAGAGAATACATACTTACTGAATATTTCATAATATTTTTAGAAACAGCAATCTAGAACCACTTCTGGGTTAAAATGGATAGGCACTAGCTAATCAATCTGACTATCCCCGTAGTTGTCTCAGGTGATCTTCTTTAATTATGTCACTTTCAGTCTTTCTATCCCTTTGTATTAAATTTTTCATTTTTGCCTTCATCAGCAGTTATCCCTCCCAGAATCTTTATGCTCAGGGCCTCTGACTGAGACAGAATTATCACCTTTAGCCATCTTCTATTTGTCCAAATACTTAATCACTAACTGTTTCTTTGTGTTTTGAAGGGTCTAAACACCTCCTTGTGACTTCTAACCACCTTCAATTACCTTGTACTCCAAAGTAACTTTTTAGGAGAAAGTAAGTAGTGTTTATATTCATTAAGTACTACATTTGCTTCCTATTAAACAAGCCTCCTCTATAATCAAGAAATAGAAGATAATTAGTTAAGTTGTTCTGGATTACCTGTTTCTCTTCCTGCTCTCCAGCCTTCTGCATTTAGCTTTGGGAACAAAAAACCCACAACAATATAAGAAACTAATGGTTGTGCCAATTACCAGCTTTGGCTCTTAGCTAAAGATGCTGTGCCTGTGGCTTGTAGGTCTGCAGTGACAGCCTTTAGCCTTGTTCCAACACCAAACAGGATCTCAGTAGGGAAGTTCAGTACACTGCCAAGAGATACAGGAGTGGGCCATTTCAATAACAGCTAGAGCACACATGCACACAGTGTCAGTTCAATTACCTCAGGTCTGTTTTGTGAAAAGATTCCTATATACTGAACGTGAGATGGTTTGAAGCCTCTGTAGAGTAAGGCAGAGCCCACACACTCAGCTCTGTCTGAAACCTGGAGGGCAAAAAAAAGAAAAGACAAAAAAGAGATTAAAAGCAAGCTCATAACTCCAAACTCCCCTCAACATTTTTTTATGATGTCTTAACAAAAAAAAGAAAGACCAAAAATTGGTATAAATGAGACAGAAGTTTTCTAGGCTATTTTGTCCTCTGTGACTTTGACAACCTAAACATTGCACTGCTACTACATTGCACTGATTGTAGTCACTACACTTGCACTCAATATGCAGCAGAAGAGACACTTAATCCAGGCAGACTTAAAAGTGTTAAAAAATTAAGCTCACATATGGAGAAAAGGCTGTTGGTTCTATCTGTGTTAAACATAAGAAGTGACCCTGGAATGATTCAATGTTATGTTTCTGCTAAATCACAAGCTCTACATATGCCATCCTTCTGCTTCATTTAGTGCCTACGGGAATAGCATTTCTGCCTACAAAAAGCAGGAGAACCAGGAGGCAAAACCTATAAACAAAGCTTGGGAAGACAATTTTCTAATTTTTTTCCACATAACATGGATTTGAGTCATGTGCTAAGTCATACGACAGCAAAGCTTTAATAGGAGAGAGGTTGTACCTCAGAAGTTCCTAGCAAAGTCACCTTGGGAAAAAAGTGGGGTCTTCTACATACAGAAGGTGTTTAATGACTTTAACAGTATGCAAAAGGCAACGTTTAAGCAAATTTGAAGACCAACTGATTAAACTGGAACAACCTAAAAAATGCACAGCTGTTACTGGAGATTTGCATACAAATATTTTCAGGGATCATGAAGCAGCATGCTGCTAGTTAGAAGTGTATCTGTTAACACTCTATACAACCATCATTCAGCACTATGGAGACAAGATGTCAAAAAGCCCAAGCAGCACTCACAGATTGGACTTCTAGTGTAAAGTGAGCCTCTTGGAAGCAAACACCTAAAGTAGTAGCAGTCTGAGCTCCCGAACACAACTTCAAACCTTCGATCCTTCAGAAGCAGTGTCCAAGTTCTAAACAATTCAGCATTGAGATGCTAAAGGCTGCCAAGATAACCCCAAAAAATTCTGAGACAAAACTGTTAATAAACCAAGTGCAGGAGATGCTCTTTTCTCTCCCTTGCACATATTTGAGGCTGTTCCTTTAAGACACTGTAATAGGAACTAGAACCTTTCTGTAATATTCTGCTACTACTTTAAAACATCTATAAATAATTCAGATTTGTTATATCACATTACTAGATGTTGTATCAATGGTCTCAACAAGCAAAAGCAGGTCTAGCACTAAGTTAGAGAGACTACTTACCTCTTTATAAGAGATCCACTCATATGGCTGGTTGGGTTTTCTAACACCTAGACAGGGACCATTATCTAAAAGAGAAAATCAAAAGTTACACAAAACTTAACCCTGACTCTTCTGTCCTGATATCGCTCTCAGTGTCAAGCCTTCACATTCTCTGCAGACACCTTCAGATGACAAACATGGGGTCTTTTAAGGGGTGTAGCGAGGGATGCTGGGAAAGGACACAGAGACAGAGGTTCATCTAGGCTAAGAACACAGAACTGACTTTATTCACACAACTCTGCTTCACAAGAGGTCAGTTAAATTTGCCTTTAAGAAAACTCACATCCAAAACATTTATCATATTGCTAGGTGGAGATCCCCCATCCCTAACTGCATTTCAAAAGAGCTCAAATAAGTTCTTGACATAGTGAGAATATTATCTTTGATTTTAGACTTACTTGATACTTGTAAACCCCTTTGGAAAGTATCATAAGCTGTTCTCACATCATCATAGTAGTAAATCAACAGTTCATCACTGTTAAGAAGAGCGGACCTTCGAGCATGCTCATTGCCCTAAGAAAATCAATTAGAAAGGTTAGACACACTCGTTGGCTATAAATGAACGGGAGTGTCTTGAAAGAATAAAAATACCTCATCCATTAAGTTTTGTTATGAACCTTGGCTTATTCTTCTAGAGAGAACTTGAAAGATATGCAAGGTTTCCCAGGACACTGTTTCAAGAGTCAGCCTACTCCCTGCACTACCAAAAACATGTCAGGCAAAATCTTATTCCTCAGCTACCTATGATAGCACAGAACAAAGAATAATAAGGGCTGTCAAACGGCATTTTGTCAGACAGTTTTTCTTAAGAAATGTTTTACTCTATTAGTGCAGTATGTAGTATAATTAATTTCATCAAGTTTTCTAAAAATCACTCCAGTCTCAGAGTTCTCTACACAGAATCCTGATCTACTTTTCTAGTTAGGATTACAGAACATAATCACACTTGAATCTGCGGTTTCAAAACCTAAATGATTTTAAGAGTAGTCACCAACACCCTAAACAAGTGTTCTTGTAAGTAAAATACTCTGTTCCAGAAAGAGTCCTTTAATCCAATTTAAAGTTCCATTTTACAGATGGGATTTCCTCCTGATCTATTTAAATGCAGTCAAGACAATACTACTTGAGAATTAACATTTTTCAGCAGGTGAGCATTTACATAGGCTACACTTGGAAGTCAATACAAGAATTTAATAGTTCACAGTTTTAACACTACCTTTTTAGTGTGGCTAATTAAATAATCTCATAGCAATCTACAGCAATCAAGTTTCACAAATTGCAGTTATGCAATTACTATTGGGCCACAGTTATTAGCACTGTTATGATGACAGACACCTATAAGCAAGTTCTTATCAGGAAGAGCCCAGCTGGTTCAACAGAGGATCTTGAGTAAACACTGCCTGAAACTTTTCTCTGGTTGTCGTCAATTTCCAACTCTTCCATAAAGTCAAGCCCTGGACTAACTGAATCTGTGCCTGAATTGTCTATCATCCACAACATCAAAAACCTGTTCGTATATAGTCATAGGTTCTTCTTGGCCACTGGTTTCTTTTCCTGTTTTCAAAGTATACTGAAAGACCAGACATCATCTGTATGTATAAGTTAAACAGACATAGGTTTATCTGCAAAAGATGTCATTTTGCACATGTCCACAGAAGTGAGCTAGCACACTAAAGGTAGAGAGAGGAAAAAAGTTTTATACTAAAACAAGTCTAACTTGTTTTAGCAAAACACTATGTGTAATGCAGTGCTTGCCACTCCTTTGACAATGAGAAGAAACATACACTGTGAACGTGACCCAGAACAAGTTAATGAGTGGTTTACCTCTAAAAATTCATAACATTAGAAATTCAAGAGTATACTTGCTCTCAGACCAACATCTACTCTAGAGGAAGTTAACAGATCACTAGAATAGATCTCTGCCTGGAAAGAGAAGCAAGACTTTTGCACTGGTTTCTCAGACATTGAATAAGCAAGGTCACATTCTAGATTTTCCTAGTTATGCCACCTCTGGAGCTAAACTGAGGAAGATCACACAACAGTTTGTTACCACAGCTACAGGTAAAATCAACAAGTGCATTGTATCATATGTATTATGTTTGTGGTGCTGTAATTTCTGCATCAGATGAAATACAATATCCTAAGCCATTCCTTGGTAACAGTCAAGAAGTATTTGTTTCTCTTCAGGTGAGCTAGTACTGTTTTGCTTCCATGTCCTATTACACAGCACCACAAAAGCAGTTTTTGCAGGGTCTAAGACGCTAACCAAATTTGAGGATGAGAGTTATCAGATAGCACACTGCTTAGATACAGGACCAATGGCACTGTCCTGAAAAAAAGAGAAACTGTAACAGACTACTACTGAAGAAATCCCATCAGTTCTTAGAAGGTTTCAGTAAAGGGAAATATAACCAACTTACAGTTTTGCTTACTTTGTTCTTTTTCCCCATAGTAAAGTAGAATTAACTGGATTTTCAAGAGCCCTAGAATAAGAGTTTTGCTGAAAAACACACAGCTCCTTGTGTAAAGACCATAAAGAGTCCAATGTTATTGGTGCAGTGGAATACTCCCAGATATGCTGAAGGTCAAACTAGGAACACAAGGCAAGGTCTAAATTAACTCATCTACTAGTAAACAGAATTGGTCTACATTTTGCTTGAGAGCAGCAAAAACTACTATTTTTAAGAGCTTGTCTAAATGGTCCTTATCCAGAATATTTGTGGAATATCAGGGAAAGTCCTGCTTGATGCAAACTTGTCTAAGAATCACTGGTCGTTGCAACCACCAAACACCTGAATCTCAGAACCAGAATACGTGGCTGACTTCACACAAATTATTTGAATGTGATCTAACAGATCTGTCCAATAAAAAGATAAGCACTCAAAAGAGTTGTCAGTTTTAACAAAGGGTTCTTAAGGAGCCAGGCAATAAAATCTGATTAATGCAAGGACAGTTTCTAGTTACTTGTGTAGAACAGCTCGTGCCCCAGCTTAGGATGTTGCAGAAAATGAACCCATTAGACATCAGGTGCTGGACACTAAATAAAAGCCTGGTATCGGTTCAGAATAGCAGCAGCTGAAGGAAGCAGAATTAGTCTAAAACGGAGGCATCTATTACTCTATCAGCTTCTATTTGGGTCATATAAGATAGCTGCTTTTGTTCAAGCCATGGGTTTACTTCTCGTTGACACAGGACAACACACTGCTCAGGATTAGCAGTAATGTCAAAACACACTGTGGGCTCCACCATGCCTCAGAGGAAAGAGACCAAATTTCCCTTTACCTGAGAGGGAAAGTACACTAAGAAGTGGTGCCTGTGTCACCAGCATGCATATTCTGAGCAGCAGGTCGTATAAATCAGAGTCTTCAAAATAGCTATTAACTTTAGGTGTGCTAATCACTAGGTAAGTGTACAGCATCTAAAACTGATCATTTCACAGGGAGACAAGCATATGTCCAATCAAGTGATTCCTGAAAGACAAGGCATGCTAGAATTCTGGGAATGTATCAGAAGAATGTAAGAAGGCTTTAAAGTTTTTATGAGTTGAATACCTCTCTCCATATTTGAATGTCTTTTCTTAAGGGAACAAAAAAGCCAGTCACAAATCCAAACTCTGACTCTACTAGAAAATACTGACATCCTAGTATTTAAGGAGAATACTCTGGACTCTGAATCCCAAGGGTCTGAGTTTGAGTCTCAGTGGGGACCATCCCCTGGGCAGTTAAATGCCTCCCTGCCATCTGATCCTGTCAGATCTCGGATGCTCAGCAGGGCCAGCCCTGGTTGGTACTGGGTGCTGTAGACAGTCCCGAGGATTTCACTGTCACTGTCCAAGCTCGCTTGGTCGTGGCAAATGGACCTTAGGACTTAAACGGTGAGGCCAGTTCTGCGCACGCTGTGCCTCACCTAAAAAATCCACTGCGCAGGCTGGAAGGGCACGCCCACGTGGGAAGAGCCCTTCCCAAGATCTTCGTTCGCGAAGTCTGGCCATACATACATTTAATTCTTCTACTACATGCTTCAGCATAACTTGAGACAAACAGTTTTTCAAGCAAGGTTTAATATATTTGACAGCCATACACCTGCACTCAAAATCAGCAGACAAGGTTGTTCAGCTGTCTGTCACCAGTGGAAAGAAAGAGCAATCTACAAGCAGCCAGATTCAGATGTGGATGCCCCACCCCTAGAAGTGTTCAAGGCCAGGCTGAATGGGGTTCTGAGCAACCTGGTCTAGTGGAAAGCCTCCCTGCCACCTCAGTAACTCTTTGTATCCATATTCAACTACGTGTGTAATCTTTATGCTTATCCAGTGATGGTTAAAACGGGTCACTGGATGTTGGCCTACCAAATCAAAGATTTCCAGAGATGGGAAGTGAACTGAAACAGCAGTAAATAGAATCTTTTTCCTCCTGTATGAAGATATGAAGATTAATTATCAGAACATGTAGAAACCATACTCCAGTCAATGACTTCACTAAACTTTGTTAGAGGTCAAGGAAATAAGTTACAAGTAATAGTTATGTAGAAGTTTTTTCTAGTTCAAATTTGTTATAGTTAGAAAACAGGTAGATTAGATATTAAAACAGTAAAGAGGCGTTGCCTTCTGCCATGTCTTTTTTGGAGCACATTGTTTACTCCTCAGACCTTTTAACACAGTATTGCTTGGGCAGAAAAAAAATGTTAAGACATAATTTGAGAGCATTATTTGATTTTTTTTTTTCCCCCTCTGGAAGTGACATCTTAACATATGCATAAGACAATAGAATATGCAAAGTTAAACTCTAAGCAAAATGCAGTGAGAAACTGAATCCCAAGCACTGCATTACAGTCTTGTTACTGTTATAAAAGAACCAATTCCAACAGACACTTGAAATTTGCTTCAATACATATGTTCTCATTTGAATAGTTTGGTACAGTTCACAATATTATTAATAGTTCAGTTGCAGCCCTTAATGTAAATAAAACTGGACAGATCTTGCTCATTTCAACATGTTCTCCAACTTTGAACTCTTATCACCAGCTAACACACCAGCTGTTTTACATTTAAGTTTTATTACTGTTCAGTCTTCCTGTTAAAATGTATTTTCTGAAGATGCAATGAAAAATATTGCTCTTATACCTATCTTGCTCTGAGCAGAGAGCCACCATTAATTAGTATAATACAGACCAATGGTGCATTAAGTAGCTTAGTGAAGACTCATACCACCAAACAATGATTTCAATCTCAGAATCCAGCAGTGACAAGTGATTTACCTTGAAGAGATAAAGGCAGCGAACTAAGACTGCTGTCAAGAGTCTCAAACAAATAAGCATTTGTCACTGGGTTTATGGACAGTCAAGAGCCACTGTTTTACAATCTTAAAATGCAACGTCCCCCACAAATCTGCTGAAGTCTATACTGACTAGTGAGGCATGAGGCCCTCCACTTTGGAAAGCTTTCACTTCTAGTTTATTCCATCAACTAAGATATGCTGCTTTACAAGACAATTCTACTCACTGTCTAAGTTGCTGTCAGGGCTGGAAAAGCTCACCAAGAGAAATAAGATCTAACATCTTGATTCTTACTCTACATATTGCTTGAAAAGAGGTATTTTTGGCAATTATCACACTGCCACAGCATACTTTTGTACTTTCTGTACTTCTGGTAGCAGACCATTCCTTCCTACATGTAAAATGTAGTAACATGACTGTTGTGTCAGTAAGCTTACTGTATGCCATACTGAGAAGATTAGGAAATAAATGGTATTGAATGGAAGGGCCAACTAATGTGTCATTCTTCAATCTCAGTATCATGAAACATCAAAAAAGTGCCCAATTTGAGGCTATGACAGGAGTTTGCTTTGCTGAAGTTCATGAAGTTGACCTACTGTAAATTTCAAACTGCTTCACCACATTTGTTTACATCCATTTGTAGTCACATCTACTCTTAAGTACAAGAGTCATGTTAATTGCATTTGATACAGGACAGCTAGAGGCTGTGTGTCCACTCAGAAGAATGTGCTGTAAAGGGAGACTTCAGCTGCAAGTACATATATAAAAAAAAATCTACAGTTTCTGACTAAAAGGACTAATGAAAAAAGCTGTCAGCTTTACAATCCTACATTTTTCAGTATCTCCCTTGAAGATCACAACCTGTCAAAACTGTCTCCTTCCTTCAAAAGGAGAAAACACATTGTCTACCCTGAAGAAATACAGAAGTACTCTTGAAAGAATAAGTAGTAGTCTTGATGCTGTAGTGAACAAAAAAACAAAAAAAAAATATAACCACTGCTCAAAAAACTCCAGTCTTGTAATCAGTTGTTTATATTTGCTTATAAAGCAACCGTTTCTCACAGTCAGACTATCTGCATGTTTAATTTCACTTTTTAAAAGCCACCACCTAACAGTAACTCTGTCTACCTCTAAAAAGTGTAAGACAAAAGCTAAGCTGGCATATCCAGAGTTTAGCAGGTGGTTGGATTAATTTCAACTTACTCTATGGCGAGGATCTCTTGGCAGACTAATATTTCTTTCCACAGATCATCTGAGGACAATTAGTACCCTCTTCATATTTGTAACCCAATATAAAGTCTCATGTGTCAGCTATTATACACTAAAAATAACAGAAAAGTATTAGCCTAATCAGTATATACCAGCATACATATTCTGAACCTCAGACCTAATTTAATAGGACATCACCTAAGCACGTGGCCAGGAATTGAAAACTATGCTGTGCTAATTCTAACATGAACAAGTTACCGGCCACCAGTCAGATCAGAAGCTCAGATGCCTCCGCACAGCCTTTTTCTCCCATGTTAGTTTTTGCCACTACGACCTCAACCCTCAAGCTGGTTTTCAAATTTAGAAAGACAAAATAATGAGTTCAAGCCATATTTCAGAAATGTATTTCCCCCACACTACAAATTTAGAAACACTTATGTAAATCAACTGTTTGGTCTCTTTCAATGCTGCATTTAGGTTTCAAATTTCAGTGAACTACAACATCCATCAAGCGACACTTACCTCTGTTTCCACAGACTGCATTGCTAAATCACACGGTGGTTTTAGTGCTTTTGGTCTTGTCGCATACCAGTAGGTCGTGAGAGCTGCAAACGCACCGAAGCCCATCAGCGTATTTGTCGGAAGGGTGCGCACATACTGTCTGACGTCCCCAAGTTCTGGCATTCGTAGGTATCGAAACAACTCATGTGCTTGCATTGCAGTTCAGTGCAGTTATTCCAATGCTGCAATCTGTTGGTATGAAAGAAAGTTGCACAGAAAAAAAAAAAAAAAAATCTGAAAACCCCTTCCACTTCCTTGCTGCTGTAGAAGAGCAATATATATGCTTTGTCCTACTGGCTTCCCACTACTAAAATAACTTGATCTGCTAGTAGGCAGGCAGTATCTTTAGACTCCTGTGCTGCAACTAAGTAAGCAAGCAATTATTGGTTCCTGCTCTAGAAAAGTAGGTAGGGATTAAGGGAAGGAATTTCTTCAGGGTTTTAAGATGGCTTTTACCATAGATAGCATGAAAATTAAAAAACCCAACGGTTTTGTTAAATGAGAGCATTTCACAAATGTAAAATAGTTATTTGTAGAGTAGCTGTACTATAAGATTGTTTAAACTGTTAAGTGTCAAACAGAGAAGTCTGGGAGAGGAAGGACAGGCACAGGTTATCTTGCTTGCATACAACAGAGAGTATCCTAATCCTATAGTAGGATAGCAGGAGCAGGATTTTTTCTCACTTAAGTCCAGTAAAATAAACTCTTTTCTACTCTCATTTCAGTCACACGCGGAAAGGTCAGTACAGCAAGCTGCTTTCAAAACAAATATCCTCCCATAGCTCCTCTATGCTACTAGCAAGTTTTCTATTTCTCCCAGCACCATGCCAGCAACTTTTCTCTGGTCATGAGGCAGACTAATGCAGCGTCAAATGAGGCCCAAGGCAGCAGCACACAGCAATATAATCAAGCACAGGAAGCACATTTGATTTGTCACGTTCACACAGAAGGAAGAGCTGCAAGAGGCTGCTCCCCGCCAGCACTTACTGACACGGATATTCCACAGCAAGAACCAGCTGCAGAAAAAAAGGGACTGCAGTCAGCTAAGCTGGTGCTCTGCTCTCCAGCCAAGGTCTCCCAGGACGTTTGTCACATGCCAAACCCACCAGCTCATGCCCACTAGGTGAGAGGTAAGCAGGAGGCAGTGGGCCTGGCTGCCCAGGGCCAATGGGAGCCCGCAGCCAGTCACCCCACCGCCGGCTGAAGGGCGCCCGCGTGGCTGGCACTGGGGCTCACGGGCCCTGACACCCACAGGCAGCTGGCACTGCCCACTCTCACAGCGCAGCACTTCCCTGCTGGCTTGAAGAGCAAAGAGATGGATTTACTTAGGTAATTTAGGTCCTAGCCATTTTCTGTGGATGATAAAATTAAACAAAGGCCCTAACAGAACATCAAAAGATGCATTTAAACAGCTAGAACATACTGTGTATCAATACACTGCTTTGGGATGGCAGCATAAGAAACTCTGAAACCCAAACAGGCAGAATTATATGTTTAACAGTTTTAAGACCAACCATACCAGATTAAGAATTTGTATTTCTACGTGAAAACCTTTAGTTTACAGTCCAGCCTTGAAATCTTTACTGCTGCAATCAGTTATTCAACCAGGCAAAAGACGAGTGGTCTAGTTCACAAAAAGTCTAATCAGTATTTGGACAAGGATTTGCTAGAGACAGCAGAAAAGCCGTAAAATTAGTTCAAAGGGCCCATGGCTTCACAATGTTAACAGGACAGGCTGAAGTAAGGTCATGGATGGTGGCAGTGCCAGGATGTAGTCAAATCTCTGGAACAGTCCTGGACCCATGGAGTGTTCTCCAGCCTGCAGGCACTACCCTCTCCCCTCCACCTTTTCTTTTCTGGCATAGCTGTACAGCACAGGGCTGTGTCACCTAGATATGCAGTGCAGGGCCACTGTAGAAATGCTTTTTGGCTATTTGCAATGTGATACACAGCAGACTATACTCAAAATCCACAACCATCAGGTTGCAGTGATGAAATGTAGGAAAAAACCTGGAGTTTCTTCATCTTCCCTTGGCATTAAATTTTTATTAAAAAAATTCAGTTACTGACTTAATAGTTAGCATACCATGCTGTTGCTTTTTATGCATCAAACCATGCTCATTGCGCACATGAAAACTACTTAAGTTTTAATATACACAGATGAACGGTGAGACAGAAAAAATAAGAACTCACACCAACAATGAAGTCTCCACTTAATAGTTAATTCTGCATATATCATAGACACCATGTTATGAAACTAGAAAAAGGGGGCTCTGATGCATGTAGGGGCTAAGAGCAAGCTTAGTTCTTTTGTCCTTCAAGCTCCACAATGAGCACCTTTGAATCTTAAAACTGCTTTCCTGTCTGCATTAGTCATGAAGTGTCCTGCACACACACTATGATTTAGGAATGCAGTCAAATTACTCTTTAAAAAGGATGTGGTGCCATTACAGCTAACAAAAACTGAAGTAAACATAATTTCATTCACATAAGAGTCCGATTGTAGTCAAGGAGCTGCTATGATTTCAGCCTAGGTGAAGAAGGGATGCACACCACTGCTTTTCATTTCCTTGCCCAGTTGTTTGTAGAGCAGCCTGTAACAAGAAACCCTTCTTGAGTAGTTACACAAGGTATCATATATGTAATGATACATTTTACTGCTTATGTTTATATTGAGAGATTATATTTTATACTTTCTGCCTCATCAGCACAGAAAACAAGGTGAGGACAAAGTTTTCTGCAAGACTAAGCAATTCCTGGCTTTAACACTATCTGTTAAGTCATATTAACTACTCTTGTTTTCTCTATTTAAAACAGAGCCAGATGCAACAGGGAGAATAAATTCACATTCTTAACATATGCATCCAAATATGCCCCATTAAGAAAGGAGGCTTCAATGCCTCCCAGCTTGCATTGAACCATCTCAGTATTTACCTGGCTCATGCTCCAACCACATCAGACATCCTGGGTTTTTACCATGACCAAGGAGAGTGGTTTAGAGTCTTTAGACTGAGATACAAAGAGCAAAGTGAAGCTCAGATCTGGATTTCAGTCCTTTTCCTCATGGCAGGACTCAGCTAAGTTTGCTTACTCAAGACAAGTAAAAATGCCATGCTCTTCACAAACTCCAGTCCTGCAATCACTTCTTGCAAGACAGGATCTGGATGACAAGGTGTAGACTCAGAAACTCTGCCCCAGTTTGAGACAGAGCTGGAGACAAAAAGGAAGAAGATCTCAAATGAAAAGTACCACTCTGTGATATTTAGGTTGCTACATGGAGAGGGGGGAAAAACCCAAAAACCCACAAACCAAAACACCACAAAACCCCCCATAGAACTGACTACATTTGAGGTCAAAAGTAGTTTCTTCTCAATGCTACCAGGAGACCTTGGTCTCTTAGAAACACAACCAGACAGATATGGGAAAGTGGTTTTGATAAGAAGGCAAAACTACTTTAGATAGCTACCTGTCCTAACCATCTCCACAGAAACAGTTCCCAAAATCCAGCCCAAGAAGGCATCCCTCTGAACTCACAGAACTCCTTAACCAAATTGATAAAAGGCTCAGACAATGCCAGGTCTCTCTGCTCACACACGCACACCCTGCAGCACCCAAGACTCATTCTTTACAGCAGAGCCAGTATCTCAAGGCAATGACCCAAGTTGGCAGGACTGTGCCGTTCTTTGCTGCTCCTACTCTCGGCATACAATGGTCTATTTACAGTGGGCAGCAGCCTGCCTATTGTCTATCCATAGCCAGACATCGTTCGAGTGCAACGGAAGAGAACAGGAGCAGCCATCAGCTTCTATACTGCAAAGAAAACAAACACAAGAACCAATGTCCTCTCTTCCTCTCTATTTAGTATTTAGATGAACACCACACTAGCACTACAGTTGCCTGCCACAAAGGCAGGTGCACTACATGGTGTAAAAGAGGCTATGTTATTTCTACAGCCTCTTGCAGGCAGGAGAAAGTTACATGTTAAGTTGCCTATCTCTTATTATGAGCAATACAGCACTAAGATGTTTTCACTATGACATGCTGGAACACGGAACCAGCGATCCACATACCTTTGAGTTATCCTGACAGATACCTGCCACTGCAGTTTGCTGTTTTCTTACTCTTACAGGTTACACGGCACAGCTCCCATGAACCTCTGTTTTACTCAAGCCTTTCTTCACCCAACCTTTGAAAGAGCAAGTGCAGAATCATGTTCTAGATCCTTTACTACGTATCAAAAAGCTTTGGCTATTAACCAGAGATATCCTTTTGTCTGAATAGAATACATAATCCTAATCTCAGAGTGCATTTACAATCAGTTTAAATTTCAGTCCAACCTGTCCTAGATACATGCTCCCACAACGCTCTCCATGCTGGCCTTGCAGTCAGCTGTTGCGTCACTAGGGAGGTGGTCTGCCAAACACCATTTTTCTGGGTTAGTTGTGATGCTAGTTCTCAACTAGATCAACTCATCTTGAAGGCAAGATAGCTATTAGCTTCCAGATGGAAACACAACAGCACAGCTGGGAAAAATAATAGGCTGTTGAAATACTACATATCAAGCCATGCAACTCCAAACACAGCATGCAAGTCCTCCCAGGATTCTCTGCCCCTGTCCTGCAGTCAAGGCACTAACTTGACTGAGGTCTTCAAACACCTGTGACTTTGCCAAACTGTAGCAACCAAACTACAATCACGCCTGAGACCTGAAGAAGAAACTCCAGTTTAAGCCCAGGAAAACACAAACAGGACAGCAAGAGGCCTCCTGTGGTCCAGCCTGTCACATGATGCATGAAGTGACAGTCTCTCTTCAGCCACAGAAGACTTTCCTGAACAAACCAAATACTGTTGAACTGTCCAATCCCCTACTCTGCCCTCACTCCCTGCTCCCTCATCTTAAAAAAAAACAAAACAAAACAAAAAATCCCACATACCTCATCCAGAACCACCAAAGTTCATACAGCCAAGCATCAGAGCTATACACTCTCCTTTTAGAGCAGTAGCTGACAGATTTACTTTCCTGCAAGAATGAAAAGGGAGGAACTAAAAAGCTATTAGTAAAGAACACATCCCACACTCAGGGAGGAATTACCAAGTCTTTAATATTCACTCCCCACATCCAACTCTTCTTCAGCTCCCCTCTGGCATAGTCTGGGTCTAAGCAACCACAGGGCATCACACAGTGGGGTTCAGGTGTCTCTGCAGGTTCAGTTTCTGATTCTGCATTTGGGAAAAGGCAGAACTGGAGTGAAACAGCCCACAAGCTGGATTCAGACCCATCAGTTGAGCAACAGTGATTTACTTCATAGGCTGCAACTGAAGACAAGACTCCTGCTGCAACCATTAAGGAGCACTGCATGTGATACTGATGTGTCAATGCTCTGTTCACATCTACAAGGAAAGTCATAGCCCTGTCTTCAGACACTTGTCTCCAATCCGCTTGCAATCAAGTGAAACACCTGTATTCCTGTCTATTAATGATGTCCAACAAGTAATCTGAGAGCACACTAGTGAGGTCACTGGAGTTTATTCAAGTTCAGGAGCTGAACCACATGACAAGAACCTGCTCAATGCCTTTTGTGCAATTACAGTCCTCCAGCAGCACTTGGTAACCCTGTGTATTAAGGAAAGCCAACACTTGCCACTATAACCTTTCAGACAATCATTGATTTAAGTTACCTTTAATCCATGCCTATACACACACAATATGTCACTAAGCAGTCTTATTGGTTTCTATTCTTCAGAGATGAGAGAAGATGCTTACAGTTACCTATTCTGCAGTCTAAACTGCTATCCAATAGAATTACATCCCTACAACTCTGATTTGCAAGTACATCACAGCACTACTCTGTTAATCTAACATCAATCCAAGTACAGTTTAGATGAAAGTCACCCTGCAAATTTCTACAAGCCAGCAGCTTTCTTGTGGCATAACAACTTGAGTAGATCATACCAACTTATTCATTCTACTCCTCCCAGGAAAAGACTACTAATCAGAAAGCCCAGTATGCAACATAAAGTTAACACATGTTTCAAGTGCTCACCTAAGACTCCACAAGAATGAGTTTCTTACTCATGACACCTGAAGTATTGCAGAAGACAACCTGGGTCAGGCACACTAAGGCCCATAGCATCACATTATATAGTCTTTACATTCAGAAGGTTGTTTTAAAAAACATATCCCTTAACACTATGAGACTGGACAGATCAGTAACTTGTGAAAAGCAATTGGTTCACTGAGTGACGTCCCCACACCACCAGCACAAGAAAGAGTATGACAAACCAAGCAACCTTTTGACCTCAGGTATTAAGGTATACCTGCGTTTCCTCTGAGTCAGTGATAGTAAGCATTTTCTTCTAGCCTTCCTAGGAAACTAATTCATCCTTACCAGGCTATTATTGCAGTCCAGCTGCAGAGGCCAAGTTTTCAAAACACAGCACAAGCAGTATTAAACTAAAGCTTAAGAGTTCTGGGTTCAAGAACAGTAATTCATACAAAAAGGCAGAAGTCCTCTGCTGGAAACAGGACATCACACCGTTCTGCTATAACCATTAAATGGTCCAACTACAAAAGCAAAAACCATTTTTCCTCTACATCTTCATAAAACCATGCAAGCTGTTTTCAGTTTTCAACAAGCTACCAGTAATACTAAAATTAAAATCCTAACCAAAAGAAGTATTTTACTGTCACAGAATGTTTGGGGTTGGAAAGGACCTTAAAGATTATTTAGTTCCCAATTCCTTGCCACGGCAAGGGAATCATATTTTACCCTGTGTAGGTGAATAACTCTCAACATGAAAGGCAGCAAGAGAGCAGAAGCCTTACATTTTCAAGTGTCCTTGTTTGAGGAGTCAGGCAGGATCTGCAGAAATGCAAGCCCCCCATCTGCAGCCAGGGTTCACCCTACAGCCTGTAAAGGTCAATGCTGTACCAGCAGAGAGCTTCCTTGAGCCACCCAGCATTGTAAACTCCCACACAAAACAATTTACCAATGAACAAACCACTGTCCCTCTTACCTGCGAGGATTTCTGGGGAGTTACCACCGGTTATATTTACCAGAGTAAAATATATAACATATCTGAACTTGTAATCTGGCACAGCAAGGAAGCAGGCAGTCTATTCATAAGACTACCAGAAGCCTAATTTATGAATGTATCCCTTTGGCCAGAATATATATCTCTCTCTGATACACATTCAAAAAACTTCATGCCTTTAGTCTTATTGAGTCTACCCAATTCAATCAACCATATTACTAAGATCTAGAAAAACAAAACAATCCACAAAAACCTACTACTACCTTCAGTTGCTCACATTAGTCGAGGAGGAGCTAGAAGAAACCGTTTACTCTTCCCTGCTGGAGAGCAACACACACAGGATCAGGAAGGTATAACCCACCTCTGTCTCCTCCAGAAAATCCCAAGCAGTACTCATTCCTAGTGGAGTGATAACCAGCTACACAGACTTTGCTCAAGAAACAGGAGAGTCAACAAGGCCAAGTGCAAGGTATTTCAAAGTTGTCTTTCTTTCCATTTTAAATTGCTGCTTTTGTTTTTCCACCAGTAACAACCTTGTACTTGCCATTGAAGCAAAAGGCTATTTGGGGGTTTCCTTCTCAAGAAAGAAGGCCTCCAATCTCTTGTTGGTCAATTTGTAGTTGTAAAACCACACCTATCAAATTTAGAAGCTACCTTTGTAAATTCATTACAATCATGCAGTCCTCAGACTAGGCTAAGGCCATTTGCTCAAGACCTTGAATTGAGTCCACTACACACAACAGCTACTTGTAATGACAAGCTTTAGATTTTTCCGATCAGCCACCCTTCAAACATTTCCATATCCCAATACAAGCAAGCTACATATCCTTAAACTTTGAAAAGTCAGGGAATAACAACAAGGTTCCTTGAGGAATTTTGTTTATCAGTTTTTGCATTATTAATACTGCTATTGTTGCAAGAGGAAAAGATATTTTTCATTAAACACAATGCTCTCTTACACTCAGAATTTCTTGATCCAAGAAATCTGAACCAAATCCTTGAGCTGAAAAATCTCATCTTGTGAGTTTGAGCACATGTTCCAAAGTAGAAAGGCAAATATAAACACCCCTGAGCAGGTTCGGAGACTGCATGATTCCCTTTAAAGCAACGTGGATGAAAAAGGAAATCTGCTAGCACCACATGGAATAACAGTTCAGTAGTCCGGGTACAGGCAGAGAACCACAGGGTACCGACAGCAGTTTCTTTAGAAGCCACTCTTTCCTATCACAGGACCTGACCATCATATTTCAGCCACTAACCCAAGCGAGGCATATGTTTAGACGGATTACTTAGTCCAAGAGGGTGTCCGTAATACCCCAGACAGCTCACAGACATGCCCTTTAGAAACTAAGAAGGCTTCAAGTGTTGCAAATCCTGTTCAACAGGAACAAGAAATGTATGCATCCTGGAACAAAAGCGACGCGCAACCAGGCTGAATCCCTGCGCTGTAGCGCTGCAAGTGCTACCTAACAGCAGCGGCGGCCTGCAAAGTCAAAGCCACTCAGCCTTCCATTTTAGGCCAGTTTGCCTCACGCCGCGTTCCCATACATGTTCTAAACCGCTTACAAAGAAGAAAATAAGAAAGGAGCTGCTTCAAGTGTGCGCTGCACCCGTGCCCGCCAGAAGCAGCTGGGGGGGGGGGGGCGGGGAAGGCAGGCCGGGGCCGCTGAACAGCCGGCACGCTCCGCTCGGGGCCGGCACCGCTACCTGCTGCTCGTTCCCCGCGGCCGGCCGGGCCGGGCCCGGGCAGTGCCCGAGCTGCTGCAGCGCCGGGGCCCGCACACGGCGGGATACGCTCTCCCGGAGCCTCCCGCGCCAGGGGCAGCCGATCCGGCCCCACGGGGCGGCAGGGGATGCAGAATCAGCCCTTGGGGACCGGAGGGGCGGGAGCGCCCGGCCCCGGGGGGGACGGGGACAGCGCCCGCGCAGGCCGCCCCCGCCAGCCCCCGGGCCCGGCGGCACCGAACCCCGCTCACCTCCGGTGGCGGCGGCGACCACGGCTGTGGTGGCTTCCCCCGGCGCCGCCCTATTTAAGCCGAGCACGGCGGGAGCGGCGTGTGCGTGTGCCGAGCCCGCCCCCTCCACCTCCTCCTCCTCCTCCTCCTCCTCCTGCTGCTGCTCCTCCGCCCCCGCCCGGCGGGCGCTGGGCCCGGACTGCCCCGTGGCTGCCGCCCGCCCCTGCCCTGCCCCTGCTCCTTCCCTGCCCCGTGCCTGCTGCCCGCCCCTGCCCCCGCCCCTGCCCCTGCCCCTGCCCGCAGTGAGGGACACGAACCCGGGGCACAAGGGACGGGGCTGCACGGGCAGTGAGGGGAGCGCCGGCACTGCAGCCCTTGCCCGTCCGAGGGCCAGCTTGCTAAGGGACGTCTTTCCTAGGGCTTACGAAAGGGCATCTGCATCCCGCATAAATACGCTACTAAAAGGACGTATGTTTCAGTATGAAAGTGTTGGAAGAGGACAAGGACCTTGTTGCACTTTAGGGAGTCATCTGCTTACCTCTGCTACGTTTTGTTTGCGGAGGGCTGCGGGTTTGAGGGGCACCTTGAGGTAGCTGCAGCCCCTGGTAGTTACCACAGAATCAGAATGGTTTGGCTTGGAAGAGACCTTAAAGATCACCTAGTTCCAATCCCCCTGACACGGGCAGGAGCACATTCCACTAGACCAGGTTGCTCAAAGCCCCATCCAACCTGGCCTTGAACATTTGTAGGGACAGGGAATCCAAAACTTCACTGGGCAACCTGCTTCAGCATCTCACCACCCTGACAGTAAAGAATTTCATTCTCATATCTGATCTAAACCTACCCTCTTTCAATTTAAAGCCATTCCCCCTCGTCCTGTCACTACATGCCCTTGTGAGAAGTCCCTCTCCAGCCGCCCTGCAGACCCCCTTCAGGTACTGCTGTAAGGTCTCCCCAGAGCCTTCTCTAGGCTAAGCAGCCCCAACTCTCAGCCTGTCTTCATAGGAAAGGTGCTCCAGCCCCCTGATCATCTTCATGACCCTCCTCTGGGAATGTGGAGAAAGATGTCCTAATGAAGAATTAATTAGCATAGTAGACAAAATAATAATAAGTTTTGATGTTTTGCAGACCTAACCTAGAAGCATTCAGGACAAAACATGAAATCACCAGTGCCTGAAATGGTGTATGCATTTCTCCATCACTTGTTTCCTTCATCCAAAACCCTGGATGAACTGCAAAAATCACTTGGCAGAGTCCAGTTGTGTCTGCATGAGCACGAAGTGTGGGGCAATAGGAGCAAAGCAGTAGAGCCCACCCACAGCAGAGCAGCTGATGTCCACGCTACCTGTGCCCTCAGGCTTTACTCAACTGGGTTTAGCGTGGTGCTATGGACTCCATGCCCATGAGCAGCTGCAGTCAGTCAGATGCACTCCTGGATTATGTGCTTCTACCTCCTTTCCTCAGAAAGGAATTTATTTTGCATTTCTGAGCCACTCCACGATGTGAACCCAACTGCAGGACTGTCAGCAGCTTGACAAGTGCCCTCCTCCTTTGTGCTAAAAAGTGAGCACAGGCTCCTTTCTTTGTTAAAACTGTTTTGCAGGAAGCCCTTTGCCTGGTATACTGCTGTATAAACTGAAGCATCAGGAAGCAGTAGCTGCTTTTATGTAAAATAAAGTATCTCCAGTAACTTATAAAATATTATACATATGAAAGGGTACAGCCTTACACCCTCCCCTCCCACCCATCCCCCACCCCCCATACACACACTTAAAATAACCCAAATAATACCCATGAAACATGGGAAAATTATGGCAATGCAGAATGTGCAACATAGTGGGACTTTGACATGTGGGTGGATTATTTACAGATGTAGTGGACTGATGCAGCACACGGCCAAACCACAACCAGTTGAGATAACAACTGCCATCCAGAGGGACCTGGAGAGGCTTGAGAGTTGGGTCTGTGTGAACCTCATGAAGTTCAACAAGGCCAAGTGCAAGGTCCTGCAATCCCAAGATGGGCAGAGAATGGACAGAGAGCAGCCCTGGGTAGAAGGACTTGGGGGTGTTGGCGGATGAAGAGCCTGGACATGAACTAGCAGTGTGGACTTGCAGCCCAGAAGGCCAGTTGTATCCTGGGCTGCATCAAAATGAGAGTGGCAAGCAGATGATTCTGCCCCTCTACTCCACTGTGGTGAGACCTAACCTGAAGTACTGCATCCAGCTCTGGGGTCCCCAACATAAGGATACGGACCCCCTCTCTCACACATACCTTTTCGTGAATTCTATCAGCAACATGAAATTGCAAAATTCCAGCTACACAAGATTTAAATAAGTATGTCACTAATGCCAGTTATCATCTCTGATGCTCCTTGACACTCACCACATTATACATCCAGGGACCACATTACTCTCTGAAACTGGCTTTTTTCCAGCTGATCAGAAAAGATAGGAATGCAGTCTCAGCCAAATTATGCAGAAAAACATCTGTAGACCACATGGAAGTAGGAGCTGTACATAAAATCTACAGTGACAACGTTGGACTGTCTTACACAGGGATACTAAGGAACCTGCTGTTCTTGTGAATCAGCAGGGTCTAGGACCCTTTAGCAACTACATACACATTTTTAATTATATTTGAGGTGTAACCAACTCTTTTTAATGATGTACAGGGAGTACAGACTCTAAACCAACTTAACTAGGGAAATCCACTCATTAAATATGTCAGATAAACCAAATAAGTTAATAAAGACATCCAAAAGGAGATTCTGGCTTTCTTGTTTAAGAGAATTCCCTGTATTCCAGCCTATGCCCATAGCCTCTTGTCCTCTTCCTGGGCATAAAGAAGGGTCTGCCTCCATCTTTGCCCCCAAAACTAGGGATTTATACACACCAAAAAGATCCCCCCCTAGCCTCAAGTTATTCCTGAATGGCTGAATAATTCCATTTTGCTCAGCCTCACATCACGTGACATAAGCTCCAGTCCCTTTACCATATTCATTTCAGAACCATCCCAAGTGTATCATTTTCATACTAAACAGTCTGTCTAGCTTTCTACCATTCTGTACCTGTATCTGCTAACACCTGTGTTCAATCTCAAGTGAAGAAAGACAAAGAAATGTCATGTAAATAAGCACTTCAAAATGTCTAGCATATGTAACAATTAAAAAACATGAGCTACTACACAGGTCCATGGAGCAGGAATAGTTACTTATTTCTTGTCAATCCTCATCCTAGTGGGAAGTGGAATAATGTTCATTTTGCATTTGTAACTTTCATACATTTGAGAAGGGGAATGTCAGACCTGACAGGAAATGCCAGGGAGCAGGAAGGGAGAGTGGTGTCTCTCTGTAGTCAGGGAGCAGCAAGGATTTAGTTGGGGACAAGCATGGAATTGAGGAGCACTCCAGTAGAAGCAATGCTCTTCCCCAGGAGCTGTGCTGTCCCCCACGGCACCCAGATTGGTGATACCAAGTGGTTTGACCAACAGCCTTGGGCAGTGTGAGGTGACAAGTCAGGTCTGGGATTCATGTGGAGACCCAGTGGGGAACAGCAGGAGCCAGTACCAGGACGGAAGACAAGGCTAGGATGTCTGTCACCTCCCTCAACCTGCTGGCTACGCTTCTTTTGATGCAACCCAGGATGGGATTGGCTTTCTGGGCTGCAAGTGCATATATTTCTGCCACACAGTGAAGGACAATGGTGACACGAGGATCTAAGTTTCTTTGAGGTTATATGACAGTTATATAATGATTGGACATGATCTTCTATTGGGCACCAGAAAAGAGACATGAGATACATATGTATATATATACACACATATATCTAGAGAGATTTTTCAGAAAAAAAGTAGAAACAAGACCAGAAAGCCAACTTAAACAGCAATTCTGTGTTGCAACTTAAGTAGCAATTCCATGACTTTGTTGTGTTTTGAGAATTTTGTGGGGTTTTTTTAAATAGAGGAAGGATTTTCCAGCTGTGCTTACTAGTCCTTCCACTTTCTGTTATTGTCTCTTTTTCTCAAATATTTCTCTTTCTCCTGTTCCCTAACCCCTATAAGATAAATGTGGAGCTTATGGTTTGGGATCTTCCGATGAGCTTCTGTATGAACTGACAAAATCTCCATTTAGTTCACACTCAGCACAGAGGAACTGACCTTCTCACAGCATTGAGGTGAGTTTGAACTCCAGAAGATATGAGGGAGATAGAGGAGTCCTATGGTTATAGTATTCCGTCCAGTAAAAAGAAGACAACCTGGCCATAACTGATTCAGTTTGCTTATATCAGTCTAATGAAAATGTTATTTCCTCAAGTGGCAAGGTACCTATGTAATGACACAGGACTGGAAAAGTTGGCCTGAAACAGCAGCAGATTAAATTGTATCAGCTCATTTACCACTAGTCCTTCTTTTTCTGAACTTTGGTTCACAGGCTGCGTTTCCACGTCCTTCCTCCTCTAAGCTGTACATGTGTGCAAGTTTACTAGCAAGTTTACTATTTGCTTAATCAAAATGATCAACATAAAGCTTTTCAAATTTGAGAGTTATTTTAGTGAAGCCACAAACATAAGAACATTCTGCTGGTTGTTTTTTCCATTGTTCCTGTAATATGAGCAAACTAACTTGTTCCCTTTTTTGCTTGTACAATATTTTCCCCAGCCACCGTTCCTCTTTATATCTACCTTTTGAGGGTGTAAGGCATCACACAAAAAAGATAAAGTTTATGTTCTTTACTTCTAAAATCTATTTGAGAACAGAAGCTGCAATACATAAATCTATATTACTGAACTATATGAACCAACAATAATGTTCTGTCTGCTTAACTGAATATCAAGTAAAATATTACACAGAGATAATCAGAGCAAGAAAGTTCAAAGTTAAATATTTATTATGTTTAAACTGCAACTGAGAAACAAAGTGTCTGTGTCAAAAAATAAAATTCCATCTCTTCTGCTGAAACATATCCCCATCACATCCTTTTCTGGCTCCTGAAAGGAGTAAGTTGTTTTATCTGGTAGAATCTTTAACACTAAACCGAACAGCAGAACCCTCAGTATTGCCAGACCACTGTATACTGAATGTCCCTCAGCAGCAATGACCTCTAAATGCACAGCATGTTCTCACATTCTTCACATACCCACACCTCCTTGCAACTATTTCTAAGGAGAATTGATGCACAAGCACAAGTTCAGCCCCAGGAGCAGGCCAGATGTCATGGCAAGGAACATCTGCTTTTCAAGGATATCTCAAGTTGAGCATGCTCATTTCTCCAAAGCTGTCAGCTAAAAAGTGTGCTCCACCACTGCAAGGATTCATCTGGCCTCCTCCAACTCAATGCTAGTGCCTACAGGGGTCAGAAAGGGAAAATAGAAAGAATTAATGAGCACCAGGCTCTTTCCCAAAGCCAAAGAGCTTGTATGTAGTGATTTTGATGATCTGATTTTAAATTAGTGCCTAACATTCAAAAAAGCTTCTACAAACCTAATTTCTTACAAAGTACATCTGCAGACTGAATATGTACATTAATTCTGTTATTTGAATTTTCCTATAACACTTATGTCACAACACTTGAACTGTGTGCAAACAGAGTTCTGCTTTTGAAATGTTGACCCCACATTTCATCTGCCTGAGGCCACCAAATGCCAAACAAGTTGAGCCTGAAGATGCCAGACCAAAACAACGGGTGAGCAGGTGTTGAAAGTTATCAGCTGCCTGTTTTAAACAAAGGGAGAAGATCCACAGGAGCCACCCATGTAAGCACAAAAGAATGCTGAAGCAAAGGTTTCTGGACAAAACTTAAAATTCCCATGTGTGGCAAGCCATGTTGCAGTGCTTGGCTTCTGTGGGCAAGTGGGACTAAGTGCAGGGAGCTCAGGCTGGCAGTTGGAGTAGCTCAGGCTTCGGTTAATGCCCCTTCTTGTCTACAAATCTGAGGCTGCACACTCCGTCCTGCTTTGGGCAGACAGGGAGAGCTGTCTTCAGAAAGGGAGAGAGCTAGAGCCAACTCACAGTTTAATGTCGTGGTGAAAACAAGTCATGGGAATACTTCTGATAAAAGGCTCGGAGGACATGGATAAGATCAACATGGCGAATGTACAGCCAATTAAAGTATTCCACAGCAAGGTACGTCAGTAGACTACATCTTCATTTGGGATAAAAGCCAATCCAGGAATTAACTGAGCAACCTGTCAAGGCCCTTCATCATAAATCACCTGCATTGTCTCTGGAAATGGGTGGAAACAATTCCACCCTCCTTTCTCCACTTAGATGGGGTGATTCACAGAGTTACTGCACAGGAAAACAGATAGGTCTGGCTTGTGAATAACAAACCTGCCTATTCAAACTTACATTTATGGGAAATAGACATGAAAAATGGGCTAAATATGATACAACATTGATTATAAGAGGAAAATAAGCATTGTTTGGCCATGTCTGTGTTATAAGGAACTACCATTAATCAAATTATCTGTTAAACATGTATCCAGTTTTCTACACAAAATAGCTACAAGGTATTGGTGCTGTCTCTGTGCTGGTGAGTGCTGGCAAGCATGTACTCCACCAGCACTCATGGACCCAAGAAAGCTTTAGAGTTGGGACACTGAGTAGTTCTTGGAAATGAAGTTTCCCTGTCCCTTTCCTAAACAGCACGAGCTCTTGAAGCCATCACTTCTGCCTCCCCAGCTCATTCCACTTAATGACACCTACCACTCCAATTAGCTATTATGGAGACCTCACTTTATCATATCCCTGATCTTCCCCTGGCTTCAGCCATGGCCTGCCACCCATGCTACCCTCCATTGCCTCATGCAATACTGCAGCCCAGCAGGAGCAGAGGGATCCCTGGTACAGTGTGCAGGAGCCTCTGCCCCACAGGGGAGAATATTTGTCCTGGCAAGCTGTTCTGCCATAGCCAGTGTTCCAGCTCCCGCTGAGAAGGACATGCGAAGTTGCTTAAGGGTGCTTCTTTCTCCTATGCTACTCAAGGCAGGGGTCACTACCGAGGAGTGAGTCAGTGAAGAGATAATTTGCAAGCTACTGTCTTGTGGGAGGAGTTCATGAACATGTCTAGTGATATTTTAACCGTCTAAGTTTATTCTCTGTTTTGTTTTCTTGTCTTTTAAGATGCAAACCTCCTAGAGTTGGCTACATCCAACACTGTTTAAAGTGATGAGAATGCATTTATCTTTGGAAGTATATCTTTTATTATATAACCTGGTAATGAAATTCCTATTTTTTCTATAGAGATGGGCCTGGAGGAATATTTGAGTACTACTTCATGTAACAAACTGCTTAATGATATCTAAAATTATGATTTTTTTATGTTAAAAATTGTTATTTGAAGTGCTTAGCTTTCATAGACATTCATGGACACTTACATGTTTGTACTTGGGAATTAATTCCAAAATCTCTCTCTAGAAATATCTAGCACCAACAAACATTTACTAGATAGACCCCCCCCCTAATTTTATCTGTCTCAAAAATAACTACATTAAGTTCCTTCCTTGTATTTTCTTCTGTGAAACAGTGACAGATCCTACTGCAAGGTTCTTAAACCTCTGTGTGATAATGCAAATTTTATATGACTACATCCCATATGTATTTCTGAGACTTTAATCACTACCAGAGTAAGAGATCACTCAGATTAAGAGATCTGAGTCTCTTAATCAGTAACATAAATTTTGAATGTATAAAGTACATGCTGATCCTAAAATGAAAGACAGTGGCACTCACAGCATGTTACAGAACACACAGGCAGGTTTCTGCTGGCTGCAGGTGCTGTGCAGTCTGCCAGCAAACTGAGCAGACCAGTGCTGGCCACCCTCTGCTTCAAGCAACACATGAGCACCTCAAAATCCTGACCAGACTCTTACCATAGTATTTTTCATTGACTTTATGATACTTGAGGTTTTTTGTTGTAAGCATCTTTACAGATGATGGTCCTTCACTCTTTTAAACTTCAAGACATCAGCTAAAGAAACAGAACTAAAGCCTCTAGAATGGGCTAGTGAGTCCCAGGTGCCACCAAGCAACCCAGTACAATATCTGCTTCTCAGTAGCTAGGACCTGTTCTCAACAAAACCATACAGCACTTTCAAAATCTTTGATGTAGCCGTCCTGAATTTTTTTATATAGGCAAAACACCCCAGCAGTTGGGTTGCTATTTAGATAATGACCTTTTTTTGCCCACAAGGCAAAGACAGCATATATATCTATATTCTAGCTGGAGAGCTGTAGAGAGAAACAGAGTTAGAATCTAAGAAATTAATAGATCAATATGATGCATGAAAAGAGCAAAGATTTTAAGTTCAGACTTTAAGTGTAATGTTAAATAAAAATTATTTGAGTTGAAGAAACCAAACTTAAGTTTAGATTGGCTAAACTGAAAGCAATTTCTTTTACTTCAAGTTATATAAGCATTTAACAGTTTCTTTTCCTGTTCAATCCCCCATTCATTATTCATGTTAACTTACATTACAAAGATGCTTAAAGAGAAATCATACAATCGATCGATTTGGAAGAACAATTTTAATCTGGGCTCCCTTCAACAGTGTCCAGCGGTGCCTGGTGTGTGCAGCCTTGATAACAGCAGCACAAGGTGTGGGTGCTGGCAATGCCAGCAGGCAGGAGCAGCACTGGCAGAGTGTGAGGCCTGGGGCTCTTGTGCTGATCACAAGCACTTCATGTACTCCAGACCAGACTGCCCTGCCAGGCTGCTCCACTGCCCTCCTGTGCTCTGCTGGCTTTCCCCCAAGAGGTCAGCGCTCTCCCTTGCTGGCTGGCATGGGCTACTGTTGTGTAAAAAGGGCAGGCAACAGGTGGCGAGGCTCACCCCAGGTCATGGAGCAGCCTGTGCCTCCCAAGTGCCCAGGAACAAAAACTGCCCTTGCGTTCCCACTCCACCTGTGTGACACCACCTACTGCTGTAGTTACACATGAAGTTTCCATTACATGAGCATTTGCTGACAGAACTTTAACAAAACACACACTTAGGCAGGGGCTTTTTTTAACTTCAATTTCTTGAAGTGACCATGGAGAACAAGGACCCAGGGGTATTAGTATGGAGCACTGAGTACATTAAAACAAAAAACAAACCAACACAAAGTAAGATTAAAATGCAATTCCAGCTGAAATTATTAAGGCTTGAAACATACGATTTGGCACAAATCATTGAAGAATGCAAAAGACATCAGTTTGGCTCATCTGAGTTAATTACAAGCTGAAAATTATCCAATTAGCCAAGACAAGGAAGCTTTTGCTTACTTGTTTTCATTCTTACGTTGTTAACTGCACACCTACAAGATTAAATACAGTTGCTGCTCTTCTCACTAAACCCATGGCATCTTAGAGTGAAACCATAAACTTCAGAATTCTTTAGCAAGTATCAAATGTGGTGAAAAGTTCAGTATTCTACACTTTCTCTTCAAGTTTGGATAGAAAAAAGGAAAAAAAAAAAAAGCACAGATGTGCAGCTTACAAAGGTCATTTCCCAGGGCAAATGCAAACTTCCCTCTGCTCTCTTTGGCTAATGCACCTTAACACAATATAAAGCAGGGGTAACCTTTAGATAAAAATTTAGAGATCACTTGGTAAAAAATTAGAAAAAAATAGATATTTAAAATTAGCTCTTAACAAAAAACAAAATAAATTTCCAAGAGCTAGTAACCTTTCCAGAAAGTGGGATAGTATTTTCCCCCTCATGACAGCTGCTTTACCCTCTGTAATGGCACAGCTCAGCTCTGCCTGGAGCTGGGCACATGATCCCCATGTTTTGTACTCCCTTTGGAAAGAAGAAACGTTACACCAGGTGCATCCGGTAGCACGTCCCTTTTAGTAAGCACAGGCTCCTCTTGAACCATCAGTGGTAAGTGATGAAGCTCAAAACTAGCTTTTGGCTTTGTAAAAATACAAGTTCGTTCATTATCCTTCAGTACCCTCAACATTCTCTTTTTGCCTTCAAAGACTTGTCAAATGCAACTTTCTCTGAACTGGTATCTACCCCATTAAGTGCAGAGGAAAAAACCTTCAAAGACCACACTATAAACCCTGGAGCAGCCACAGTCACAAACTATGCTGAGTTATCAAAGATCTTGCTTTCACAGGGATGAAAGGACCTTTATCATATTACCAGAAAGCCGTGGAGAGTATGGCTTTGCCCCATGCAGGAGTTCTCCCTCCTATGAGGAGGTGGTTTGAGCTTGCCTGGAATGCCCCGAAAGTATGTCAGTGTTCAGCAGCATGGTGCAGTCATTCGGAACACTGTGAATGAAAGCTGTATCATTCTAAACTTCACGAAAAGCAACCCAGCTGAAGCATGTCAACAGATGTTTCCTGACATCTGTTATCTCCCTCTGCAGCATAGGGTGATGAACCACAGGGACATTTCTGGCAGGTTAATTCAAGAATTGTGAAATAGAAATACAGAAGGAGCAGGAGGAATGCAGAGATCATCTTCAACCTTTTTTTCAATCAGTCCAAACAGGCCGTATACAGTAATGGTCTCCTCCTTATCACTATAGTAACTAATAAAGCAGCACCTTTAGCATAATTATGTGCATAGATGAACACTGAGGTCAGCTAGTAACCTCATGAAGTTGATTAAAATCTTTCCCCTAGCTTCAAGAGAATCTAGATTAGAATATTAATAATACACAGAGGGTGCAGTATACTGTCTGGAAGATCTATTGCTGCTTAGTGAGTTTTTACCTAGAGTAAAATGGCACTGGTTTTGCACAGTTGTATTTACTCTTGGTATGATCAGATTTTATATGCACATATAATTTAAGAACTTATATGTGTTACAATACAAGTTCTCCAGCAAGTTAAAAATTCCCTTCAGCATCCATGAAGGATACCTAGAGAGTTTTACAAAGCAAATGGGTTTGACCAAAATGTCTCTGACAACTTAAAAACCTTTAAGTATCCAAACTCTTCACAAATATATTTCTCAAGAAAGGACCTTTACTGAGCTCTGCCACTGATAGAACACATGGCATGTTGGCAGAGCAGCAGGAACTCCCACCAAGCAGGGCATCTCTGCAGAACATGCAACACGGAAAGGCCTCCTCACCAAATTGCAGCTGTATAGTACCTCTGGTTAGGAAAACAGCAGTATAAATCTTGGGAAGCAGAATTCAAGGTATGTTTTTTTGGAGGAAGTATCTTGGTTTTTAGTCATTTGAGACCACAACTGTGAAAGTAATTAGTTAACTATCCTTAAGAAATAAAAATGTGAAACAAATTCAAAGTGAAAGGTCAAAAATACTGTTTTCAATTTACAGGAAGCTACTTGATTCTTTCAGATAACACCTCAGTTTTAAGATTGATTATTTCTGTGCACCAAAATTCTTTACAAATTACTCCCAGTCCAACAGAAATACGTTACCTCTTGGTGCTGAGGGATTCACAGGTTAGTGTGACTCTGTCAGCCCTACTTCCACTGAAATCCAGGACAAGATTCCCCTGGCCTTTCATGTGGTAAAGTCTGGTAAAAAGAAAGTCATGTTCAATTTGTTTCATGTTTCCTCTTTGGACCAGCCAGTCCAAATTCAGATCTAAATACCTAATAAAAAAGATTTTAAAAGAATTTGTTCTTCTTCCTCAGACTTTCTTGCTCAGCTCAATGCACACTTGCTCCTTCTTTTAGTAACTTTCTGGTAGGAAAGTCTTTCAGCTTCTCAGTTGGGAAAAAGGGGAGGGATTTTTTTATAAAGTCTTAGGACCCATATTTTTGGGTGCTAAGTGAGAAGACAACCAAGTAGGAGAAGATGTGATCAGTGGGAAGAACCAGAGGAATTTCACCACTTTTAAATTCCTCTTTCTTCCCCAGGAGCCACATTTCTGTCCTGCTCCCTTCCGCACAGAAAAACTGATCTTCATCCAAAGCAAGCAAAAGAAAGGATTTTATTTCAGTCCTTTAGGTCATAGAAAAGCACTTGTTTAGGGTAGATTAGCCAGGATTAGTAATTCTCTTCCCTGTTTGCAAGTATTAGAAATAAGTCTAGAACTCATACTCTGTGTTTCAGGATGGTTATGAAATAATAATTTTCGACATGATGCTGTCTTGTAGACTTGCAGACTTTCAGTTTCCTTTCTCAAGAGTGCTTTCCAGGTAAAGTCAATACCAACAGCAAAATCTTTGGATTGTGGGTAGGAAGAAGAACTTGTCAGGGTAAACCCATTACTTGATGAAAATTTGTTTCAATATCTTAATTATTACTTCCTAACTTTTTTCCTCTGGTGAGAGTCTGTGCATTGATAATCTGCATGCTGTTGTAACACCAGGACCACATTTTCCCTTTCCTCTGCTACACTGCTACCCCAGCACAGTTATTCCACATCTCCCACACCAGGACAATAGCTCAATAATTATTTTATAGAATGAGAAATGCAGAGTCTTACACAGGCTGTGCATCACAGTGGTCAATTGCGGACCAAGCTGAAAGATGCAGTGTTTAAAACAGCATTTGTCTGAGGTTCCTGTAGGGAACCATGGTATGGAACTGGTAATGGGGTTGAGCTGACACAGGCACTGCTGGGTAGTCCAAATCCCAGGCTGAATAAAAAGAGCAAGCCAGCAAGGACTTCTGAAACCAGCATCACTGTGTTACTTAGAACCATCCATATACTCCTTTTCTCTCTCTGCAGCTGGGCAACAGGATCTCCTAGAGAGCTACTATTACATTTGGATTGGGAATCAGCCCCGGTTTGGCTCTCAGGAACATGGCTGTGATCTAGGAGAGAGAAATCAGGAATTAACACCTTCATGAGCACCTGCTGGGTTAAATATGGTTACAAGGAAAGAAGACCAATAAGCTTTGCTCAAGCTAGGGGGAAATCACCACTCCTGTGACAAAGCCTCCCCCTGTGCCTTGGGTGCAAAACCCCAGTGCAGTGAAGCCTTCCAGAGTCTTTCCATTCAGTTCACCCAGGCCCTGTGTGTAGCCCATGTGCATCTTCACATGGTGCAGTAAAATAATGGAAGCATAAGTATAAACTGAGTATAAACCAACCCAAAAGAATAAGTGCTCCAGAGACATCACACTAGTGCTCTCAGGGGTACAAGGTGACTAAATAATTGACAAGATTTGCTGAGCTGACACTCTGCTTAGACAAATGAAGAGAAATGGCTTTGAATAGCTGATTATCTGGCATCATTGCTTTGAACAAAGATTACCTGAGAAGCATAATAAATGCAGCTCCCTCTCTGCAGTCACTAAGCGCTAGAGAGGCTCAGCCTTCTGTGGATGTTCCTCTGCTTGCCACAGCAGAAAAGGGCACAGTGCAGCCCCAGAGTGCCACTGTGGGCTTTAGCTTTAGTTTTATTCCCTTCCACTACAGAAGATCCAATATTCGTTATAGCAGGCTGCACAGAACCCAGCATGGATCACCTGCAAGGGAACATCAGCAGCAACCAAAGGAACACTTTGGTTTTCAAGCCAGTGCCACTGCACAGCTCTAAAAGGCTCTTCATTATCATTTGTGGTCATTAGAAGACAAGCAGTTGGTTAGTGATATTCCTACCATCCTGCAGTAAGGGAAAAGCAGATGTGGCTACAACTTCAAGGAATTCTTCCAACTTTGTCCACCCTCTTACAGCACCCCGCATCTTGCAGTGCCTTTAGGAGTAGTCAAATGTCGAACACTGTGTATCAGTGCATTTGACTCCACAATTTCTTCCAGAAAGCACATGGTTTACTTCTTAAAAGGCTTGTAAGCTTCATTTTTGTGATGACAGACTAAACTTCTCCTTTAACCTTTAGGTTCTGGAAGAAATTAAGATCAATAATTGTTCTTACCAGCCATCCTCTCTACTATGTATTGAGCTGAGCCCAAAGAAAAACTTATAGCTGGTGGTGGGTTTCCCCCTGGCACGGGTGCTGCGTTCCTTACCAGGGGGCAAGCTCTCTGCCCTTTCCCCCTCCACGTGGTTCCCAGGGGACCGGGAACAGCAGCACAGGACTCACGGAGAGAGGGAGGCAAAGAGACTTT
>JAWWEU010000125.1:41854236-41889785 GCA_035583155.1 Acropternis orthonyx
ATTCTCTGCATCAGCATCCACATTCCATTTATGACAAGAATCTTTCCATACTTTCAATGGTGTATTGATTACTACAAAAGCTCAGTCACCTCCAGGCCCCCAAAGATACATGAAATTACACTGAACCTTTGATATAACAGGCTACTCTTCCCCAGCCCCCTACCCAGCTTCATGTACACAGAAACTTGATTTTTGAAACCTAACGTTGTGCTGCTGGCACACATCACCTGGTTGAAAGACCAAGTGTCTTAGTGTTATTTTTATGGAAATGCTCTAACAGTAGCTTATCTAAGGATTTTTATTTTGCTACTTTGTGTTCCTCACATCTATTTGTGGAGCATCACATTCGGTTGCACATCCAAAACCAGCATCAACTGCCATTAACAATGCCAGACTCAACCACCCCTGGACTCACAAGGTTTGCTGGCAAGCCTCCTTATTCCTTTTCTACTCCCCTACCAGTTATGCTTCCATTTTCCAGGAAAAGAACTTTCATTTTCATCAGGAAATAGCTAGTGCAAAACAGCTACAGAGAGACGACTGATGAATTCTGAGTACAGTATTGATATCTGCATCTCAAACATCTGGTGTTTTACCATCAGACCTGTTTACAAGCATCAGTAATAAACCCTCAGTGAGACAGGAGTGAGTAATACAGTGCTAGGCTGGACCCAAAGACAGATGGCCTCAGATAGTTCTGATTGACTGGAAGGGCTGTTACAGCAGTGTTACATTTAAACAAACCATCAACTACCGTAACAGTTATTTAGGACCTCCTTTTGGCAGGTCAAAATGCAAGCTTGTATTTTTTTGTGAGGGCTTTATCACTTTAAACAAAACCAAAACTCTCCGGTGCACAGGAAGAAGGGCACTTGGAGCTTGGGTGAGATGGACAAAATAAAAAGCAAGGCCAATTTTCAGCCAATTGTGGCACTTCAACAGTGGCAGAGTGCTTAATGATTATCCCTTGGGGGAGACAGAACAGCAAACCCATAAAAACTGAGCGACAATTACCACAGGGAGGTGGAGATCAGTGTTGTAAGATCTGTGACATAGTCCACCACACACAATTGGCCAGAGCACAACAGGAGAGGAGAGCATAGCAGTGAAGACAGTCATAACTACATGTCTAATCAAGCCCTTGGTCTCCACAGGTAGCAACCACAACTCTGACCTACCTTCTCTCCATAGTACACAGTAGTCTCTCTCTTACCTTCTGACTAGCCCAGCTAGGAGGAAAAAACTCTGTGACTACCCAAACAAACTATTAGCTACAACAGTATCTTGCAAGAAGGTATTCAAGTAGCTTCTGCTTCCCTGGATTAGCTTTATCAGCTTATTCAGTGTGGATTGCTAATGCTTCATTTGCATGATTACCCACTCACATCCACACTGCACAGGTGTGGTGTCTACACACAGTGGAGCTGGGAATCTGCAAGGCTTATGAAGTAATTTAAAGATGATGGGTTGAAAATAATTTTCTGCTTTTAGCTGGAACTGGCTGTTAAGTGCATACCTCTTGCTTCCTTTCTCCTTAACACAGAAGTACATGGTGGTGGGATCTCCATCAGCCCATGACTCCAAACCTACTCCATCCAAAGGCAGCTGTATTATGTTTCTGCACTACTGATCACTGCCATCAAACCCAGCCAATTTTCCACATTAATTCAACAATAGCAGTAAAAGTCTGCCAAACCCTTGCTACCTGCTTTCACTTCTGGGTAAAAATCAAGGAATTTACATGCTAATAAGTTGGGAAGGGGGAAAGTTATTAGGGTTAATTTGTTTCCAAATCAACTGCCTCCCTTTCCTGCCTGGAGAGAGGAATTTAGTACTGAAAAGTTTGCTTATAGGGATGACACCTCCTCAGAAAGGATGGAGCAGCTGAGTTCTGAATCCACCACCTCTCTCCGCAGCAGTATTTTATAGCTTGCTGCTTTACAGCCGTGCTGCTGGGAAGCACTTTACACTAGAACAGTCTGATACAGTGAGTGCTTGAGCCATGCATTCATCCATGCTTCCTGTGAAAGTCCAAGCAAACTAGTATTTGTTCAGGTTTATACATGCATTGGCATGTTTGTTCAAGGATGTGACAAAGAAACAAGAAGTCCTGAGCTGTCCTCTGAGATACAAAGGTACCCTACTACTGCAGCTGCTTTTAAGGAGGAACTCCTTTTGCTTCAGAGAACTCTTGTGGTGCAAGGTGGGGGCAATCTGAGGTCTGATTGGATTAAGTTGTGCTACTGCAATCCTGAGACCAAACTGCCCTGCCCAGGCTTCAAGCACTGTGATAAGCTTAGCTAATTTACATGAGTGGGGGAGGAAGGGAGAAAGATTCCAATGCCATCAGACAGGGACAAACAGAGTAAGAAGCAAAAGACACCTGTGCACTGCAGTAATGTCAGAAGATTTGGACACAACTGAAAAACAAGTGCACAGAGTCTGTTTCTTAAAGTATTGATTGAAGTTTTGAAACAGGAACAGAAATAACATCAATGCAGAAATAAGGAATTTGGGAGATGGGGCAGTACCTGACCCTTGCACAAATCTAGGCTGTAAAACTTGGGGTTTGACTTAAGTATTATTTGTTTTAAGTATGTAGTTTGGCCAGTGGTTAGACAGCAGCAGAGAAATAGTCTGGATTTTCCCTCAGCCCCACCATGCCTGTGAGCACAAACCACCTGACTGTGGAACCTGCACACATTTTTCCAAGCAGCCTCTCTGTCAGCAGGGAGCTTTCTGCTCCCTTATTATCAGTTTCTGTGATGGATCAGTGACCACAAATATAATTTCTGCACCAAGGGCTCCAGTCTCCCTCTCTTGGGAAATATTTCTTCTTCCTTGTCATTTATCCCAAGGCATACCCTGCCTCTCTCCTGGCAGTAGTTTTCTTGCTTGCTCTCCCTCTGAAACTGCAGTCATCTCATCCTAGCACATATTCCATCTTCCCTTCCCACACCAAACTCTTCTCACAAGCACAGCATGAGCATAGTTTACACACCCCAGCTTCAAGAAGACAACCAACAAACTTGTCATCACCCTTTCCCCCCTACTCTAAGCAGCAGTCCAAACATAGAGAGGGGAGAATAAACATCCAAGAAAAAGATCCCTAATTCCCTTCCCACTTCAGATCACCACAGAGGTGCAACACAGGAGTATCTCTGGGATTAATTTATGGATATAGATCTGCAGCAGCTGCTGTCAGAAGAGCCACTTGTTTCCACTGCACAGTGCAACGGATCATCAGCCTCTTATGCATGTGATGCGGGGAGAGAAGAGGAAGTCCTGACCCATTCTGTGTCAGCACAAGTTTCTGGTATGTTAAGAAACTTCCTGGGGGCTGAGCAGACAACTGTGGTCAACGGGAGCCTGCCAATCCTAATGGCATGAAACTGAAAGGAGACCATTTCCCGCTATAATTTTACTGTTTGCATGCATTGGTTCTCTGATGACCCCTTCCTACCCCAAATGCCATTCAGAGAGAAACTGAGAGCATGCCAGCTGCATCAGCCAGCAGCAATGCAGCAAAAGCTCTGGCACAGAGTCCATGCAGGGCATGCGTGGGGAATGGAGAGCTAGAAACAAGGACTTGTGAGGACACAGGTTCCTGTCACTCCAATAAATGCTCTCTGAGACTTTACTTTTCAGGTAACATGTCATGTTAGACAAAAGTCCTGCAGTATGTTAAATCTCCTCTGCAGAGATTCTGTCTGATCTCTTTTTGCTGGTAGGATAGTTTTGAAAAAAAAAAAAACAAACCCCCCCCCCCCCCCCCCAGTCTACATATAACCTGAAGCAGGTGATTCTGTTCCCTTCAAAGCAGAGAGGAACAAGAGCAATAGTACAGGACCTTAAGAGCCTCCATTCTGGCAGAAAGACAATTTCCTAAAGTGCAGGTATTGCCTATCTGCCATTTTTCCAGCATGTCCTCTGAGCCTTAGACAGGAGGGGATGAGGCTATGAACAAACCATTTACAGGGCTGCCCAGAGGGCAAACTGGAGTGTGACTGGGGAGAGGTTGGTATAACTGAGCCAGCCTTTCAAGAAATCTCTTTGAAATAGAGTATATATTGTTTGCAATCATTAAAGAAAACAGTCAACTCTTGGTCTCCTATAGAAAAGAGGTGCTCCTGGTCAACGCATTTTTTTTCTTTCACAACCACATTTCCTAATTTCCTTCCAGATCTACAGCTACCACAGAACCAACCACATGACACTTACATCTTTGATTACACCAAAAGCACATCTCTTTCCTTGCATTTCACACCATTATCATTACTAGTGGAAAAGTCACAGTTTTCAGTCTTACCCTCCTGAGGTCACTTTTTCTGCTGACACATACCCAGGCCAAAGCAGGACTGTTCCCAACTAAGTCACAGTGATGCTGACCTCTTCAGGTTTCTGAAACTGCCCTGGGATTCAGCCCACAATGGCGCTGCCCAGCCATCTCAAATCTCAGAGCAGCATTATCTCCATTTCACAGATTGAGAAAGAAGGGCAAAGAGAAGTGCACTGATTTGCCCACACAGCAAAATGAGTATCAAGAATACGAGCAATATCCCAAAATGTTTCTGCCTCTACACCTACTACTAAGACTTCAATGAAAAGTGACAAGATAAAAGCATGTATTTGTTTTCTATTACTCCAGTGCCTCCTTATTACTGAATAAACCTGAAATACCAAAGATTTTTACTTCTATTTTGAATTTAACGGGTCAGATATGAGTTGCAAAAGTTCCCTGATGTAATTCAGGGAAAGGTGGCAAAAGATACAATCCCGTATCAACACAGTTTGGCAAGGGCTCCTGATGTCAACACAACACTCAAAAGAGTTGGCATGACTTATTTCACCCAGAAAAATAGGGAGTCTTGCCATGTCTTCACTGGTTATTAAATGCCCTGGCAAGACACTCCTTCACCAAACTTTGCTGTGCTGCTCTGCTCAGGATGGACTGCTGCAGCTGATGTTTTCCTAACTCCCTTTTAGTCCTTAAGTCACTTCTTCAGTAGTAGCTAAAAAAAAAGAAAAAGGAAAAGAAAACCCCCACCCATTCTCTGTATATTCTCTTTTACACATTTCCCAATATCAAGTATTTTTCCTAAAGAACATAAAAAGTGGTAAAACATTTTTCAAAGCAGAATAATGCCAGTACTCCGGTTTACTTTGTAATTGTCAGCTTTGACCTTTTTCATTGTATAAAGTGTATTTGATATCTAAGAAGACTGCAATAGGAATCAACAAAAACTAGTTCTCCTATTCCAACTATTGCACTGACTTCTTTTATTCCTCTGTTGCTCACAGTTTGACAAACTCCTGAATTTCTTTTCTTGCAGACATCCTCAGAAATTATGTAGGGACACAAGAAGTTGAATCACACTGTCAACAGCACCAAAGCTAGCAGGTCTCACATTCAACTGCATGACGAAGTCATGAACTTAAGTCTTGGGCTTTCCCTACTTCAGTAAGTAGGGAAATTTCTCTACTTTAGCAAGCAGGGAAATACATCAGTATTGAGACCTCTGATTTCCAAATGATATTTGGTACTTTGTACCCTCTGTAACCTTTCAGGATTCCCACAGTACATTTCGAGCCAGAGCACAAAACGTGCTCATTCACCTCTGTATGGTGATCATAACAAAAGGAACTAAAAAGAGATTCTTTCCTCTAACTGTCAGGAAAAAGGTCTACAATGTCCATGCTCAGGCAAAAGCTACTGGTAGGACAGAAATTTATGCTCTGGGTATTTATGGCTACTTTATGCATAATTATGTGTTGAAGCTGATGTCTTATCATATCTTTCTCCATTAAAAAAACCTTCCATAACAACCAAACATCTGAAAGAATGAAGACTGAATGTAATGTGACTTGTGTCATCAACGTTGAGCTAATATGTGACTAAGCTGTGACTTACATTGGATTGTCACACAAAGCTCTTCTCTGTTCTCTTCCTCTTGAAGATCCCCAGCAGCTTTCAGTGGCACCTGCCTTTCTCAAGATTCGCCTGAATTGGGTCAAAGTTTATCTGAGGAGGGGAGGGACTCTTTCTTTCTGCTTTCTCCTTGCACACTAGTAGGGGAGAGAAGATATGGGGCTCCTTGAAGTTGTAAAAATAAGAACTAGTGTTAGGATCTGTCAGATGCACTGGCATAAAAACTCCCCAGAGGTAATGAAAATTGAGTGATGAGATGGACATTTTGGAGTTCAGACTCAGGTTACCCCTTGTAACTACAAAATGCCTAAATAATAGCACTGAGCTCCAGGAAATATTCTTTCAAACTGATGAACAGAAATCTGGAGTTCCAGTGGTGACATTTGTTTTTGTCCTGCTGTAAATTATTTTTATGGTAAACTTGGGGGTGTCACTTGTGCTGATTGGTTTTTAACATGAATTTAAACACACTTGAACACTCTGAGATATATTGGAAACTTGTGCAAATTGCTGTCTTTCCAGGGTAAAGTCTCCATACTACACTCATCCACTATGGGCAAACCTCTTGATCAGCATGGAGACTTTCTGGAGTTTCAGGGGGAGTAAATTATAGAAGGAGTCAGAGTTAAATGAGCAGCATCATTTTCCTTTAATGACCCACTAAAAATGATACAGTGCTGCCAGAAGATGTAGTGGAGACCATATAAAGTCCAGGTGAAAACAGTAGTAAAAGGACTCCTGGATCCAAGGAGTAAAAACTGGGTAAAAACTCGGGTATCTCTTGTGAGATAAGATCTCAAGACCTTACATGGCACTGCCTAGACAATTGTCCCACTGCTGTGTTGAGGGTTCTGTAACAGCTGGAACAGGTCTGAGACTTTATTAGGCTGCACAGTGTAAGAACACCAGAGATTATCACAGGAATAACAGGAAAAATGTGTCAGATTTGAGATTTACCTGAAAAACTTGGAGGGAGGATGGGCAGGAAAGTGGGAAGGAAGCCAAACATGGCCCCACAGGATATGGTGTAAAAGTAAGTAAATGTAAACTTGGTTTATACATACATTGATGCTTCCTGAACTTATTTTCTCACAAGCAGAATAGGAGTCATGTTCAGTTTGAAAAGAAATAGTATTTTTCTAAAAACATACAAACTGCCATATGACTAAAAAGAAGATTGTGAACTGAAAATCTGTATTCTTCAGGAGATGGTAAAAGTCCCGTCCCCCCCCGCCCCCGCCCCGGTTACTACAATGCAACTGTTGGCAGTTCCTCACATACTTGACATTCACCGTTTACAAAAATCTGCAAAGTAACAACACTGCTTAAAAGTAAGTGCTGAAATTTCACTCAGTTAAGTGTGCACAGTGGGAACCTGGCTGTCATTGAAAAGCCAGCAGTCCTCTTTTGAACGTGACACAGTTATGGCAAACAAACAAACAAAACCACACACACACAGAAAAAAAAAAGCTGTGCCTTCTGAATGTCATTGATAAGGCCATTTTGGTACAATCCATCAGGTAAGATTAGTGCAAGTGCACAGTAATCCTAGGATTAAAATAAAGATAGCCCAAAGGAATTTTGGACACAGTCATATTTCAATTCTATTGCTTTGCAGAAAATAAAGGCACCCTGTTGAAGGCAAAGCAGTCTCTCCATAGCCAGTTGTTGAATAGGACAGACACTATACAGGAATTTACACGGTAAAGTAGTTGTCAAAATGTAGATGCCTGGAATGCAGATCACTTTCTGGAAGCAGCATACATTGACAATCAAAGCCCAGAGCCTTGCAAAAAAATTAGTGAGCAAAACAGATACAAAAGCTCACTGAGATTCTGAGCAGTGTAGTAATTTCAGGATATGTGCATCCTGCTCTTGCAGACAATATAGCTTATGGGGAGCAATCCTGTTGCCTGCCGTCAGTTTACTTTCATGAATAAGGGTTTCAGGATCTTGCATTTAAAGAGAAAACAATTCAAGATTCATGCAGACTACATCAAAAAGTTAAATAGTGATAGTACAGTTTGTAACTTAATTTCACATAGCTTGTCATCACATGACTTTTCTTCCCACAAACCCACAGTATTATTGCCTACAATGAAGATGTATAATAATCTATAGTTCAATAAACAAGAATTTTTAAAAATACAAGAGAAAGTCTCCCTCCTTGCTGCCTGCAGAAATATATGCAAATATCAGTGTCCCACTATTTTCAGGCAGAACTTATTATCAGTTTGTTAAACTCTTGTTAAGAGTCATACATATATATAGCCTATATATATATAAAAATAATCAGACTGATGTTTCTGTAATATCCATTAGCAGTCAACTGAAATATCCCAGATTCACTAAGGCCAAACACTATTTTTCCTACAACACCATTTCCTAAGGAAAAGTAATTTCAGATGGTAAAGCTGAACTGGGGATTATCTTTATACGCCAAGGTCTTGGCTGCATGACAGAAAAATTAAAGGAGCCTGCTGATCAGCTAAAATACTACAGTTCCAAGTAAGTTTGGATGACAGCCAAAGTCTTGGAATTGTTTTGCCATGAAATCTGCTTTAAGACAGGAAGAACAGGAAAATTTTCAGTCTTGAAGAGGCTTCATGATGAAAAGCCTGGAAATCAAGCCCATTATTCACATCCAATCAAGTCTGTCCCTCCCTGCTCCTTGCTGCCCTCTCCATTCCCAGCACAGGCATGTCCATGCATACAAGTACACTCCACACACTACACATGCGCCACATCTCTAACATGCTCTTGAACTTTACTTTTGATAAAATTGTTCAATATTTAATTGAAAATTATACTGCTGATTTGCCATTTGAGTAAACTCTGCTTCATTTGCCTACTACAGCTCACTGAGATAGCTCCCCTTTAATATAAGTTATTTGCCAGTATTAGTTGTGATTCAAACCTCCTGGCTCCTAAAGACAATGAAAGTTCAGGCATTACAAAGAGGTTCTGCCTGCTTTTTCCTGTGTCTGCCTGCACTGCAGCCTTGATCTGCAGTTGCCTTTCAATCATCACATACTCTTATCTGACATGTAGGTTTCTGTATAGTCAGTGCAGCACAGACACTTATTTAAAATGCAGGTGACATGTAGAACTTTACTGGTCTAGTGGTTGCAGCACAGGGAGTTCATCAGGGCCACTGCTGGTGAATTACTGCGGTCATGCTCTCACTGAAGTCAGAAGGAACACAGTCCAGGGTCTAATCCTGGAAATCAAGGCAACTGAACAGCAAAGCCTGCACAGCTGTGAAAAAAGAAAAAACACTCAGTGAAACAGAGTATTCAGCCATCTCGGGGCTGGGACACCCAAGAATTGTCCTCCTCCCCTACCCAGGCCTGCATCTAAACTCCAGATAGCTGGACATCTGCCCTTTGTGCCCAGCAAGGACTGGATACAGCGGAGAAGCAGCCCCAGCAGTTGTAAGAACACTTGCACTGATTCCATCTTTGTATCCAGAGTATTTAAAAGGTTTTCATAACATCAGCTTGTCACCACCCTAGATATTAGACTATATAGATATTGTAGCAGTTTCACAACAATAAACCTAGTTTCACAACTCCCGCTATTGAACAAAACATTATCTTGTATCAGACTGTAGAACCCTAAGGTTTGCTAAGTCAAGTTTCTGTAAGAAATTGTGAGAAGTTAACACTGTGCTGTAGAGGCTTTGGGCTAGCTCAGGTACTGTCCCTTCCTCTGTCACACTGGCATGAACATCATGAACTCTTAACTCTGAATTTCAAATAAGACAGCCTTTTCCCCATCTCCCCACAAATGTTGTAATAGCTGCTTGTTCTAGAAAATCAACTTTTTGGAAAGATTTCTTGGTGTAATTTACATGACCAAAATACAGCTTTTAGATCAACAGGTGAAGAGAAAATAATTTCAAATTAACACATAGAGATGGTTTTCCTCCAAGTTATTTTTTTTCCAAGCTTGGAGGCCCTGAGAATTGTCATACACACATATGTCAGCGAAGTTTTAGTCACCAAAGGTTAATCATGACAAGACATTTAGGCATTGCTTTGAAGCCTTTTGTCTGTGCTAGTCTGTACTTTGCAACTCGTAGGCAATTTCATAATTACAGTTTTACACAGCTGTCTCTTGGATCACTTGCAGCTACTACAGCAATACCGAAGCAGTCACGCAGCCCCTCACGGCTTTGAGAAGAGTTCATTACGATCCCAAATGCAGTTAATTCACAGCTACTGACCATCTGCTTGGCAGGGAATCAAAGTCTGCCAGCCTTGGCTCACAGAAGCTATTTACAGCTGTCAGCCTTTGGATCTCACCTTGTCCCTTCAGCCGTCAGGAGGAAGAGGGTCTGCAGAAAGGACAAGACAGCTACCGCAGCTCTGAACGAGGCTTACAAAGCTGAACAAAGAACAAGTTGTGCCTTCACAACTTGAAGCTCCTCAGCCCTCCTGCTGGCCAGGAAGGGTACAGTCACCCACAGCCAGCCCTGATCTCATGGAGAACATCTTACAGGCTTCAAGGGGAGTTGTTGATGGAACCTCTCCAGCACACTTCTCATTTGGTTATATGTTTCATCTATAAGCCACTTTCTCTTGTTACACAATCATCAGAATTCATGGATTTTATGCCTATACATCTTATACTGTACTTCATCCAGGTCATCAAATCCACTGTGTAGTTTTTTCAAACTCTTCTGCCAGCTCTAGGAAAGCGAGTGAAACGGGTGAGGCGGCCACACCACTCTGTAGGCTAGCAGAGCTTAGCTATCATGGGATACCTGGCTGTTCTGATCCATTCTGCATTAGGGTGGCAGAGATTTATCAATGGATGGCAGTGATCAGCTAACAGTAGATAAAATGCAGCATGGACCACTTCCAAAAACATGAACTTAGGCATCCTGGGCATGTTGTTATAACATTCTCAGAGGAATAAGCAAAATTTCCTCTATTCTTGATCTACTGCTGTCATGAAACTTGTATACGTTGTCCTGAAATCTGTTTGCACTGAAAGGGATTCTTTCTTTTGCAAGAACTTCTGAAGAGGATGACAACTTCTACGTAACACAGGGTGATATGCTTTTGTATTATGTTGCATACCTCCTAGGAATATTTTTGTTTATGAAGATGTTTTACTCCTGCATGACTTCTTTTTGATCCTGAATATCCTCAGAAACCAAATATTCCATTTAAATGCCTTGACTGTCTTTTAAACATGCAAAATAAGCCATTACAAATATTCTCAAACGCAATGCCTCAAAGCATAGTTTACTTTCTCTAAGCTCCACTAACTAAGGTTGTCTGACTCATGGATTTTCTGCCTGCTTAGGTCTGTACTCTGACTGTTACCCCTATGTTTGGTGCTGAAGTCCACTGTTGGGAGTCCAAAGGTTTCTGTTTCCTTCTTATATATAGCCAGAGATTTGACTTTGCTCTGGCAGCCCCGTTGCACCAATCACACAGGGTCAGACCTGTATGCTCAGGATTTCTCAGCAGTCTGGGCAAAGTTAAACCGTGCTTGCTCTGAGGATGAAGCAGGATGGCACACTTTGCTCTCCTTTTGGAGGGGTCAAAATTCAACTGAGCAGTGGTGGCAGAAGGGCTCTGCCAGACACTGCTGCCTCAAAGAAGCTCATGGTACTATATCTAAGTGAGCTCCCTCATCCCAGGAACAGGAGGCCACAGTTTAGTTCAGCTCTTTGCATACACAAAGACCCACAGTATTCAGCCTATTCTTGTTCCCCTACTCATCACCTTCAAAACATATAGATATGGTGCTGCTGACCTGGGGAGAAGAGAGAGGTGAAAAATTTGGTGTGTTATGTTTTCACCCTAACTCCTTTTCAGGACATCATTTTTCCACTCACGTCTGTCTGCCCTCAGGCAACTGTCAGCTTTGCTTGCATCTAATGCCAGACTGAGATACTACCAAGTAGTTTAACATACTATAAGGACACAGAAATTCAGGCAAGACCTTTATACCTAGGCTTGTCTCAGAACTCCTGACTAAGACACTCCGTTTTCCCCTTCTCTAAAATCCAGTAACAAGCAAGTTCTCCTGTGCAGATCACCATGGTTAATACTACCTAACAGTGACAAGGTACTCCAATAAACTGGTATCAACGTCCACAGAAATACCTTGTATTTAGTCTGACTTCAAAAGGGATCACCTTTCCTGATTTATTGATCGGCTTTGCAGTTGATTTGGTGTGACATTAATGTTATGCTTACATGTGTTTGTACTTACCACTCTCAGAGCATTTTTACATAGTATGGTACAAACAGACATGTCGCTGCATGAAGACTGAGTTTACATGCATAAAGAATTCAAATTAATTAGACTACAACAGTTTTCAAATTGGTTTCATTTGATAAGTCTGTATAGCTTTTCTGTAGGGATACTATTAAGAGTTTAAGAACATTTAGGATGGCATTGCATACACCAACGGTAGAGTATTCACTCAAAGGAAGAGTGGTTCTTAAGCTGTAATGTATGCACAGATACTATTTTATTAAATCAGATTTCATCTCAAGAGAAACTGGGAAAGAGAAGGGCAGAGGAGCACTAGTTATTATCATTCTCTGCATCTTTTTTGCATTGTTAAATTGGTTTGTGGAATGGTTACGTGGATATTCTTGCAAAACTAATTGCAATTCACTGCTTAATCCTAAAGTGTATATGCTCTCAACACTAGCTCTCTTACATGTAACCACAGATATGCTTTATCTCAAAGCTGGCATCTAGATGCTTATTTTATTCCACAAACAATTGTAAGATAATGGTTTCAGAGAGACAAAGACAAAATATCTGTTCAGTTTATGATCCAAAAGTGAGCAGGAAAAACTTAAGAGTGAGTAAAACTATCCTATGAATTGTGAAGTCAAAATGGAAACCAGACATTGTTTTGTTTGCAGTTAAAGATCAAAGTAATCCCAAACTATGCCAAAATCCAACCCACTCTGGCTGAAAGACAATCACTGTATTTGAAAATGAGTCAAGAAAGGGATGCTTAATCACACTCAAGGCTTCTGCCTTCAAGCACTGCAGCTACAATTACAAAGGCCAATATATCCTGACCTGAAAATCCAGTACAGTATCTAATTTTTCTCACCATTCTCATCTTTGATCAAACCCAAGAAATGGAGGAAAACAGACTTAAGGAGGTGGGTAGGCTCTGCTGTATTGCTGCTGCTTGCAATCTCCACTGTCTCTATCATCCTCATGCAGCCCTGTACAATCCCTTCTCTGTCATGTTATTATCTGAACTTCACGTAGCTATATCCCATCAGCCTTTTGATTGAAATATTTTCTTCCTCTGCCTTCTCAAGTTCTCACAATCATCCACAGCAATTCCATTTTCTGCTCGAGGAATCACTCCATCCCTCAGTTGGATGGTTTATCATCATCATAACTTCATCCAATCACAGCCCTTTTTTTCTTCCATTCAAAAGAAGTGTCTTGAATGAAGACATCCGTTGCAAACAGTTCACCTCCAATTCCTCATTTAACATGTAGCCATTCTTTGGCCACCAGCTACCTAAGCTCTTTCCTGAGACACTCCATCCTGTGAGATGTGGTTTGCAAGGAATTATTGCACTTTGGCCCTTTCTTTTTGGCTTCACTTTCTATTATCCATTAGCAGGGTGTTATTTTTCACCATTCCATGTCCTCTTCCTTCCTATTCCAACTTCTCTCCACCCAACCCAGTCCTACTAGTTCATCAGCACCTGTCACCTGGATTGATACTACAGATCACATCTGAGAGAAATCCTGAAGGAAAGATGGTCTTCCTTAACACAGCAGTGTTCTCTCCTCTTCCAGAAACACCATCCACCCCAGTTTGGCCTCTGCTTCTCATATTACACCCTTCTGCCTGTTCTCTTCACACAAGATGTTGCTGATTTAATCCAAGAAGAACTGACCATAATCATTTTCCCACAACTCTATCTGTAGCAGGTGGTGGGTTTCCCCCTGGCATGGGTGCTGCGATCCTTACCAGGGGGCAAGCTCTCTGCCCTTTCCCCCTCCACGTGGTTCCCAGGGGATCGGGAACGGCAGCACAGGACTCACGGAGAGAGGGAGGCAAAGAGACTTTATTTCTGGTGCTACCAGCTTTTCAAGGGAAAGGGGTCATTTTACTATGAAAGGGGGATCCAGGTTAGGACCAATGGGGTAAGGTTTAACAGGGGCCAATGGGAAAAAGGGGTTTTACAACAGGGGTTTGGGGAAAGGGAAGGTACAAGTGAGGTGACAATACAAAATCCACCTGTAACAATATTCATATCAAAATAAAAGTTTCATTCTCTGCATCAGCATCCACATTCCATTTATGACAAGAATCTTTCCATACTTTAAGTGGTGTATTGATTACTACATTTATCCTCTCGCGTCAACAAATCTGAATTTTTTCACACTCACAGGGGTTGTTCTTGCTTTCCTCGTAGCCAACAAATGCCACTGCTACTACAACAGAACAAAACAAACATCTCCCTGCCCCCAACAATTCCACCACCACTCCCACACCTTCAAAAATCAAGCAAGGAAGCAAACAAAAACATTCCCTCCCAAAAAATCCTGACTCCCCTCAACAAAACAAACCAAAAAAACCAAACAAAAACCAAGCAAACAAAATCTGACAGCAGAGCTTATTCCATAAATGAGAGAGAAAACAAGCATTAAGATTCCTGAGCAAAATACCTCAGCATCCTTTCTGAGCAAGCATCAGTGCTTCCCTCAAAACTATCCAGAGGGGAACCACTAGCTACAAATGCTCTTCTGCAAGGTCCTTCCTTGAGCAAGCAAGCAGTTCTGAGAGGAACCTCAAACCCTACCTGCTCTTCCTGTACTGGGGCCCAGGATATCAACTGAGTATCATGTTTCTGGGCTCATTCCCAACACCTGTTTGGCATAGGACCAGCTGCTCCTCTAAATCCTTAAGAGCCTTTTCTCCATGTCACACTACTCTTTTATCTAACTCCCCACTGGTGACCCTGTCTGGTCTGAGAGATGGATGTAACTTACACCTGCTCCCATCCCCTCACCCTGGTCCTGACCTGCCATTCTCCCCTCCCAGGGCAGAGCTAAGAGCCTCTGCCAACTCCTGACATCCACATTTAGTCACTGCCTTCCTGAGGTGCTTCCATGGTTTCCTTCCATCTCAAAGCTTTCCTAAAGCACTGCTACACAAAAAAGGCCTTCAGGAAGACCTTTAGAAAAGGTCTGCTGGGACCATCATCTATCAGGCTCTACTGCAGCTTTTCGGATTCCTCCTACCCTGCCAAAATGCCTTTAGCCTTTTACCCAGACTGAGCTCCTGGGGTGGGAATATTTGTTTGCTCAGACCCTATTAGCACCCAGCCCAAGAGCAACCTGCTATTCACTACAGTACTTAATAACAACAATTCAGACACCTATGGGAGAACATTCCACAGCTTGACAGATTTACTTAAGGAGCTATTTCCTTCTTATTTTAAGTATCTGTTTCACTCAAATGTCTTACTGGACCTCAGGCAAAGTGGGAGAAAAGGAGGACACTGCACAGAAATCTCAAGATGGATAAGCAGAATGGCAGTATTCCTTGAAGACAACAGCCTTCATACTGAAAATAATTTTGTCTGAACAATTATTGTTTTAATCCTTGGCCCAGTACACAGAGATTTCAAACCCATGATCTGTAGGTCATTGTGTTTTTCCCTGCAGCTCAGTAAAGTGAAGTTTATATCAATATCAACAGTTTCAGGCCTCCACCTCACCATTTACTCACCACTACATTTTTTTTTTCCTTTTGACATTTTCAGTACAAAAGTTCAGCCTGTCATTTCATACTGCTCTCTCAACCCAAATGTAATTTTAAAATAAACACAAAGCAAAAAGGAATGTTTAGTGTTTTTTTCTCAGCCAGTGCAGATTGGTGTGATGTCTCAGGGAAAAAAAAACCAGAAACAAAACCAACCAACCAAAAAAAACCAACAAAAACCAACCAACCAACCAAACAAACAAAAAAAGAAAATAGGAAGCCAAAATTACTTCTGTCTCTCCGTTTTTTTCTCATTCTTACCTACCCAAAAATTGGTATTAGCAAAACTGTAGTTTGCAAGCAACTGCCTTATCCTGGATAGTACATCACCTTCTCTTGGTTTCCAGTGCTGGGGAAAAATTGGACAGATTTGAATGTTATTTTTCCACCAGTGCTCCAGGTGCCATTGCCACAGGAACCCCACTGCAGATTCCTGAGTGCCAGCTGATGGCCCTCTCCCTCTTCAGGCCCTACACCCATCCAAGCACACCTTGGTGGCACAGTGCTCCATCAAAGCACAGGCTTGGGCTCTATACCCAAGAACTGTTTCTGCCTGGAGTTATGCAGGTAGATTGCTTGGGGAACATCCTTGCAAACCCGATGGCCACATGCCTATGAGCTCTGTGTTCAGCAGCCAAGATATTGCAGGTGCCATTCCCACGGCCATCCATCAACCACCACAGAGTTTCTGTGAGCAGACAAGGTCAGGCCCACGAGCTTGGCACAGATGCAAGTCGTATTTTAAACACACCAAGCAGCAAAAGACATCTAAGCTGCAGCCTGACCTTGTGGATCACATTAAATCTGTGGCTTGCCACACTGGAGGCACCTTTGCATCTTCTGTGGCTCCAGCAGATTGAGTTTCCTGGGGTACTCTCCAAACTCCTGGGGCTGTGCCTGCCGCTCACCTCTGCCTGACTTGCAACACGGCATTTTCCACAGCATTTCATCAGGCTGTTGTAGCAATTTGGGTCCAGGCTGTCTTTCAGGCTGTCTTTGCCAACCCCGTTGTGACACTGCATGTTGGAGCAACATGCACCATTCCATAAACTGCAAAACTACTTAGAATGGCCATCTCTGCAGTTCCTTAAGCAGCAAAGAGACTGGAGAATAACGTGGCAGAGAAAGACAGTATTTTGCAGGTAACAAGTGTATGTCCTTTGCATGTGCCATGTATTACATTTTATGTATTTGCTGTGAATACCTCAACCTTTTGCTGGATGTCCAAGGTAGACAGAGCAGAGGGAACTGTAGCTATTAAGGGAAAAGTTAAGTAGGTAAAAGGTTAAAATAATGTCACTGGCTTGGGCTTCCAGAAAGAATGCAACCAGCTATCTGAGATCAGTTAACCATTCACAAATGCTGAGGTGCCCTCCGGGGACAGAATAGGATCACTGGGCTCACTTTAGTACCCAGAATTAGAATTCATTTCGGAGAGGATCACTGATGCAGAAGATAATTTAGTAAAGAAGGGAGGAGGTTACAAAAAGGCAACTCTCATTTTCATAATAATTGTATGACCAGCACAGAGTGCCCATCAAGTGATTCTACATTGGAAAAAAAAATCCAGTAAGCACATTTTTAATTAAAATACCACACAAAATCCTTAATGATCTTGCATGTTTATATTCACATTTTTGCATTTCAACATGCTAACTCATGCATGCTTCTCAGTGTTGGCCCAGAGCCCACATAAATATAATTATGCATGTCATGTTTTATGGGTGGGCCCATATATCTAAAAACTAGACAGATCAGACTGGGTTTGCACAACCTGGTCAAAGACTGGATAAGCTGCTGCACAGCTGTCTGGCAGGTTAAGTAACTCTTTGGTCCTACTCAAGTCTTTCTAATAGCCTTTATCCCAAGTCACAGAATGTTCTCAATGTGTTGCTGAGGAAACCCATGCATGTCAAGCCAGTTTATACAATTTTTACTCATTTGCCCTTTTGAAATACTTCATACATGTCTACTGCTTGTAAAGCTTATTTGTCTTTTATTATTTGTTAAACCTCTGTAAACAATGCTACCCTTCCATACAAAACAGAAGTTCACACTTTATGCAGGCAGAGACGCCCCAAAGCTGTTCTAGCACATATCAGAGTGACATTTTTAAACAACTTTTTCCTTAAACACCTTTAAGGTTTAAAAACATTCATTTGTTCTTAAAATACTTTCTTACATTTAAAGACTTAAGAGTGAAAATTTCACCTTAAAATGCTTCTATTTTATCTAAAATGCAAAGTGCAGGCTGACTGCATACAGCAAAAAGATGCAGATCTCCATCAGAGTCACAGCCCTTAGTGGACCCAGGAAAAGAAATCAAGAGAGTTGTCCTGGAGAAGACTATGTTTTACCTACAATCCCCAAGTTCCAGCAAAAAGGAAGGCAATCAGAAATCAGCCTGATTTCTGGTAACAGGCAGCTCAAAATCACTTTGTAGGAGCTTCCAGCTGGCCAAGGCAGATGGAGTCAACTGTGAAACATTATACAAACAAATGAAGAGTAAGCAGTATGGTTTTAGGTGCAAAAAGAAAGGAGAAACAGCAAAAGGATCTGTGACTTGTGGGAGGTAAAAAGCTACCTTTGAGAAGCTTGTTGAACTGCTAATAAGAGACGTAACTCAGACCTGGGACATGAGGAATTTAGCAAAATACTACAGGGAGATTTAGAATTAACTTGTGACAAAGTGAAGATAATTTTCCGGCCAAAGAAAGGCATGCCATCACACTGCCAGAGCACCTTTACAGCATGCAGCAGTACTCTGATGCTGTGAGCACAGATGAGAATCTAAAGCAGCAGATGAAAGCAGATGTGACTCAAGACATGAAGGAGAGCAGTGCCAAAGTCCACAAGAAATCAGGTCATACTCTGGAAAGATGGCCAGTGCCAAAGTTTTTTCTATAGTTAATCACAGAATCACAGAACGGTTGGGTTAGGAGGGACCTCTGGAGACCACCTGGTCCAACCCCTCTGCTGCAGCAGGTTCACCTCGAGCAGGATGCACAGGGTCACATCTATCTGGGCTTTAAATATCTCCAGTTATTTAAACACGTCTGCATTGCTGTCCTCTTATCACGCCAAGCCATTGCTGAAAGGGCCTCCCTCTCCACCTTGTCTCTTGAAAAATGTTGACTTTTTTAATCCCCAAATTGATGACTTATGATTTGGACTGCAAACTTGTATAACATGCAGAAAGAAAGACTGGTCAAGGGCAAAGTCCAGAGCTGAGCTGACATGTCAGTCCAAGTCAAATACACAGTGTGGTCTCATGGACTGTGAACTGCAGCTGTCCGATCGACCAAGCCCTGAAGAAAGCTGTGAAATCTCCTAGCATGGAATAGTCAGGCCAGCACTTTTGGGGCCTTATTATGGATCTAAAGAAGAACTCTCAAAATTAAACCAGGTTCCCATTAAAGGCACCAAGAGGCTAATTCCTGGCATGATGCATTAGAAAAGATGAATGGCAATTCAGCAGAACTTACAAAACCTCAATTAAATGCCTCATCTGGAAAGCAACACTCATGGTGCTTTAGCAGCAAACAAGCCCAATGAAGAAAACAAAAGGAAAATGTGGAAAAAGCGTCCCAAAGGAAAGCAGGCACCGGTGCACTGGTGACAGAAGGCAGGTAGCCACTATCTCCTATGGACCTGGCAAGCGTAACTACCAGACTGCCTCAACTCTGCATCCTGTTTTGAGAGATGTAGGTTACCTCAAGCTTTGTGCAGAGCACCCCTGTGATTAACTGAGGGGTCAGTGGGACACCCAGGGTAAGGCTCAAGACCCTTTCCCAAATGCAGCTCAGAAATACCAAAAAGGTCAGATGGAGAAAACACTATTTTTTACAAAAAAGAAAATTTAAAAAATAGGCAAAACAGTAGAAAATCTCAAATCCACTCTTTAAGCTAAACCTAGTATTGCTGCAACAAACCTGTATCTGTTGGAAGAGCTTTCCTCAATCTGTAGGAGATACCCTGGATTATTTACCAATCTTCACAGCACGTTTAAAGGTCAAATTGTATCACATCTCATGCATGTTGTTTTCTGAGAACCACAGGAAAACAAAACCACCTCAGTAAAAACTTATTTAGATATTTGGGTGTTTGCTTATTGGGTTAAGCACTCCACTGACAAACCTTTCACACTGATTGAAGGTACAAATTCCACTGAAAAAGAAGCAGTCTTACATGCAACCTTATTTAGCAAAATAGTTAAACAAGTACCTGAGCTTATCTGATGTTTTACCTGAGCTTATCTGATGTTTTAAATTTCTAAAAATCTTAAACTTTCAGACAATGCATCTCATAGATACTGAATACCAGCAATTTGCCTTCAGCAAGCTTATTACAAAATATGCTTCTGGGCACCTGGAAACTAAAATTTACATGCTAAATAAAGATCCCCAAACTCCCAAAATAGTACTGGAAAATGAAGTTCTCATATTAAGAGAGAGAACTGTCTGATCTGAAAAAATTTATGACTCGTGCTATCACAGCGGTTGCTGTTGATGCTCAGTGATTAGGGTGAAATATAATAAAGATTACAAATAGAGAATTGCATATTAAGCAATTTACTTCTCCCTTTTACCAGGGTTGGACAATTCCCTGCAATGCTCCCCTGAGCTTTCTATCCAGGGTGTTTAAACATGACTCCACAAATGCAGCCTCTTTGAAAGATTATGCCTTAGTATAATAGATCAAATCAAGAAAATTAGTCTCGTTTTCTTCCTGAATTTTCTTTTATTGTCTTCCTCCTTCTCCCTTTAACTGCTTTGCCTGAGGCCACACTCTTATCTCCCTCTCCAACTGCCTGATAACACAACAGTGGCACATAAAAAAGTGCTTTGAAGGAAAGAGAAGGTATGTCCCATGGTCTGATAAACATGACAACTTCCAGTAAGAAGTGTCTGTGTCAAAACTATGGATGAAGGCCACTTTTTTTCCCCCTTTTCTGGACTCCCATAGCTTTTGCCAGTGCTAGCTGTGGGTTACTTTCACCATGCCCTGTTGCATGGGATACATTCCCAGGCTTTTGGTTTCCTTACAGATCTTACTCCTCCTGGCACCCACCTGGTAATTGCTTGTGCTTGAACATCAGCATTAGAAGATATTTTTGCAGCTCAAGTAGTCTTTTATGTACTTGCTAGCTGTGATCTTAACTGAACAGATCTCCAAAACTTATTCTAGAGTTTTTTGTAATAGTGAGGTTAAAGGCCAGAGCAGATTGACAGCTGCCTGAAAAACGTTTGCTCAAATTTATCCCTGATGCAAATTCATTAAGTTAAGAAGCAATACAGCAGAGGTGAATTTCATGAATATAACCTGTTGATTCCACACATGTCTGAAAAACCACAGCTCTCCTCAGATATTAGTGGTCTTAAAAAATGAAGTTGTATTTTTCATGGAAACAAATATTCAATGTAAAAAACCAGTAGCATCATCAAGAGAGAAAGTTTGTACTGGCACTTTAGTGTTTAACCCCATGTTTAGAAAATCAAGAGAACATGCAAGTGTAAACAAATACATTAAATAGGATCAAACTGCCAACAAGTGAAAACAGAGGCATTCAGTGCCATCAGAGATATTAATTTAATGCTCTCTGGTGCTAATGCAATTACACCAATAGATTCATATGGACTGTTTTGGAGTTAAAAGGCCCAGTGGCTGTGAAATAAAATTAGTTTTGCTGTGAAAGAGAACACCCAGGACCAAGAGTAGCAGTATCCGTGGCCCCTTTCCTCCTCCTGCTCATTGCCCTGTGTTGTGCGGCACCTGCACTCCTCCATCAGCACCTGCAGCATCAGCTGCCAGGCCCCAGCACTGCTCTGCAGACAGTGGAGAGGCACCCAGGTAACATCCCCACACAGACAAAGTCTAAAATAGTAATATAAGAACAACATACACACATTTGCATTGCACAAGTGAATGTCATGACTAGGGTGATTCCTAGGACCACCTCTGCAACAGATTGGGAATGGTCTGAGAGGCAAGTAGTAGTAATGCCAGCTCATGCAGAAGGAGTAAGAAAGACCATAAGTAAAGAACCAGAAACTGTGCCTAAGGGCTCCAGAGCTGACATCATAGTAGAATGACTTGGTCACTGTATGTGGTCTACACACGTGGTATAAAGAAAAGCTGGAATTTGTGTTTATCATATAAAAAGGAAAATGCCTATAGGCCAAGGTTAGGTGAGGGTCCAAGTAACAGAACTTACAATGCAAGGACTTGCAAAACTGTTGATGAAAGTAATTGCTTAATAAAAATAACACAGTTGTAATTAAGAATTAAATAGCCCTGTTCCAAGGGCAATCAGCCACAGTTGTGTCCATCCAACCTCGCATGTACATCCTGGACCAAATTCTCCTCTACCCCACTCCTGCCATAACAGTCAAGAGGACAGCACAGACTTTTTTCCCTGGTGTTAATAGAAAATTAATATTAAAACAGCCCCTTAGCATTCATCAGCCCATTGGTTCATCAACGTACTTCTTGACAGTCTCCTACCCATCCTGCAGAACAATCTTATCTGGTTAACATGACTTTTTAAATTAAGGTACTATTTTACAGATGGAGGCACCAAAGGGAAAAAAAAAAAGCTTTCCTAATTTCACTTGCAGACTCATTAATATTTTTAGCTTTCAAGCCAGTTTGAAGTGTTATGAGAACAATCAGCTGATGCATGCTACAAAAATATCTCAAAAAGGTAAAACACATCCACATCATTTCACATGCCCTTTCTGATTTTATGTTAAATTCTGTTTATTTTGCAGGTGACTTTATACTGATGCACAGGTACTAAAAACAGGATTGAAGCCACAAGTGGTACTCTTGTTTTACACAGCAAATGCACTGAAATGCATCTCTGGCAGTGCTGTTTGTGCTGGTGCTCTTCCCTGCACATTTGTTCTTCAGAACCACCATAGCAAAGAACCACTTGTTTTCCCAGCATCATTTCCAACCAAATTCTTCTCAGACAGATACAGCATAAAACACTCTAAGTAAAAGGAAAGTTGCATGTTGAATTGATAACTTGTTTCTATGAGATCAAGTTTGGACAGCCTGCATCCCAAATTGTCAAGCAAACACATGTTTGCTATGGGTTTTTGATCACAGGTCCAGTGCAAACAGGGGAGGTTGTGACTTCAATCTCCACAAAAACACTAGCAAGAGGAAACAGCAATATACAGAAGACTAATTGTGTACATCCTGGCCATGGGTAAGTGAATGAAGAAGCTGGAGGAAGGGTTTGCAAAGCATGAAAGAGAGGACAGAAAGGAACAGAAGATGACAGAAAAATGCTGGGGAAATAGTCTTCAGGGGAAACTTGAGGATCTTCCTCTCCCAGTCTACCTCTTACCCTTTTACAACTGTCACTGGGTGTCCTGTATACATGTTAGTGGTGCTAAACATGACTTACTCCATCAGTATAAAATTGTTGTCAAAATTTTCCTGGATGCTTTGTTAGTAAAATGCAACATTTGCTTCCTGCTGATCTGCCATGTTTTGGTAGTTTCCTCAGATTGGGACTTGTGCTAAGAGAACCTGGCAAGCAGTTAGCATGGGCAAGTTCAAAATTTACATATAAACAGTGTTACTATTATGCAGCCTGGTGTAGCAGACACCAGAGAAAAACTTTCACTGTTTAAACAGCAATTACTCCCCCAGATTTAATTTTTATCTCTCATCATCCTTCTCCCTCATTATTCAGTTAGTTGAGCAGGGGAGCCTGCTTGCCAGAGCAGTGTGGTGAGCTCCCGGCAGCTCCCTTTGGCCTCTGGGGTGAAGTGGGAGCTTGTGCAATCCAGCCCAGCCCTCTAAGTCAGATCTGCTGTGACAGGACTCTGTCCTCACCCACTTTCTTCACATGGGGTTGCCAGTTATCAAACTAGGCAGACAGGGTAACTTGTGATGATTCGGGTGCAGGGATTAAAGTAAATTAATTTTTATCACTTGTTAATAATTTTAAGGTTCCTTCTTCCCAGGAGGTGCATGTTGGCAGCCTGGAGCAGAGCAGAGGGAAGATCATTTGAAGACAGTCTGAAGAAACACAAGGCTCTGCAGACCACCCATCTCCAAAGGGAGGAAAAGGCCAGTTATAACACTGGAGAAAGTTACTAAAATGCTGTTCCCTGTAGTGAATTCTTTCTCTCCTTTCACTGTGTGATTTTACATGACAGCACGTATTCTAGCTGGTGACCAGTCACCAGTGGGGTTCCACGGGGCTCCATTTTAGGACCAGTTCTCTTCAATATCTTTGTAAACAACTTGAACACAGGACTGAAAGGTAGACTAAGTTTGCTGATGATACTAAACTGGGAGAAGCTGTTGACTGCCTTGAAGGCAGAGAGGCCCTGAAAATACCTTGAGCAGTTAGAGGGCTGGGCAACCACCAACCATATGAAGTTTAACAAGAGCAAGTGCCGGATTCTGCATCTGGAATGGAGCAACCTGGGATGTAGTTACAGACTGGGGCTGCTGGAAAGCAGTGGCATGGAAAGGGCCCTGGGGGTCCTGGTCAATGGCAAGTTGAATGTGAGTCAGCAGTGCCCTGGCAGCCAGGAGGGCCAACCGTGTCCTGGGGGGCATCAGGCACAGCATCGCCAGCCGGGCGAGGGAGGGGATTGTCCCACTCTGCTCTGCACTGGGGTGGCCTCACCTCGAGTTCTGGGTGCAGTTTTGGGTACCGCAATGTAAGAAGGGTATAAATATGTTAGAGAGTGTCCAAACGGGGACTACAGAGATGGTGAAGAGCCTTGAGGGTTAGTTGTGTGAGGAGTGGCTGAGGTCACTTCAACTGTTTAGCCTGGAGGAGACTGAAGGGAGACTTCATCGTGGTCTCAGCTTTGTCATGAGGGGAAGTGCAGGGTCAGGCATTGATCTCTCTCTTTGGTGACAGGACCCAGGTGAATGGCATGAAACTGTGTCAGGGGAGGTTTAGGGTGCATATTTGGAAAAGGTGGTTGGGCACTGGAACAGGCTTCCCAGGGAAGTGGTCACAGCACCAAGCCTGACAGAGTTCAAGAAGCATTTGGACAATGGTCTCAGGCCCATGGTGTGACTCTTAGGGATGTCCAGTGCAATATCAGAAGCTGGACTTGATGATCCTTGTGGGTCCCTTCCAATTCAGGATATTCTGTGATTCTATGCTGAGGTATATATGTTAGGCATGTATGTTTAAATTGAATGCCAAACACCTGCCTCCACAGAAACAACACTGTGGGATGTGCTCAGGCAGCAGCAGAGGCTATGCTTCATTGAGCCCCTGCTTATTTATTAGGTTTCCAGTGGTTTAGGACAGTCCTATGGACTTTCTGGCTGCTCTCAGAGCTGTTACTGCAGGCTGATTGATGCACTTGGAGCAACTAATTGTATAAGATTATCAGGATTTTCACATTTCAAGTGCTGCACTCCTAAAGATACTTAAGAGATTCCTCTATGAAAAGACATTGCTGAGGGCTGATTTTAGTGGAAATCAAGTTTTTCCAGATTCCTGGCTTTTGCTGGAATCAGTATGATTCTGATAAGAGTGGGAAAAACTCTTATCAGGTTTCTTCTTCAGATCTATGTGGCAGCAGGGGAAAGAAGTTGTTAGGAGAACATGGGGGAAAAACAGCCTGACTCAGGTCTAGCCAGTTTATTGGGAACCTGAAGTTACCTTAAAGTTTCTGGTTTACCCTATTACCTGCAAGAATCTGCTCTGTTAGCACAACACCTGATGAGATCCCTGTTCACCTTTTTGAATGGCTCAACTATCAGGTTAGGGGACATGAGAGCTTCCTACCTCTGCAGTTGTCAGCCATAAATAGGGTGATCTTCAAAGATATCTAGGACACACTGAGAACCATAGAAATTGAGAGTATGTTGTCTTCTAAAGTACTATATTTTATTGCAGCAGACAAACATCATCTTCCCATGGAGATGAGGATAGAGCATCGCTTCTCATATCCATTAATTCTGTTGACATGAGGGAAATTACTGGAAAAACTGGCATCTCCAGTACCAAGACATTTTTAGGACTATTCAAGATAATTTTCCAGACAAATGATGTTGAATTTGGAAGAATCATCAAGAAAGAGAGTAGCTACCAACATGGCTTATGGAGAGCGAGTTCAGGATCTGAAACACGTTCTCCCCTAGCTCATCATTTTTTCCACACATTTTTTTTAACCGTCCCCTGCCCTCAGCTGAATGATGAATCACTATACTCTGACAGACCCATGTTAATGAAAGATCATTTGCTTTCTATTTGCTCCAGAACGTTTCCTTATAAGTCATATAAATCTGGGCTTTGTAAATTATTCTCATGCCTTTGTCAGGTTCCATTTTATAAAGTTGCCTCAAAGACATTTTTTACAACAGACAATCTCTATAGTATCTATAGAAAGCAGTCTGATCAGCATACAAAGTGAACACTTTATTACCCAAACATATCTCCAAAAATATCAGTAGATTACACAAGAGACTCTCTGCTGATGCTGGTTTCCTCCTACATCATATGGCAGATGCCCAGGACTTTTGTAACCTTTGCCCTACATAAGTCTCAAGGATAAATTATGAAATACAAAGACAACGTACCTACAGATGATGGCAAGCAGTGTCCATTGGCCAAGAAGCAAGAGCACAAAAGGCATGACAGAGCAGATAAGCTGCACTGTTCATGTGTGTGATGATATCATGTCCCTGACTCAAAACGTGGAGAGGTCTATGTGACTCTGCAGAGAACTTAAGCACATTCGTTTCACTAAGCTGTGCTGCTGAAAACAAGTCAGAGCTGTGAACCACTCTGTTATTCTTCCAGGATCAAAGTAAAGGTGACTCCCTTGCCTTGTGAGCTAATACATAGGCCAATTAGATCAACACACTTGTCGCTCTGAGGATCTCGTAATTGCAGCCATTCTACCTGCAGAGCAAGGCAGCTGCCTCTGACCTGCGGTTGTTGATGTTCATGGATGAGCAACACAGCTGGGCACTACACTTAATGAGACAGTTTTTCTTAATGGACTGTACTGCGTTTAGAGCAAAATTAGCCTTAAGCTGCTTTAAATTACACCCTAGCCAGACTGATATGAAAAAAAAATCAAATAAGCCCTCAAGGCTGCCCTCTAATGCCAACAGCAGAATTCTGCTCAAACGATCACCAGGAAACCCTTGATGAGAACTTAAGCAGGGAACCAAGCATTTTGAATCAATAACTAGAGCTAAAAAAGCACACATTCTACTTCTTAACTCACAGTTTTTTGCTTGTTTTAGCACAGAGTGGGGGAAAAAAATATAAAAGAGGAAGATCTGTAGTGCTACTCACAAAACAAACTAAATCATGATTTTTTAAATCAAATATTCTGTTTCTCAGTAATTTATATGCTATAAAGTTTCCTGTGGTCATTATTTTGGCTTGGGGGGTTTTTGATTTGTTTTTGTGTTTGTTTGTTTGTTTGTTTGTTTTTAAGAGGGGTGAGTTGTTTATTATTAAAAGGCTGTATTTAAAATGCAGCAATGTTTTTGTCTAGGGAAAAAGTTTATCAATAAGTTTATTCAAACCAAGGTATATAAATTTCTAAAGAACTGGGAAATAACTAACTTAGGTGATAATATAAACGCCTAATACAGCATGCTTGGATGGCATTAACCGTATTTCTGGAACTGTATCAGCTGGTGTCCACGCTAGGAACAGTCCATCACCTGGTGTAAATCCTGAGATACGGTGATTCAGGCACTGTTTCATAATACTGAATTTCATGCATCTGTTCCCACACAAAGCTTATTTTTAGCAACTTGATTGGGAATATAAAAGGCGAGTTAGAAAGCTCAGGCGATGGTGACGATCAGTAGAGGGCAGTAGACAACCCCTAATGTCCTCACAGTTTCCCACAAAGCTTCGAAGGCTTCCACACGGGGAGAGGGCAGAGCAGCACCCCCGGTGAGGATGCTCGTGTGTTGGATGGTGAAAATGACGCCTTTCTGTTTGTCACGAGTGTTAACACTCCTCGACATTAAGCTATTTTTTAAAATTCATGGTGACAAGTAATACAGGTAAGTTGTTTCCTTATCTAAGAGTCCCTGCCTTTAGCACCACAGACAGGGTGTGGAAGAAGAATTGGGACGTTTCTACCTTGCAAATGCTGGGACCAAACGGTGGGACACATCCTCTGCTCCATCCTAGGTTGTCAGCCACATATGCCATGGGGCAAAGTGATGACATTCCAATTTCCACTTCACATGAATCTTCCTATATGCATATAACACTGCAGAAATTAGTGCTTTTGTATCAATGCCATTTATATAATATTTTCATATATATAGTATTTTCATATATATACATCTCTTCAGTGAAACAATACCAGATCAGCTGAATGCAGTAAGTGATTCCAATGCTTGGCACTGACAAACTCTTCCCAACTCTCCTTTCTGGCACTGACACTTCCATGCTTTTTTTGCCTTATCCCATCCCCAAACCCAGTTTATGAGAAAAAGCAGTAACTAGTGTTCAAAGTTCCACAGCAGGCTGGGTGCCCAGACACACTCCTATCTGTGCCATCAAGGGGACGGGGTGTTAATGTGAAGGAAGAATGGGATCTGAGACGATGCATGATGTTATTATACTCTCATGACATGTAGAATAGCCTTCCATCAAATGGTCCACCGAGACAGACATGACATTAAAGCCAGAGGGACATGGATACTTCTTCCTAGCCTGCTATAATTAGTTAAAAAATGAGCCAGATGAAAAGTGGGTGGCACCATATCTAGCACAGACACCCTTCCTACTATTCCTCAAACCATTCTGTTCTCATTTAGCAATTCCAATGATATTTTGTGGTTTACACTTCTGCGTCAGGATCCAAGGATTTAATAAAAACTAATAGTCCATTCTATTAGTTATGAGGAATGCTTGAGAACCTGAGCCATAAAAGCTGGAGAATGAAAACCACCAACAGAAAACCACAGAAATAACCCACCTTTTGATCGCTCTTTATTATGGCTGACAATTTTAAGTTCCAGGCTTTTAACTGATCTTAACAGCTGGGGGGCTTGGATCATGACTTCTGGACACTAGGGTTTCAATATACTCCTAATTTTACCCACAAAGAGAGGTTTATTGCAGAAATATTTGGTCACCATCTGATACCCCTTTATCAGATCTACCAAGTTTTTTCAGAAGAATGGCCCTACAAGGTAGGATCAGAGCTCTGTTATCCTCGCTCTGATGTTGGATAGTGGTGCACTAAGGAAGAGTCAAAGAACAGGGTGAACAGGGCATAATGTCTACCCAAAATACTTTGACAGCTTTTAAAGAAGGTGTTTGCATTTAATAGTCATGTTTTGCCTGTGCAGCCCGTGCTACCACCAAAGGTGTACATATGCAAGAAATTATTATTTTAAAGAGAGGACATGCAAGCAAATTTCATACCTGTGTTTGAGGAATTTGTGGGATCTTCATATTATCATGATCTTTGGGCTACGAGTTCACAAACAGGAGAGGACTGCTGGTAATTTTCAAAGATGAACTTGATTCGAAGAAGGACAACCTAAACTTGCCAGAAGCAGAACAGTACTTAGCCAGAAAGACAATACTTTCATAGAAAAAAACTCAGAGAGCAATGGAAAGCTGTAACATGTCTTTTCCCCACATCAAACAGAGCAGTGTCTCCCAGCTGCATGTCTCAGATCTCCCTTTCTGTTTGTATACTTCTCTCCTCTCTTCGAATAAAGGAGACAAACAAGACAGTAGATAATTCAAAGCTACTATGGGATTCAGATAAACAACTGATGACTCAACCTGCAGCAACAAGAACCACTCAGCATCCAAGAAACAGAGCCAGCAGAAAGGCTTGGCCACCCACCCATTCAGCGATAATGAAACTGCAAAAGGCAACTGGTTGGGGCTGCAGTCCTTGCCTTGTAGGAACCCCAGGGCATCAGTCTCTTTTTCTTTTTTGTTTCACAGTATAAACTATATTGGCTGCCTTCACAAAGTCTCTGAGAGCTTATGTTTATGCTGCTTGCTATATGCCAACACTGGATGACCCTCAAAAAAGCCAGGAGCCAGTGTAACATGCAGGACCATCGATAGCACCTCATTGTTCCTACAGAGGAAGGGAAATGGAGGGATGGTTCCCGTCATCTCCCTCTTTTTCTGCATTTGTGTCATGACTGTTACAAGCCCAACATTTAAATCTAAAAAGCTTGGCACAGCCTGCGCATAGTGCAGCATCCTAAGTCTCTCAGAGTTAGCAACAAGGGCACCATGAGTTCTCTGAAAGCCAATGTAACAGGGAGTAGTATTTGGTCTGCTTGCTCACTGGGAAGTCAGGGCGAAGCTGGACTAACCAAAAGGATGTTTCTTTGGTGAAAAGAAGTCCTTAAAGTTCCTGGTCCATGCAATAAGCTCAGTACTGAGGGCTCATAATAATAGGATGGTTGAACTATGGCATTTCTAAATTAGTAGGCTTTGCCGAGTCCATAAATCTCTCACAGAGGTCCTTTTTTCCACTTCAGCAAGAAGAAAGCCATGGCTAGGAGTTATAGAGGGCTCTAGAGGGAATTAAGCTCTGAAGTCCTATTGAATTAACATTGTTTACAAAGCAGTCATAAGTATAATGGTTGTTAATGAGTCTTCAATGAGGTGAGTTGCAATGCAACACGTGGTGAAGTACAATAAACAAAAAGGCTCTGCCTCTCTCCCATTTATGCTGCTTGACACAGGTGTAAAGCCCTGAATCTAAATGAATTGTCCTATTGAGAACAGAGTAAAAGAGCTGAATCTGCTGTGTAATGTAAGAGAAAGTTAAAATACATTTCTTTTATGCCAAACCAAACTGGAACCAAATTATATCATAACAGGAAGTGCACAGAACTATGAGATGGCTGAGGTTGGCAGGCACCTCTGGTGGTCAGCTGGTCCAACCTCCCTGCTCAGGCATGGCCACCTAGAACCAGTTGCCCCAGACCACATCTAGACAGCTTTTGAGAACCTCAAATGATTGGAGACCCCACAGCCTCGATGGGCAACTTGTTCCAGTGATTAACTACCCTTACAGCAGAAAAGTTTTTTCCTGATTTAGACAACAGCTCTGGTGTTTCTGTTTGTGCCTGTTGCCTCTGGTCCCGTGACTGAGCATCATTGAAAAGAGCCTGGCTCAAACTTCTTTATACTCTTCCTTCAAGTATTTGTACACATTGGTAAGCTTTCCCTAAGCCTTCTCTTCTTGAGGCTGAACAGTGTCAGCTCCCTCAGCTTCTTCTCCTACATAAGCTGCTCCAGTCACCTAATCATCCCTGTGGCTCTTTGCTGCTTGCCATATGGTGACACTGGACAAAAGCCAGCCACCAGCCAGCCAGTCACCACTCACACTGATGAGAGTATGGCCACCTCTGTCTTGTACTGAAGAGCCTAGAGCTGCACCCGGAACTCCAGGTGTGGACTCCCCACTGCGGAGTGAAGTGCCAGGATCACCTCCTACGACTTGCTGGCAACAATCCCCTTAATATACCCCAGGATGTCATCAGCCTTCTTGGCTACAAGGGCTGGCTCATGTTCAACTCGGTGTCCAACAGGAACCCCAGGTCCTTCTTCACAGAGCAGTTTTCCAGCCAATCAGCCACTCAGCATGTACTGGTGCAGGGGGTTGTTTCTTCCCAGGTGCAGGACTTTGCACTTTCCTTTTCTGAATTTCATGAGATTCCAGACAGCCCATTTCTCCAGCCTTTCAAGGTCCTTCTGTGTGGCAGAATGACCCTTTGATGGATCAGTTTTGTCTCACCTGCAAACTTGCTGAGGGTACATTCTGTCCCACCATCCAGTTCATTAATGTTAATGGTAAGTGTGACTGGACCAAGTATTGAACTGCCGGGTATACCATTAGTTACTGGACATTGCTGGACACCAGATTTTGTGACACAGATCATCCCTCTCTGAGCCTGGCAATTCAGTCAGTTTTCAATACACCTCACTGCCTGCTCATCCAGTCTGCACATCACCAGCTTCCCTACAAGGATGTTACAGGAGACAATGTCAAAAGCCAGGTAGATGGTATCACAGAACCATAGAATAGTTTGGGTTGGAAGGGATCTTAAAGATCATTTAGTTCCAACCCTCCTGCCATGTGCAGGGACACCTTCCACTAGAGCAGGCTGCTCAGGTCCAACCTGGTCTTGAACACTTCCAGGGATGAGGCATCCACAACTTCTGTGGGCAGCCTGTTGCAATGCCACCCTTACAGTAAAGAATTTCTTCCTCATATCTCATGTAAACCTACGTTCTTTCAGTTTAAAGCCATTACCCTTTGTTCTGTCACTACATGTCCCGCCAAGAAGTCCCTCTCCAGCTTTCTGGTAGGCTCCTTTCAGGTACTGGAAGGCCACAGTGAGGTCACCCTGAAGCCTTCTCTTCTTCAGGATATCCACTGCTCTTTCCTCATCCACCAAGCCAGTGACTTCATCACAGAAGATTATTGGGTGCATCAAGCATGACTTCCCCTCTGTGAAGCTATGCTGAGTGAAAGTTTTTACTTTTGTGTGTTTGTTTGTTTTTAGTTTTTACTAAGACTGGGGAGGAGGGGCTAGACATTTTATCAGCATTAGACATGTCATTGCAGAATAAGCCCTTGTACTTTCTAAACCTTTCAGCCTTTATTCATGTCAGACAGCCACTAAGTCTAGCTATTTAGCTATTTAGAATACCTCAGTCACAAGCAATCTAAGGTACATCTCACCAGTGATTCATGACTACCTAAATCCCACTGAAAACAATTTTAGCACTCATTTTGACAGGCTGTCATTTGAAGAGCAATGCATCCTGTCTCAACAGTGACATGGCTGAGAAGATAGCTGTCATCAGGACAACTGCAAATATCTCCCCACTGCCTTGGGGGACTCACTTTGTACAAACACACAATAGACAGTCTCAAGTTCTGCTATATACACACAAACACTTGATGTGCAAAAGCTGTATCAGGTCTTCTGTCAATGTAATCAGCTTCTGTAAATGGCTATAGCATATATAACGACATCTGGTTTTAATCAGTAAAGCATTTTACCCTCTATAATTCTGTATACATTAGCTATACTACATATAAGCCTAAATGTGAGCTTAAAAGTTTACGTCTGGAGAAAAAAAGCAGTCAACAAAGGAGGTATTACCTACTACAGGAATATATGAGAGAAAATTACTTTCAAATAATCCATACTCCAAAAAGTTCATACAAAATAGAATAATCGAAAAGCAAACCAGATCAGATTTTACATTCCTAAGAGTGTTTTAATCATGAAGAACAAAGTATATTATATTGAAATGACTGTACAAAACATATTTACAATGAAATGTGCCTTCTCAGAGGCCGAATACAACAAGCACATAGCAACACTCGGGAGCACGATTGACCTGGAAGTCCCATCTACCACCACAAGCACCAAGAGATACTTGACAACTTCCTATAACAAGGATCAAAGTTTTAGAGTTTTAGTTTATGGGCATTACTGTACCCCAGAGCATGAGAAGAGCATCATCTACTGAAACACAAACAGCACTTCCTAGAGCACTCAAGGATTTTGAGGAGACAACCCTGTAAACTACCCAACAATGCAAGAGAGTCATGGCTACAAGCACAGCTTCTTCTGTGAAGGACAACACTGCGATGGAGTCCCAAGCACTGTCATGTTATCACCCCTGCTGATGCCACCATTCATGGCAGGTTAGCAAGCAGAGGAGTATGGTCCTTCCACTGGGACAGAGAAGGAAGGCACAGAGACAAACTATAACAAGTAACACACAGGTAAGGGGTACCTCTGCAGCTGAGGAACAATATGACGATGAAGCAGCCCTAGACACAGAGTCAGAGGGCATTAGGAACTGTGAAAAGACTGGAAACCCCTGTTCCAAAATTGCTAACCTAACCTAGCCTCACCGAGAGTACAAGAGTAAACATACTCACAGCAAAAGCCAGAACAGCATGATGAACTGCTGTATGTACAGCTGAGGGTTAAACTACTACGTGAAATGTCTTCTCTCCTGCTTGAGATCACTGCTTCTTCACACATCCAGGATTACCTAATCATAAAGTTATCTCGTCCACCAAGTAGGACCTGTTGCACCTAGTGAGTTCTCCCGTTCCCTACCATGAGATCATTCAGGAGTGTGATTTCCTCTCCGTGTTACACAGCAGGACCTTCGATATGGGAGTACTGAACCGTGCAGCAGGGCCAACCCCAGCCCCAGCTGTGCTGGGAGCTTTGCTTTCTGCATTCCATACACCAGTTGCATGGACAACACTTTCCATGGGAGACTGGTTAGATGGCCTCTTGCGTGTGCACAGTGACAACGATTTTCAAGCCTAATATTCACAGCTTCAATTACTTGGTGAAGTAATTGTGTATAACCCTGAAGTTATTATATAGGAGTCAAAAAAGAGAAAAGAATGGAGGGGGAAGAAACAGTGGGGAGACGACTTGTTTTCATTAAAAAAGCAAAGCTAGATGCCACTTCAAGGCAGCTTGACATCTCCCAAAGGACACCCGCCTCCTCGGCAGAGCCCGTGGCTGGCAGAGGTCGGTAGCGACAGCGCCCGTGGGACAGGGACCAAACGCCACGGAGCCGGGGCGGAGGGCGCGGTGCAGCCGCCGGTCCCGCACAGCCATGCGCACCGCGGGCCGGACAGACCGCTCCCGGGGGCAGCCCCGCCGGGCCGGACCCTCGGGCCGCACAGTGCGAGTGGCGGCCGGCTCGGCCCTGCCTCCCCCCGCCCCGCGCGTACCGGGGCAGAGCCGCGTCCCGGCCCCCGGCAGACCCCTCGCCCCGGGGTGGGTGATGGGGACGTGCCTGTCCGCCTTGGGTTGCGAAAGCACCGTCCTCGCGTGTCCCGCAAGGAGAGCCAACAGGCGCTCACGTCGAATTAAATCTAAAAAGTATTCAAACCCGCCCTCGCCTGACTTCCGTAGGAGAGTGCCAGTCCGACCGCGGCAGTGCCCGGTGCTCTCCCTCTGGCTCCAGGCCCGCCGCAGCCCTCCGGGGATGAGGCGACGGTACACACGGGCCCCGGGCAGCCCGGCTAGAGGGTGAACTAACGAGGGAGCAGCCAGAGGGAAAATAAACAACTTCCCTCGTGTAAGAAGTTGCCTCGCAGGTGCCTGCAGCTGGCGGTTAACACAGACAGTAAGAGGATCAATTCCATCTCCGCCAGTGGAGCAAAAAAGGAGGAAAAAAAAATAAAAGCCCCAGCATTTGCTATTCAGAGTTTAGTTAATTTGGATGATAACGGTTAGTGTTTAATCCCATTGTACGAGAATGAATATACCGAAACCTACAAGGCTCCTGGAAGAATAATACGGCGGGCGGCACGGCACGCAGGGGTGCCCGGGCAGGCAGCCGGCCCGGCCCGCTCCGCTCCGCTCCGGGGCCACCGCCGCCTCCTCCCTCGGAGCCCTCGGTGCTCCTGCGGGCCCGGGAGGCTGCGGGCCTGCCCGGGGAGGCTGCGGGCCAGCCCGGGGCGCGGGGAGAGGGCCCGCACTGAGCCCGTGCCCCGGCCGCCTCTGGGGAGGCGAACGGGCGAGAGCGGCCGTGCCGCCCGCCGTGCCCACCCCGAGAGATGCGGCGGGGAGGATTCCCCCGGTTTAAACCGCAAACGGACACGAGTGGAGGAACGCGGGGCACGGGAGGAGATGCGGAGGTTTCCGAGGGAACAGCTGCCCGAGCTCACAGGGAGGGGATGTCGCCGTTCCCGCAGCCCTGCCCGGGGCTCGGGAGGGCAGAACCAGGCTCCGGGCGGGCCCGCCGCCCTCGGGCCGTCCCTCGCCCTCGGGGGTGGCGGCGCCCCGCGGCTGCGGCGGGAGGGGGTGCGGGCG
>JAWWEU010000125.1:41891274-41913774 GCA_035583155.1 Acropternis orthonyx
GAAACCCCCCCCCCTCATCCCCTCGCCTCTTCCCACCCTGATCTTTAATGCATACATTCCCCCGGCGCCGCTCGTTCCTAATCCTATGGGATCAGCAGGCCCGTGGAGGCCCCCCGGGGTCCCCCCCAAGAAGTGATGGCTTTATAAGGGGCCCGGAGAGAGCGGTGATGCACAGCCCACCATGGCCTCCAAACTCAAGGAGCGGAGAGTGAGTTGCCGCCCGTCTTGCGCGCACGACTCTGCGGGGCGGCCAGGCGGGCTCGGCCCCGACCCCCTCACCGCCTTTCCCTTCGAAAAGCGCTCTCCCCCCCAAATAACTACCCCAAGCCCCCCAAAACATCCCTGCCCTGCCGGGGCCGTCCGCACGGACGGGGAGCCACCGGGGCGGCGCGGGGAGGACCCACGGCCGGAGCATCATTCCTCCTGAGGCTGCGCCGCGCTCGGCACCGCTTCTCGGAGCGGGGTGGGGTCTGGCTGGAGGGGCCGGGGCCCGGGCCGACTGTCTCGGAGAAACTAGATCTGGCTGCTTTCTCCTCTCCCCCTAACGCGCTCTGTCTGTTTTGCAGAGGACGCCGGTTTCCCACAAAGTGATTGAGAAGCGGAGGAGGGACCGCATCAACCGCTGCCTCACCGAGCTGGGGAAGACGGTGCCCATGGCTCTGGCCAAGCAGGTAGGCGGGGGGGAGCAGACCCTACTACCTTCTCCCCGGTGTGCTGCGACATCCCCCCCGATGCGGGGGAATTGGGGGGCGGCCAGGCAGAGCGCAGAGCAGCCGCTGGGGAGAGGTGATGCCCACCTGCCCTGCCCGTTGCAGAGCTCGGGGAAGCTGGAGAAGGCGGAGATCCTGGAGATGACAGTGCAGTACCTGCGGGCTCTGCACTCGGCAGACTTCCCCCGTGGCCGGGAGAAGGGTAGGTGGGCGGGAGCGGCCTCCCGCGGCCCCCGCCGGGTCACTCGGGACGTGGGGACGGCCTTCCCCCTCTTCCCCCCGCCAGACCCTGAGGAGCTCGGCTCCCTGCCCCTTCCTTTCCAGCAGAGCTGCTCTCCGAGTTCGCCAATTACTTCCACTATGGCTACCACGAGTGCATGAAGAACCTGGTCCACTACCTGACGACGGTGGAGAGGATGGAGACCAAAGACACTAAGTATGCTCGCATCCTGGCCTTCCTCCAGTCCAAAGCGCGCTTCGTCACTGAGCCCCTCTTCACCTCCCTTGGCTCCCTGCCGGAGCCGGACTTTTCCTACCAACTGCACCCGGGGCCCGAGTGCTCCGGGCACGGCCACAGCCCCGCCGAGGCCGTCCTCCAGCCGCCCTCGGGGGGGCCCTTCCCCTGGCACGGCGCCGCCCGCAGCCCCTCCCTGCCCTATCACCTGCCCAGCGCCGCCGTGCCCCTCGCCAGCCCCGGCCAGCAGCGCAGCACCTTCCTCTCCTCCGTGCAGGGGCTGGACCGCCACTACCTCAACCTCCTCGGCCATTCCCACCCCAACGCCTTCGGGTTGCCCCCGGGCCAGCACCCCTCCATGCTATAGAGACTCGTCCCACCTGCACAAATACTATTTATGACCGCGGACACTGCGGGTTGCACCCGGCCGCACGGGGAGGCTGCCGGGCACAGCGGGAGTTGTGCTGGGGTCACGGAGGGAGAGAAGCGACCGGCCGCCTGGCCCGGAGCCTGGCTCTGCCCTCGCCCGCCCTCTCCGGGGTCCGGGAGCTGCCCCCACTCGCTCTTCTTCCCACCTTCGGGTGCCGTGCCTGTACAAGCGATGTCTTGGAATAAACGTTTATACCCGGGCCCCCTTCTTGTTTCCGTGAGGGAGCTTCCTCCGGTGGCGATGGGTTTCTCTACCCACTCGGGACAAAACCCCCGGGAGCCAGACGCGGTCCGCGGGGGTCAGGGGGGCTGCTGCACGCCCCGGCCGCGGCTGGCACGGTGGGGCACGGCGGGGCAGGGAGCTCGGTGCCGCCCGGCCTCTGCTCCCACGCCGCCTCCGAGGGCTCAGAGGGAGTCCCGGGGTGCCCCGGAGGCGGCGAGTGTCCCGCACCCGCCCTTTCGCGCGGCTGTGGAGGGGATGCTCCGCTCCAGGGGCACGTGTCCGAACGGTACCGGCATCTTCCGTGTGCTTTGCCAGAGAATTTCTCCGCGGCGCCGCTCGTTCAGAGGAGGAGGAATAAAAGGAACGGCGCAGGACGGGGCGGGGAGGGGAGGCGCCCGCTGAGGAGATGTGGAGCACCGAGAATAAAACCGATGAAAGCTCCTGGGAACGAGTCTTTGCAGCCACGCCCCGGTTCCCTCCCGGCGGGGCAGCTCCGACCCAGGCTGAGCCAAGAGTCCCGGGAGCCTCTGGCAGCAGGGCAGGGGGCATCCCAGCCACCCCCCGGTCCAGGCAGCCTGGGTATGCCCGGCGGGGCGGAGCCAGCGAGGGTAAATTAACTTATTCCAGTTGGGTCGGGAGGCTTTGAGGAGGTTTGACCTGGGCTGTTTGCCTAGGTCACGGAATGGGTTGACCGGCAATTTGTAAACCAACCCGAGCCTTTATTCGGAGACAGACAAAAAAAGATCTTCATTACAATAAGTAAAAAGTGGAATGTGTATCTTCCATTTAACCTGTAAATACAGGAAAAGCTGGTATCCCAGATTAGTGGAGAAACGGTCACACGGCGGGATGACATGAGGAGTCAGCCAGGGAGGGAAGAAAAACACTCGCATTTCCTCGGGACACCTTTAGGATGGTAAATCCAGAGAGAACCTCTCTATTGGTCAGTGTACACAGAGCAATTTGGGATGGGCCAAATGCATTCAGCAGCAGAAGAGTGGCTGGTTCCTATGACAAAAATACATGTTAAATGCTCATTTTTATCAGCACCGGGTGCAGAATACGCAGAAAATGCCACACGAATTTTAGTCTGTGAGCATTAAGCTTTTGTGACCCTGCTCTGGCACTGAAGCATTAAAGATAGGGCTTTTTTTCCCTGAAAATACAAATATATTCAGCATTTTGTCCCCTGTTAACCAAATTAAACAAAACTTTTCTTTGCTAAGTAGATTTTCTGTCTGGGATTAGCAGAGGGCCACCATGGTCAAAACTGGGGTCATTTGCATATAATTTTGCAAACTCGCACTGGTCCATGACAATCTTTCTCTCTCCAATGTTGTTATCCTGGATTTTCTTTTTTCTTTTTGTTTTCATTTAGCTGTGGAGGATAAAACCCCTCTTTGGCTTTAGAATGACTTTAGGATAAAAGTCTCCCCTCCCTCCACCCTTTCAGGGCTCTGAGCTCACCCCCCAGTCCTGCAGACCCTCGCTTTTGCCCCCCAAAATTATTTTTTCATCTGCTAAACTCAGCTGTACTGGGCATGGGACCTGAGCTGCCTTCCCAAATCAGATTCACACCTCTGTGCCATGCTCTGTGCCCATGGGTGGATCCACATAGGCAATGAGACACAGAGCTCCCTCAGGACTGGCATCCCCAGTCTTTTGACAAAGGTTCATATCATTTGTTTTTATTTTATTTTACATTTCTGTGTCTACAGGGCAGAGACTTTTAGCCTTTTATTCCCTGGATTTATTTTAGCTCTGCCCTGAGCATCACCTGTTAACTTTGGTGGGAGCAGGTAGGAGCTGGATGTCACCTGTGCTAGGCCTGGTCCCAGGTGAGGTGCCCATCTGGGCTGGTGATGCTCATTCCACATAGCAGTGCCATTTACTGGTGTCTGGCAGCAGCTAGCACAGAGTTTTGTTCTTGAAAACAAACTACTTTGATTCCCAAAGCCCTCAGAATACTGTTATGCACCAGCTTGGCAAAAAATCCTAATGGTGAATGACTTGTTCTGTCATGTCTTATTCCTTTCCTTCAGCTAGCATCTTTCTCCTTCTTAGACCTTCACATCTCTTTTGCCACAGTCTGCCTTGCCTTCCTTGCCTATGCCTTTCACATCCTCTTTTCCACCTCTTCTCCCTGCTATCGGAACTCCTCTCTTTTCCTCGCACTTTCCATGTCCTACAAGTAATTCTGCAATTCTTCTCACCCCAGAAAACACTTGTACAGCATAGCCACATCTCAGTAATTTCTTTGTGTTGAAGGCAATAACCATGCTGGAATCAAAGGACAGCAAAATGTGAGTTTACAGTTCTGCATCTGATACTGACTCTCATTTGTCACTTGCTTAGACAGTAGCAGAGTTTATGTTGATCTTTGTAATATTGCATTATTAAAAACATCTGCAACTCCCTAATTTATCACAAGGATTTATTTGCAATATCATTTAAGTAAAGCATCATCAGTTAGATAAAGGAATCATAAGTAGCCTATGCATAAACTCTTCATCTTAAAACTTTATGTTTTCAATAGGTAACAAGGAAAATCTGCAAGGAAATGCTATTGTCCCACTTTTACTATTTAAATAAGTAAAAAATGTTTATGGACGTTGAGCATATATAAGACAGACCAGAACTCTTCTTTCTTCCCATGGTTTTGCATCAGTCTGAATGCATTATTCAAAGACCTGGGGGCTTTGGTGGCATGCCACACTGTGGAGTTTCCAGCCTTGGAAACAGAGCCCATGTCACAGAGCAAAGTCTCCAAATTCATGCCAACACAGTAATTTTGGGGGCATATTATCAACCAGGTTACTAGCTAACTAGAAAAGAGTATTTTTATTGTACTTTGTGTCAGTGACCCTGCTAACAGTGGACCACAAACAGTTCCATCAGTACATCTGTAGGGGCTAAGCCATGGGTTGGGAAGAAGCAACTGAAGGAAAGAGGAGGAACAGCACCCATGCAGGCTCTTAATTACAGATCTGTTCCAGTAGCGATGCACATGACAGCTGGCTTCCCAGTGGTATGGACATGATCCTTTTCCCATGGTGAAGATCCTGCCAGTTTATAAGTCATGCTGTGCTGCTGCTCTGTGGGATGCTGCTCCTGTTCTCAGGCTCAAAGGTACCCCAGGGTAGGCTGCACGATTTGACCAAGGTCATGCCAGAAGTGCTTAGGAGAGCAGAGGGTCTGAGGTGCCAGCATGCAATGATCATCCCAGCCAGATCAGCTTCTTGTCCTGCTACCAACAGTCTTGGAAAGAGTTATATAGTGCCTAGAAGCCCAGAGGAGTGTTTTTCCTTTATAAAGTGACTCAGGCATAAGGAGGACGAAAGCTTCTGCTTGCCTGCGGAACAGTCTGTGTATTAGACACATGTTGCTGAAGCAGCTGCAGGCTTGTCCCTTTCACAAAAGCAGACTTTTGGAAAGAAACCCTCCAGTCAACAGTTTCATATTTGCTGAGATGTAGCATCTGATCTCACAGATTTGCCTCCTGCCTTGGATGAGTCTCACATCATCATGTCTATTTGTAGCAAGCGTGCCCGCATAGTAGCCCATATAGAGGCTGTTTTAGGAAAAGAACAGTGAATTCTCTTGGAGAAAACAAGTGATTATGGAAAGATGTATTAAAAAAGGCATTTTAATATGTGTATAAGGTTAAGGCTCTGGTACCTACCCACATACCACACTGCATAGAGAGTGGCACGTTAAAACAAACAAAACTCATTTTCAAATGTGAGAAAAAGCAACACTGAGAATGATGGGATAAACATCAAATGTGAAGAAAAGAAGTAGTGTGGAAGATTCAAACTCAGAATATTAAATCCGGTTCAACTTAGGAAATAGATTATTTAGCATTTATCTTCTAGCTACAGCCACTGAAATGCGCACTATGCTTCATCAGCAGTAATACAGTTAATTAGACTGAAAGAAATCACTTTTGATAACAAGAAATCTAAATCATCATGTATTCTCTGAAAAGTTAAAAATAATTAATTTGATTTTTAATACTGAAAGAACACAACACCTCCAAGTGCAGTCCTAGTCTATGTAATGATCGTGTAATTAAAAAAATGAGGTTCTTTGAACAAGTGAGTCCTGCAAGGCAACAGGGAATTCATTACAGGGTCTGTGACTCAGTTCATGTGCTCTTGGTGAGCGTTATGAGGTTAGTTTTACCCCTGCTGAGAGCTTTATCCAGAGCACGTAGAAGGATTTACACCAGCTCACTTTGTCATCCTTTATTTAGATAATCTCAGTCTCTTTCTAGCTTTGTGGAAACCAGGCAGTGCCCAAGCTCTGAGCCCATCTTTGTCTCTTGTGAATTCCAGCACTAAAATTATTCTTTCAGTCCCATAAAGAGTGCAGGCTTTTAAAGTAGAGTAAAGTCCAACTGGAACCCTTAAGACCAGTTTCATGGCAGCAAGTGCCTTCATTGTGATTCAATAGCCTGTGCCTCCATTTCCCTGCCTTTAGTTCTGAGCTTGAGCTTTAGACATTATTCTAGGAAGTCTCAAGGTTGAAGGCTAAAAACTCTGTCCCTCTTTGGAAGCATCTTCTCATAACCACTCTGACCCTACAGAGCAATTTCTGTTGTCTATGAAAGAAACACTGCTCTGGTTCACCCTTTCAAAGGAGAGATTAGATGGTAGTCTGTCCAGAAAGGGTTTGATCATCTTGAAGGAGACAGTCAATTTAGAGTTACAAGCACAAAGCTGTGAGACTGTTTCAGTGCTCTCTCAGTGCTAGGAGACTGTGGCTTTTGCACCTGCCTTCATTTTCCTCCTCTGGAGGTAGAAGTGGCCTGTCTACCATCTGCTTTGTGTATCATGTGTATACCATTATGTATTACACACATAGGAAGGTTGTATAGGCTCTCTTCCATAGTACAGCTGGATTCAGTTTAGTTTTTCTCAGTATTTCCTAGTCCGGTTTGGGTGCTATTTGTTTTAAGTGTAGCTTTATTAGATCCTCATACCTTCCTGTGCATGCTACACTAGTGCTGTTCCAGGGGAAGAATTCAGAGAAATTAGCCTCTAAAGGCCAGTCTTTTATGGCTAAAATATGGGATTGGTATTTTTTGCTTTTACCCCGAAACTAAAATGTCCTTTAACCTCATGGTTTCATATGGGCAGGTTTTTCATACAGAGAGATATTTGATACATCTGTACAACCTTCCTAACTACAAGGAAGTGATGCCACTATAGCTATGAGTAAAAGTTAGGGTATAGAGTTTTTCTATCAAAGAGATGGCCAGACTTTGTAAAAAAAGATTTTTGAGAAGGGTTCTCCCCTCGTGGGAGTGCCCCTCTAGCCTGCACAGTGGATTTTTTAGGTGAGGCACAGCGTGCGCAGAACTGGCCCCACCGTTTAAGTCCTAAGGTCCATTTGCCATGGCTGAGTGAGCTTGTACAGTGACAGTGAAATCCTCGGGGCTGGCTACAGCACCAGGTACTAACTGAGGCTGACCCTGCTGAGCATCCAAGATCTGATGGGGACGGTCCCCACTGAGACTTGAACTTGGGCCCTTGGGATTCAGAGTCCAGAGTGTTAACCATTACGCCACGGGACTGCCCCAAAGATAGCAGGTAGGAAATAATACTATCAAATTGACTGCTGGGGTTTCAGGACTGGGTTCTGTAGAAGGAACAGAACCAGCAAAAGCTCTTGAACAAACCCCATATAGCTTCAATTTGAAAATGAGAAAAGTGTAACAGGGATCACTGACATTCCCTGAGCAAAGATTACAAAACTTTGAGAACCTCAGGAAACCCTGAGACAATATGTATTCCAAATAACACAGTTATATATTGGAATGTACTAAGGGAATCAATATAACCTGAGTCTTTCATATTCCACTATAAAATCCCTTTTTATTATAGGATGTAATAATAAATTTTCTATGCCATAAGCTTTTTTGGTTTTGTTTTCATACAGTACCTTCTCCTCTCTAAAAGAAATGAGAAAAAAACAAGTCTTGGAGTTTTATTACTGGAAGTATTGTAAATTCTCCCTGATGTCTGGAAAAGGTGAGAAAGTAATTGGAAAAAAGGCATGAGCAAGAGTATATCATTTGCTGCATAATGCCAAAGCCTATTAGACAGCAAAGACCTAGGAAAACTAGTTAAAGGATTATTAAAGGTGCCATTGTTTCCAGCAGGTTACAAGTCACCATCTGCAGACAAGACAGTATATTAAAGCAAATGAGACTCCTACATGATTGTTATCTATCTGCAGATATTGTGCATGTATCCTTAGCTACTGCAGGTAGGCAAAGCTTCCTGGACATCTGTGAAACTGTATGTACTTCCATGAGAAGAAGACAGAGGGGAGTTGCATCAGCATAGAGCTTAGCAAACGGGTAAGCAATACATATTCCAGTGGCTCCTTATGCTCATTTTATTAATTCAATTATGCAGCCACATATTTATAAAGATGTATGGGAAGCAAATAACCTAATCCGGTTTTAAAACCACAATTGCTCTGATCATGAAAGTGAAGTCATGTACAGAACATATCCTAGTACATCTGGCACTCAGTGCATAAAATATTCCTCCAATAAAATACCTCCACAACAATCTACACTTAAATGAAAGGCCAACCTCCATAGGTGTGCTTATGCAGGAGCTAATCCAACTCTACAAAGTGAAATGATCTTTCTGTGGTGAGAAGATTCCAAGCAGGAACATGACATGCTCTTCTTCACCAAATATTACATCTTCTCAAAAGCTATTTGCAACTCTCCATGCTGCAACTGAAAGGCCACAGTTAGGTCACCCCAAAGCCTTCTCTTCTCCTGTCTGAACAATCCTGATTCTCGTAGCCTTTCCTTGCAGGAGAGGTGCTCCATCCCTATAAATCATCTTGGTGGCCCCCCTCTGGACTTGCTTCAACAGGTCAATGTTATTAGAAGCAATCAAGAGGAACAAACAGGCACCTCCAGAGGACAAGTTATCAGTCAGATTTTATTTTCTCCTTTAAAAAATTTCCTTGGAATATATATCTCTCCCCTTTTGAATCAGGAGGAAATGTAGGATCAATAAGTCAGATTCAGACATACAAGTAGGAGAAAAGTTGAATCCCACCCTCATTGTTGGCTGGCAAGTAGCCCAATTTATCTACTCAGATATTTCCAAGGGGCTAGACAATGCTAAAAATATCACATTTAATTTTAAAAAAAATCCCATTTTTGTGTGACTGTTACACAAACGGAATGTATACCAAGTCCAGCCACTGAACTGAAACAGATGATGACAAATCCAAGTTGACAAATACTTTTAATGTGCTAGCTGTATGTACTGCAGAACAGGTGGAAAGAATTTTGGGTGGGGAAGAATGGGGTTTTTTACTAATTCCCTCCAGAAAGTACTGCTTCAGACAAAACTGTTAGCCATCTGCTGAAAGCCAGTGCCCTTTCTCCATAATCTGGTTGTCAAAATGTCAAACTCAGAAACTTCAGCCCTTCCATGGCACTTCTTTAGCTTCAGGATGTCTGCATAATTGCAGCCACATCACTCCCCTGTCACCTTTGCCAACATGAAGTAAAGGGCTTCAGGAACTCCATGTATAAAACTTCTACATGTAAAATGAGAAAATCTATATTCTTAAGCACATACTAGGGGAGAATTGTGCCATTGATTTAAATAGAAAATTCTTTTCTCTTTTCTCTCCTCTCCTCTCCAGTCTGCTGCTGATGCTTGTGCTTCATGCATTTTAAAAAGAAAGATTATTCTTAGACAAGGTGCAGTTTTGGTACTGAACCCCTTACTCATCCAGATTCCTTCCATTTTTGGAACAGTGTATCATGATAGAACACAGCTTCACAACCACCAATTTTTTCCCACTGAAAGAAATTATATTTTCCCACACTTGATCACTGGGATGTTAGATTCACAGCTGAGCTTTTTCCTAACCTTGTCAGCTCCTTTTCAGGGTGGACAATATCTGGCATTGGGAAAATGTGCAGAACTCAAGGCATAACCAAATGTCTCACAAAATTCTGAAAATCCAATGTGTTGTCCTTGATTGTAACTACAGTTTCCCAAGTTTTCAGAGTTCCAGGGCTATTTCAGACTAGTTGTCAAACCTTCCCTCAATACACTAAACGACAAAATGTAATGACACTAAATCATAGAACATCCTAGGTTTGAGGGGACCCACAAGGATCAGCAAAGTCCAACTCCTGGCTCTGCACAGGACAGCCCTAACAATAGCTAATGTTTGGAAGAAAAATAGGAAGTTATTCTAATTATTAGCCAAATAACTGTGTACATAACTGGCAAAATCACAGCAAACTTATTGATGTCTTCACAAATTTTTCTGCAGATCATAGTTTTATGCCAGACTGCTAAAATGATGCTTGCTTAGATAGGAAATTCTCTGAATGAGGGAGAATAAGTAGATCTCCAAGGACACCACCACCCGTCATGGTTCAGCCTTATTTTTACCATGATTTCCGCAGTTTTATGTCTTACTACTTCAACATGATCTCCTGAGTGGAACACTAGGAGTTAACTTCATCTCAATCTTCAATCTCCTTTATTGCTGCATAGTGTTTACTCAGTAAGCTTCAAATTCCCCTGCACAGCTTGAGGTAGGGAAATAAACTGATGCAAAAAGTTATAAAAAAGATTGTGCCTGTTATCATGCTGATACAATTTCTCCTTGTGATTTGTCTCCTGGTGCCTTCAAACTGCCTCTACAGATTTGATAAATCACAGTATCACAATTTCTATGTGGTCCCAATGATGTGTTCCAGGACCCACTGTAAATCTGAAGTTTTCCAGGAGAGGAGACTTCCCAGGTTACAAGGAGTGCAATGAATTTTGGCAGCTACCCACCTGGCAGATTAGTAACAGCAAGCAAGACCCTACTGACAGAGCAAGTCAAGATTAACTGAATTATCTTTAAAGTCCCTTCCAAATCACACCATTTCATGATTCTGTGATTCTAGGTTACTGCCAGGTTGCAGTCCAGAATTCTGCTCCAATTTCTCTCTTCTTGTTGTTTCTGCTTTCCTTCAGACCATAATATAACTATTACTTTGTACTGTAGGGTAGATCACACAGTTTCCACCTTATTTGACACTATATCCAAATAATTGCTGCTCAAAATTTATGCCAGTGGAAAAAATAATGCAGTTCATAGTGTTGGCCTTGCATATGGCTTCCTTTACTTTGCTGAGTGCTGCCTCATTCAGCTTTCAGAGGAACCAGATTTCAGAGGGAAAACAGATTGAGGTAAAGTGTGGGTATCACAGGGATTTCAGAGGAACTGATAAGTTCAGGAAAAAATAGTGGTACATTCTTCCAAATTAACAAGAACACTATCCCTGAAAATGGCCAAGACAAAGATTAGCGGCCACAAAATTGTCACCTGCATGATTGGAAGTAGGATCTCAGCTGCAGCCCTGGGCTTTTCTATCATACTTTAACCCTGAGGGATCATAGTTCTACCTCAGTGCAAGACAAGATGCTCTTCAGGATCAAAAGTAGTTGTGCAGGAGCAAGACACCTGTTTTTCTACATGTGCCCAGCATATCTTCCCCCTAGGCCTTTTGGATCTGCTCATTTTCCTTCTATTTCTGTGCATCATTCTCTTTACGCTCAGATCCCAGACTGAACTGAGGTCTCTCATCAAAGACACCAGGCAGCCCTTTTCTGAAAGAGAAGCAATTGGTTTGCTCCCAACTCTTTTTTCAGTCAAACGAAGTCTCTCTTTAACAAAATACCAGAGTCTAGGTAAGTGAGCAACATTCTTACTGTAATACCTGCCAGTACAATTTCAGGTTATTTTTCTTCTTAAAAGGTAACCAGTGGTATGGTGTTGCTGGGCAGCACTGTTTAAGCATGGCAGATGACATGCTGTCCTAATTCATAAACTCTGTCAGCTCAAGAGAACGCAGGAGACGGCAACTTTGCATGTGCCCTCTGAAGGACAAGATGCCCACATATAATGTGTATAAGGATGCATCTTTAGGGATTCTCTCTAGCCCACTAGACATGCCTTAGGTGTGAGAAGAGTATTTACCAAGTGTTTACCTTGCCACCTGAAAAAGAATGACACACCACACTAGGCCATAATGCATACCAGCGACAACAGGTTCTCAGGGTCGTACTGCCTTAGTCTAATCATTCCAATGGTAATAAGGGCTGCATGACAGACACACGAACTTTGATTTCATGTTTTAATCACAAAGTGTAAAAAGTGGAGCCTGTTGTCAACTGGCAGCCTTGCCTGCCTTTCCACTCACACCCTGCATGGGTGTGGCTTCGAAGTGCAGCAGCATGCTGGAGTGTCTGCTGCTCATCACAAAGGAGGCTGTAAAGCACCTTTTGAAAAGACAAAGCGTCTCCAGGTGGTTAAGGGCATGGAGCTACAGCAAATGTCTGTGGTGGGCATAACCGCAGTCTGGCAGGGTTAAAAGCGAGCCTGTCCAAATTCGCCCAAGACCTGCAAATCTTGAGACACGTAAACCCTACATGCGTCAGATAAAGAAGCCAGAAAGAAAGGTGCCCCCTAATGAGTTTTTTTTGCGCTTGGGTGAGCGAAAGGGCTGCTTCAGGAGGCTAATAACAGAAAACCTTCCAGGCTTTTGTCCGGAGAAATGGCAGGCACTTTCCATCCCTTTGAAAAAAAGAAGGCCTTTCGGAGTCTTCACGAGAGATGTGGATTTTAAGGGCGACCTTAGGTCATACAGAACTAATCAAGCGAAAACAATAAGAAAATTAGACTGACAGTCAGCAAGTATCTGAGGACTTTATCAAAAAGAATTAGGAATGGACAAATTCACTAGGAGCAAAGGATCAGATCTGCAAGGTGGCATTGTGTTGTGGGATTAAATTATTTATTCATTGTTAATTTATTTATTTATGTATGTGCAAATGACCTAGCTGCTGCAGGTGCTGAGGACTTTCTGAAAAGGCCCAGTTTTAGAGCCAAGGCTAGAATATTGGTCCATTTAACTCATTCTTTTCCTTAAGGCGATCAAACAGTGACTTTTATCTAGGAGATAGAGGAGGAAAACCATATGTGTACTGGGAATGATGCGGGGTCTGAGCAGCACTAAGTACCCAAGTATTCCAGTCTCATTCAAGAATGCTGTGCAGTTTAATGTCCAGCAAATTAGCAAATGAATGCTTATGTCAATATGTGAAAAATCCCTAGTTGGTTTAAACAGATAAAAAGCCTCTTGGGAAATGGCAGAAAATGCAGGCTTTCTCTCCTTGTCTTTTTTAACGAGAGAGAGAAACAGTACTTATTAAGTTTTCCTCAAACTTACAAAAAGTTGCAGAAAACAGAAACAGCCTACATGGATGTTGGATTTTATATATACATGAAATTTGTCCAATGCTGCCCCTGGAAAAACACAAGAATCTTTTGCCAGGCACTCTTTGGATCACATACTTGCTATTCAGAAGAAAACAGTTAAAATCTGGGACAGCCACAGAGCCTGCAAGATGCCACCCTGCTACCCCTCTCTTAAAGGTACAGGAGGTCAAAAGCCCTGGAGAGTGTCTGTCTTTACATTTTGCTCTGATTTATAAATTCAGTCTTGAAGATGAAGTCCACAAACACCTCTTGTTTTTTATTCTGTACATTTAACCATTGATAGGAAAGGGTAAAATTGTCATCTCATGTTTTCCTTGACCCAGCAGAGCAAACCCACAGTGGGGACTCTGTGTACGACATGACCCTGGGGAAAAAAAGGAGCACGAGATCTCAGCATGGGGGTTGGAGGCAAGAAGTCACACATATCGAAAATGACAGCACCACATCAGTTAATGCCATGTGATAAGGGAGTCCTCCTGGGTGTTATGTCCTTCTGCAAAGATACACTTGAAGGTTGGCTGGTAAGGAAGATTTTTTACTAACTCCAGAAAGGTGTTGTAGATACTTGGGCAGGACAGATCATAATGGATTGTCTTACTTCAGGACAGGCATCAGTAGCTGTGCTGGGGATAGTAAAACTGCCCCATGAGACACATCTTGATACCAGATAGGCAGGTTTACGCAGAATGCCATCAGACTTTTGCTTTGCACATGGTATTTCCCTCCTCTCGGCCATACCAGGGAGCCTGCCGAGCTATGGTCTTATTCCACAGGCTGTCAGGGTGCTTTTTAAAATGGCAGGAGCAAAAAGCAGCATTAAATAGCACTGAGAGCTCAGCCACCCCAAGAACAAGCAGCAAGGCCAGGCCCCTTCTTAGTCATCATTTCAAATGGATAGAGTCCCAGCTCATAATAGAAATACTTATTATCAGTATGCATGACTTAGTTTTATGACTGAACTTCTTGTCCCTAAGACTATCCAATTCACCTTCTATATTGTCTCTGACTTCAGCTATGCTGACAATGTTTCACAGCTTTATTTCATGGGCAAACTTCACTGCTACCTGCTCACTTTTAGTGCCGAAGTCATTAGATAAAGTATTAGTATTTTCATTAGTATTATTAATATTGAAAGTAGAATACTTTCAGAATTACGTTCTAATTTTTCCAGCTTCGGTGTTCACTTCCCAAAATACGTGGAATAAAAATTTGGTTTTTTTGCTGCTAATTGAGATGTTTTGCTTAATGTCTCACTGGTGTTTGGCACAAAAGAGTCAAACTGGCTGGAAGTCCTTCTGCTGGGGAAACAGGCTGGCTACCTACGTAAGTGGAAAGACTTGCCTCAAGGAAGAATGGAAACATGACCTTCTGCAGGCAGGGATCAGTGCAGGACCAGAGGGAGGCTTAAAGTATCCTAGCACTCACCAATACACTTTGCCCAGGGACGCCCAGGAGACCTCCTTTGCTCTATGCCCTCTATGCACAGCAGCCAGTCTTTAATGTTTGCTGGCAGCTGGTAGCCCAGACTGCTTCATGGAGCAGCAGTACAGTAGATTACAAAGACACTAGATTGGTAGGGCTAATAAATGGAATATGGTCAAGCTAGAACAGGAAGGACTTGCTGCTTCTGGAGCTCTGAACAGTTAAATGGGCAAGGAGCTGAATTCACAAAACCCAACTCCAAAAGAAGATTCACCCAGGAACCACAAGATTCTGAAGCTTACCCTTGAACAGGATCCCATCCACTAATGCCTTTCTATTTATCTAACAAGTGCTACTGCATGCAGTAGCAAACTAGAGGATATAAAATTAGCAGAGGTTTCCATAGCCTTTCATGTGGAGTATAAGACTGAGCTGAAAGTATAGATCTCATATTGCTAACTGTTATTAAATTCTGGCTTCTCTAACATTTTGTGTTTGTTTCAGTGTTCTGTTGTTAAAATAACTCTTTCCCCTCAGAGACACTGTGGACAAGTACATGGGATGCTAAGCTCAGAGTTAGAAAGGCTGTGCTCTAGTGCCATCTTTCATGGCACTGAAAGATGTGTGCAGGCGCAGTTTCTGCTTCTGTTTTCATGTATGTAAATCAGTGACCAGAGCATCTATTGCTTTTGTATTTAAATGTCTCACAGCTTTTTTTTTAAAAATTATTATTATTATATTTATAATACTTTGCCATTGGTTTAAGAGGTAGGCCCAGAGAGCCATCCTGCCTACACCTTCTCAGCACCTCCTCCTGCCCAGTTCAGGCAGCCAAGCTGTTGGAATCCCTTGTGTTTTTACAACACTGAAGGTACAGTATGGTACCAGAGATATTCTCAGCTGGATTTCACACTAGACTTCAAGGAAGAAGCAGTGGAAGTCATATGTGGGGATACTTGTTTGTAACTGAAGTTAATTCAACACTTACAGATATCAGAAATAAATCAGAAAAGGAAAAGGAAGGTAGAACTTCAGCAGCCAGGAAGTAGCACAAAGAAACCAGACTCTTCTCTGAGCCAGAAGGAGGTGATTCAAGTAGGCCTTGGGAAATCCTGACGCCAAGTTCAAGATGCAGCAGCTATAGACTGATTGTTACTGGGATGTTTGCATTGTAAAAATAACAGCCTTCACTACATAAATAAGTGTAAAGTCACTGTGAAATTAGGGTGCTGTTTCTCTATTCAGCCAAGTTCAAGGATGTTTACACCTGTTGCAGGGAGAAAAAAAAGTAATAACAATTAAAAGGTAGAGCAAGTAATAAGTGAGACAAACCAGAAAATTATGCTACCTTTCAAATTAAAATTTTGTCTTATTGAAAAAGGACTTTTCCAAACAAATCCACAAAGATTTCTGTTTAAAAATAAGCAAAGTCCATTTAAATAGATGATAACTATTGTTATAGAAGTTTTCAGCATAGAGGCTAAAGGAGGAAAAACGCAGATCATAAAAAGATGAGAAAAAACAGAACAATGTTACGAAAGATGTTATTAAAAAAATTTCCATCAGAGGAGAGCAGATAGTTTGCACTAATAAATACATCAGTAAGTGACCCAAAGAACCCTCCTTAGAGAATAGGGGCTTTGACTTGGCTGATCAGACATTCAGCAAGACAAAGACCAAGGTGACCCCACTGTCTTTTAGGGTCTGATGATGGTTGCTACCACACAGCTGTTATCAAGAACACTTTATATTTTCCCTACCACTCAAAATGTGCAAGTACTATCCACTGAAGCACTGCTTTAATCACCAGCATCAAAAGTTGGAGGGTCCAAGACACCAGGAGCATTCTGAACTAGCAACGTACCCATTCTGTTGGGTACCCATTTCTATGACTGCTCTGCTTAGTCATAAAAAAATACACTATTTCTGGACTTCTTTCAAATATTATAATATTAAAAAAACTTACATATGAACCTTTAATATACTTCCTCTGTGGTTGGTCACAACTGCTGCATGCCCTTTTATATAGTATTTTGAACAGGGTCTGAGATAACAGATACAGCACAGACAGCCAGGGAGAAGTTCAGATACCCAGCAGCTCAGCCCTATTTAGTGTTTTCAGGAAATGGAACATGGAATTAGAAAGCTGTTTGGCTGGCACAAATGTATATTGCAGCACTTCTCTCAGAAGAAGAAGTCTGGTAGAATTTGGTTTGGTTTACTTTAAAGGGAAGACCTGAGGGAAAAGAAGTCACAGAAGCAAATTATTTTACTGGATACTACCAGAACAGATCCCCTTAAAAAGTCTACAGAAGTAATACTCTTCTACAGAAACTCTGCCCCTTCTTAAATCAACATATATATTGTTTCTTATACTTTGATCTGGGATAAGCATGCGAAAATACAATTTATACAGAATCAAATATCACAGAATATGCCAAGTTGGAAGGGACCCATAAGGATCATCATGTCCAGCCCTTAGCCCTGCACAGGACCATCCTCACGAGTCACACCATGTGCCTGAGAGTGTCCTCCAAATGCTTCTTGAACTCTGACAGGCTTGGTGCTGTGACCACTTCCCTTGGGAGCCTGTGCCAGCCCCAAGCCACCCTCTGGGTGAAGAACTTTTTATCCAACCTAAACCTCCCCTGGCACAACCTCAGGTCATTCCTTCTGGTCCTGTCACTGGTCACCACAGAGAAGTGCCGGCTCCCCTTCTTACTCTTTAGAAGAAAGGGCACTTCCACATTTCATATTGATTAGAAGATACTGTGGGTAAAAAACACATGAAAAAATTTGCAGATCATATTTTTAAAATCTTACAGTAGGCTACTAAGTGAAGGGAAACAACTTCACAAGCTCTCCCTGATTGCCAAGATGCTGTTGTTCCAAACACCCAAGAGTTAATTAAAACTCAAATGTAAATACACAGCAAGGTGCTTCTTCGAATTCAGAAATCTGGAGTAAATGATTCAAGTGTTTTTCCTAGAACTGTCATAACCTTTTACTCTTTTTTTCATAAGACATTCCATCTAGAAGATCTAGAGGAAAAAAGAAAAAGAAAATAGCAGATATGACATCACATAACCCTGAGATAGAGAACACTTCTTTCTCCTTCTTTATAGAAATACAGGAAGTCACAGTGATCATTCAGAGGTACATTTAAAAAGTGGCATGAAATTATGAACTAAAAATGAAAATATTTTACAGAGCTCAGGTGCTCTCGGTCTATTTGCAGTTCAAGTGCAAGTGTCTGAAAATCAGAAACAGAAACTAACTGGTTTATTTCTATGTTCATGACACACTAAATTACAGTTTGCTGATGAACATTTATTTTAAAGTGTCCAGTTATAATAACTTAGTTGTTACCAGAGAAATTGAAGCAATTCCTAAAGACTGAATTTTAAATTGTATGAATTGTTGCAACCATATGAAGTGAGTGATGACCTTATGTGTGAGATGTACAGTATATACTCTTGGCCCAGGGTGATTCTAGTTATCATGCATCAACTGCTGAGGCAGGTGAAATTAGTAGAGCCAGGTACCCAAGTGCCACTGCCTGTGCCTTAGGTGCCAGGTCACTAATGGTGATGAGAGCAATAGCAAGATGGCTGAGGGAGGTGGCAGGCTTACCTTCTGATGGGCTGCCACTGCTAAGATTCCTTCATTTGTAATTGCTTCAGCCTTTCAAATTGATTTAGTTTGATTTATAACAGAATAACACAAAGCAAATTATGAACAAAAGAATTGTGAGAAAGGCCCATCCCAACATCCAGTTTACAATATGACTGCTTCAAACCTTTGGGTAGGCTCAAATCAAAATTACTTGCTTTTGCCTGGACTAAAATCAGATCAGAACCCACTCAGATGTGTGTAGGTCAGGTCCAGTTGGGACACAGCACCTCACATCCCTCTACATTTCACTGCCAGTAAAAAAGGGTAAGGACTGGGAAAGATGCACCAGCCAAAGGAAAGATCTATTGTGTTTCTATTTTTGTAACAGACTTGCTAGGCATGCAGTGCTGACTGCTGCCTGCCCATCCACATGCTGCTGTCTGATGGCTCAGGAATGCAAGTGGGCCAGGACAGTTCAGGCAGGACGTCAGTTCCACTGGCTCTGCCAGGTGATTCTAGCAGTGGCTGTGCTACAAGAAGAGTGCTAGAGGCTGGAATGAGGTTCCTTTTGTGCACTTATTTCCAGCTTAGCTTGGTTCATGTCACCTGAGCATGTTACATACTTGAGGATGGTGTCTGGACCCTTCTGTCTGCCCCTTCATTTCCCATTAATACTGGATTTAAACCAGTTTAAAACACTTTACAGCAGCTCTCAGTCTGTATAAAAGTTTCATCAGCTGGAAAAGCTATCCCTTCTCCTTTTCCACCTCCCAACCTTGCCAGGTCACACTCCAAAACAAGGCTCACTGGAGCCCAGTGCCTCCTGGGAACGCAGAGATGCACTGGCACGAGCACTCTGCCCACGAAAGATTTGTCTGCAGAGAGGGGATATCCACATGCAAACTAGAGGGGCTTTCCAGATATTCAATAATTCAAGATCTACCCAACTATACAACAGAACAGTTAAGGTGGGAAAGAAGCAAATAAATAGCAGGAAATCTAAGCTTAAAAGTAAGTGTGCTGAACGGGCAGTGACATGGACTTTGGTTTAAAACTATCCTCAGACATGAGCTCAGCCATCTGCCCCAAGCGCAGGACTCGTACCGAGCTCCCATACTTGGGATAGCCTGGAGGGGATCGGGTTTCAGCTGCAGTTGAAGGCATCCGCAGCCGTCTCACAGAAAGCACGGCCCTCGGTATCTGACTGGATCGTCAACATTTTCCAGCACTCCTCCAGCAATCCAACCAACAAAAAAGAAGAGGAAAAAAAATAAAACACCAAAAACCAAATGAAAACCCCCCCCCCCCCACCCAACAGAAAATAATCCCCACAAACACACAAAACAACCCGAAAGCCAAACTGGCACCCAAAACACGCGGGAGACAAGCTGTAATGTTTCTTTCTGACTTCACAAGGAACTTATCACTGGGAGTAAAACGATTTCCTTCTTCCTCTCGCTCCTCAGCCCCCGAGGTCCAGGAGTGTGTGTTCCCGGGGGATGCGGGTTCCCGGGGGATGCGGTGCCGCCCCCGGGCCGGGGTGTGCGGGCAGCGGCGCCGCCGCGCCCCCTGCAGGCGCCGCTCCCTCTGTGTATCGCCTGTCGCCGCCGTGCCGCGGTTCCGACAAGGGCAGGAAGGGAGGGATGCTTTTCCCTGAAACGTTTCTCCTTTTGCCTTGCAAAACTGACCGACGAACCCGTAGGGACCTTTGTCAGCCCATCTCTACACCCCGGCCCACCCCGAGTACCCAAGGCAAGGCGACTACATAACGAGTCCTGCCACTGCCAAAAAGAAATTAATGTTGCAAAACCTAATTCTGATCTAAAACTCATCACAAACTTTTGGGGAAATAAGAAAGAAGCCAAGACACGGATATGAAACTTATTTGCTAGAGAAAGCTCCTCCAAAAGGCATCCTCCTCTTTTCTGTCAGGGTCTGTATTTCCACCTCATTTTACAGCTGCTGTGGCTGAGGTCAAGTGATATGTCACTCTGTCAGATCACACAGCGAGTCAGTGGCTCTTCCCGGATTAGAATGGTTCCACACGGCCCTCTGAAAAGATTTGCAACAAATGTCAGAGCCAACCATCCACTGTTTAAAGCATATGTTTAAAGCTCTTAGACATCTCAGTCAAAAGGTATTGTAAATATACAGACAAAGCTAGTAAATGCTTCACTGTGGTGTTTTAATAATGGCAAACCAGAATCTAACAGGGATAAAAACCCCCTAAAACAGGACAACTTCAGCAGGGAATACGTGCTCTGTTTTGGAGCTGTTCCAAGAACATGAAAGGGTTCAGATTTTTTTCCTCTAGTAGTAAATAAAATGGTCAAGATACTAGTGGCTCCACATGGTAAGGTCACAAGGCCAGAAGGCAAGAAATAACTTGAAGACAACTTTCTCCGTTTTGCTTGCTAGCCATTGCTTTCAGTTGGGTTTTTTTATTGTTGTGGGGTTTTGTTTGTTTGTTTTGGTTGGGTTTGTTTGTTTGTTGGGTTTTTTGGTAGCAGAAAAGGAATCATGTTTAAAATGGGCATTCTGTTACACACAACACAGACAAAAATGCCTAATGATGTGGTCTTGCCATGTTTCGTTACTAATGTCATCAAAATACATTTCCTTGTAGAAATTTTGCACATGCAAAGAGTAAACATGACTTTTAAGTGACATCAAAACCTAATACACAACAGCACTCTTTTATAATATTAACATTTTAGTAGGAAAAAATATTCCAGCTATTTAGCAATACATCATCAAAAGGCCCATGGATAACTCAGGTCCTACTGGAAACTTGTTTGAGGTTTCGAAGAAGTGCAGAAGTTTAGAATGGTGTAGGAGGAGTGTGAGTAATGTGCTAGTTCTGTGAGCAGAACCTGAAAAGCAGCAAAGCTAAAACTGGGAGCTCCTCTTTTGAAATCTCAAGACAGGTCAAATGAAGATAACACCAACAGATGTATATAACATATGATATCTTCATCATAGCGTGTGAAATCATGCCATACTGTCATTCCCCTTGTGTTTTCTAAGACTCTCCTGGGCTCTCTGAGATTCTTCCAGAACTATCAATCACATTGTGCCTCCTGTCCTGCTCTTTATTCCTGAGATCATCTATGAAAGACATGGCTGTGAAGTAACCTGAGAGACTAGTGATTACTTTAAGATGGGCAAGGATGAGGGCAAAATCTTCAGATTTTGAACTTTTTGATAAATACTTACTAAAACCACCAAAAGCTGCCAAATCTTGCAGAGATTTGCCCCTTGAAGAGAGCTTTCCTTGAAAACAAAAAGGAATGTTTATTTCTTAGAAAGGTCGATGTTTTAAGGTGAACAGTATACCTAAAAAAGGCAGTGGGCATTTTAGGGTAATGCTTAGGGTTTTGGCTATCCTATCCACTAACAGGGTCATGTTCTGCAATGCACATGGTCCTGTCATAATGGATTGGTGCTGACCTCTTTCTGTGCAGAGGGTCATTGAATGACTTAAGCAAGAGCAGGCAGTGAAGGATCTGTCTGTAAAAACCCACTGGTGAGGGATGCTGCCTGCAAGATGAGTTTCTCTTCACTGAAGCTGGCTTATCTCCAACCTTACCAATAAAATCTGTAAAAGGTACTGTTTTGCACAGTTTTAACCTCAGCTTCATGCTCATCCCATTGAAGTGGTGACAAACCTGGCATCATAAAAAAAGCCAATGTCAGCTTTTAAAGTGCTGCCAGAGGTGAAGGAAGAGGCAAGGATCAGCCCAGGAGAGAAGCTCTAAAACTGTAGCTGGATTTCATGTGGATCCTGATGTTCTGGATTTTTTTTCTCCTTTTAGTCTTCAAAGCCTTTTTCCCAAAATCCAGCATTATACATGTTATATATGTGTTATGTTATACATATAAATGTTATACACTATACACAGTTTTCTTCTGTGTAGGTTTTACACTGATATCCATGAGCTATATGATATGGTAGTGGGGTTTTATGTTAGTTCCTTTGTAAACTGTGAAGAAGGACTTTAAAAGGTGAAGTAGTTACATGTTTCAATTCAGCAAACATGACTTCCTGTGCCATTGCTGTTTCCTGATGCTACCCCCTCTCAACATGTTCCTTTGAGGTGGAAATACTCCCATAGTGCCTTCAGATTTTGCCATATTTTCTTATTTTGCATAATGTCTTTCTTCATAAATGGTCCATAACAACATTAAAACCATCAGATTTAGACCCCAAGATATTACAACCATAGCAATAAATATCCCATCAAATCACATACAACTTGCAAGTACTGGACCAGTAATGAATATGGACCAGCACACTTCTGGTTTGTTTT
>JAWWEU010000125.1:41918774-41922355 GCA_035583155.1 Acropternis orthonyx
GATGTCACAAAGCAGTCTTCAGGAGGAAGGTCAAGAGGCATGAGATTTCTGAGAGAAAGGATGTGAGAGATACTATAATACAAATTAACATATGAAGATGGAGAAAGAAGAGTGGAGTGGGAAAAGGTGGCGCCTGTACCATTTACTAGAAGAGAGTTTGCAGATAGGCATATGAGAAAGAGGGGGAAAAGACCATTTACAGATAAGAAAGAGCATAGGTATAGAAAAGGAGGGAATAAAAGTGGGTAAAAACAGCAGAAAAGCTAACACAGGAAAAGGAAAGATAAGCTTCAGATGGACGTGATGAGCCAGAGACGAGAAAGAATACAAAAAGAAAAATAGAAGACACTGGCATACATTGGTGAATCTTATTTATGGTCTCATGTCCTGCAGTCCTTCACAGACAGAGCATTTCAGATCTCTACTCTTGCTCTTCACTCTACAGTTCAGTGGTACAGTTACTTAACCGGAGAGCAGCAAGACTGCAAGATCTGATATCTACCAGGATGTGCACGGCTTTCTGTAGTGTGTAGGAAATTGGTCATCAGACCCCAGGTAGTATATTTAGAACCATCGCTAAGGGACATGCTGACAAATTATAGCCCAGAGAAGCAGAGGCTGGTTGGCAGCACTTCTCACACCAAAGAAAAGCTTTGTGCCCTTTAGGGATGGGCCTGGATAAGGCACATCTGAGCTACTAACTGGTGAGTCAGCTACTGTTCAAACTGATGGCAACAAAGACCTGCAGATGTACAAGGTTCATCCTCAAATGACTCAGTTCTCAGGTTCTAATAAAAACTCCTCTTGGGCAGTAGCACAATATTGCTCTGACCCAGTATTTCTACATACCTCTCTATTCTTCTCATCACCGGTCATTTTTCTCTCCGATTCCTTCTAGCAGATCTCTCTCTCTCTGGTGAGTAGGAGAGCCTCCTTGCTGTCTGGCTTTCTGCCAGACCTTTTCTGCTATATTGAAGCTTCCCAGGATTTAAATAACATCTGAAAAAAGTAGTTCTTTAAATATTCATTTTCCTTCTCCAGCTTTTGTTTCCAATTTAACATTGTGACTACAGTATTTATTTTCCAAGTCTGTTGGCAGCCAATTAGGGTGAAAAAAAAGCACTAGAGCTAGAAAATTAAGAAACAAAATGAAGCTGTATTGAGGCTGGCTGACCTACAGATCCAGTAAGGAGTGCAGGACAGCATAGCAACCCACTGCGTACTGTGGCTGGAGGCCATGTCTGACAGCCAGTCAGGAATGAAAAATCTGTGTGTGAGAGAATGGCTGGCAATCAGAAGATCAGAATACTACCTCCCACATACACTTTGGATTTGGGAAGATAACAGGGAAAAGGTTATTTTCAAAGGATGGGAGATTGAAGGGCACATAGGGGTTTGGAAGGATGGGTCTAAGTTTTAACTTGTAACTGACCTCTTTTCTTAGCTTCTTATCAGATGCAGCACTGAAAGGTGACATTCATCCTTCATCCTGCTTGTTGTCACAAACTGTCTCCAAAATCAAGCATAGGTTGTAGCTATCAGTGTTACTCTATAAATAATACAGCAAACTATACAGACATAGTTAAAATAGCTGTTCTGAAGAGTCATATGGCTGGCTGCTTTTCACCCAAGTAACTTGGTGTCAGCGGTCCCTAATGAAACTGTCAGCTGGGAGAATAACTCACAAAATGTTTTAGCACTCTAATTTCCTCTTCTTATAGAATAGCAATAAATAAATTTGCCAAGGCAAATTACTTAGGATTTTCAAATGCATTTCTTATGTAGCTGCTCAATCTGAAAAGATGAAGCTTGGGAGAGGGTTTAACCAGTTTCTCCCTGACATAATTGAACACTTCTCAAACTCTATCCCACATAATTTATTCCTGTAGGTACTGTACAAGGAATGAACACAGCATAATATTCTTTCAACTACTGAAGTTCAGTTGTGCCGTTCACAAGGCAAGCGTGACAACAAAGTTCCACTGTAGGAAGCAAGGGATCAAAAGCACCATCATTAAAAAATAAATCAAGAAAACTGAAAACTGAACCAATCTAAATCTTTCCTTCTGTGAATATACTGTGAGGGGAAAGAGGTTGGAGGCAGGAACGTTGTAACCAGTGCCTTAATTCTACCATAACATCTCCTTGCTATTTAGTGTGTGCAGACATCTGCTACCACAACAGTCAGCAATTTGTAGATTGTACAATAGGAGCCAGGCTACTGATGTATTTACTTTCTGGGTAGTTTCCTCCTCTTGGAGTCTGTGAGTAGTAAATGCCACAATAACATGGCTAATTAAAGTCTAAAGTGTCCATGATTAAGACCAGATGCACACATATTACAGGATGGGGGTAATCATGACATGCTCTACAGACATCTCTCATTAGGTCACCTGAAACAGCTGGAGATAACAGAACAGCTTTGAGCACATAAGCCTGTTCTAATGTTTCAAAAGTAATGTACAAAATACTACCTTTCCTTAGAAACCTTGTCTCACTTATGGGTAATATCCCCATGGCAGACTCTTAATAAATTTTTTAATTAATCTACTTAACAACTGTGCTAGTATGAAATACCATAATAGGAAAACAAGTTAGATTTTACTGTTTCTGCTATTTATGATAGTTGACAAAAGTTGCATGTTAACCCTTACTGTTTATATTCCCTCAGACTCACAAATAAACTTCTGTGTCCAGTCAAGGCAATTCTTTAATGACAGTTTAAGCCCAGACAGCAATTAAGTACTATGCAGCTACTTGCTCACATACACACCCCCATACACCCACACACACCCCACAGTGGGAGAAGAATCAGAAAAAAAAGAAAACCTGTGAATTAAGAACAGTTTAGTAATTGGGAAAAAAAACCAACAAAACAAATCTAATAACAATAACAGTAATAATACAACTGCAGTGAAAAAGGAGACAACAGAAAGAGAGGGAGAGGAATAAACCCCAAGACAGACAGGAGATGCACAACACAGTTGCACACCACCTGCTGACCATTCCCAAGCCTGTCCGTGAGCAGCCATTGGCAGCTCCCAGTCAGCTCCCCCCCACTTCATATACTGAGCACGACATCCTGTAGTAGGGAATATTCCTTTGGCCAGTTCAGGTCAGCTGTCCTGGCCACGCTCCCTCATAGTTCTTGTGCACTTCCTTGCTGGCAGAGCATGGGACACTGAAAATGCCTTGACTTGTGTTAAGTACTACTCAGCAACAACCAAACATCTGTGTGTTATCAACATAATCCTCATACTGAAACCAAAACAGCAGGGTACCAGCTACTAGGAAACAAATTAACTCTATCCCAGCCAAAACCAGGACATTAGGTTATCCTCTGGTTACTATCTATGAATACACTGGCAATGACTACTGTGTCTCAGCCCTATCTGGCTGAATAATGAGGGAGGGATGAGGAAGACAGATGGCCGTGTGTTATGGGTTTAAAATCTTGGAATTTTTCTTTCATCTACCAACCCTGCACCTCAGAGGAATCACCTGCTGTCTCCTCTTCAACGGTGGAACCTGGAAAGAGACTGCATGCCCCATAGAAAAGAGTTCCACCTGGCCCCCTCATG
>JAWWEU010000125.1:41922563-41970207 GCA_035583155.1 Acropternis orthonyx
CTCTGTACCCTTGTACTTATTGTGATCTTTTTACTAAACTGTAATTCTGACTTGTAATCTGTTTGTGAGTTAGACTCTTTCCTCCTGCTGGTTTACCTTTAAACCAGCACACCGTGGAAAAGGAGAAACCATCATAAGCCAGCGCAGAGGCATTTTTCAGTCAGGTCCAGATCTTCTGGAATACTCTTTTCCAACCAAAGTAACACTATATTTGAAGATAAAGAAAACACTTAACTTATAGAGAAATTAATTTCCAATTGAAATGTTAATTCAGTAAATGAAACCTCTTCATTGCTGTTCTAATGAGAGACCTTAGATTTTCCTAAATGCTTCTTTTAACTTCCTGTTACATAGAAGTTATTTAAAGATGAACAGGTATGAAAAAAAATGAAGAAGAAAGTTTTCCTTTCCTAAGAGAAAATGAGTGAGAAAGGTCCATGAGAGTTAGAAACACTCTGAAATTATGTCTAAACTGAGAGAGCTAGCAACAGCTCCACACTCCTGGCCTCCCTCTGTACTGAGGTTACATCATACATCCATAGTTGCATCTCCTTCCTGCACACTGTGCTGTCAGGAGGAAGACCAGAAAGGAACCACAACATATTCCAGACTCATCCTTGATATGGAGCAGCTGCAGCTGTGACTCCAGGGCATGCTGAAACTCGTGCAAACTGTGTGGTTTAGATGTGGTCTTAACTTACCCCAGTGGAGGTTCTTTTATTCCTCCCTGGCAAACTAGATGCCAAAAGTCCATTGCAAAGGTGCCCTCTCTCCATGTGTAGGCAGGCACACTCACAATAGCTCTCTGCAGGAGTGTGTGGAGGCTGTCTCTGGTCAGGTCCTCTAAGCCCTTTAAGCAACAAGCTGCATCACGTAGGACGAAAGCATTTGCACCATCTCATAGCTTCAGGAGATATAAATCAACTCGGCTACTGCAGACACATTGCACCCCTCCTGCCTTCCAGAACAGGCCCCCCTCCACACTGAAATGGACAGTAGCCCATGGAAGCCCCATGACAGAAGGAAACAGCAAGATGGAAAGAACAACAGAGAGAAAATACATCCTGACTGTAACCTCCTCCCCACTCTACACTGTTCCACTGGCTTCCTCACTGGAGGGACTGAGTGTAACTGGTGGTGGTAACAAGAAGAGGAGTCTGGAGTGAAGGAGTGAAGTTGATCCTGAGAAAGATGGAGGAGAAAGGTATTTTCCTTATATATCTTAATGTTTGTATATTTTCTTCCTAAATTAGTAACTTTAAATACACACACACACACATACATATTTATATACATGAAAAGGCAATAAATTACTTTAATTTTCCCCAAGCCAAGTCTGTTTCACCCACAGGGGAAACTGGTAAGTGATTTCCCTGTCTGTAGTTCAACAATGGGCTTTCTCTTTCCTATTCCTCCTACTTTCTCCTGGCATCCCACTGAGTGAGAGTTTGGCTGCTGGCTGGGGCCAACCCACTACATACAGCAGAGAATCTGGGACAATGCCTGCAAGCAAGATTTGGTTTTATAGGAGGAAGGATGGGGGAATGGGTGATGAAAGTGAAAATTATATCTTAGTCGTACATTGCAATGCCAGTTACACTCTAGTTTTGCACCAGAGTAAACAAAATTACCCCATACAAGTAACCTGAGAGAAGCATCTGGCCTCTGGTTTTCACAATAAAGCAAATAAAGAACTATTACCTAAGCTATGCTGTGGGGCCTATGCACTCCCTCCCACTCAACCTGAGAAAAAAATAGCCCCCATAAGCATATATAATTGTTTGTTTGGATCACATTCAAGTACAGAATTATGCCACTGAAGGTATAAAGATTTCTGTATAAACATTAATTATTTCTGAACAACAGGTGTAAGCACGATATTAATCTTTGAAATTGTAAGATTTAGTGAATTCTGAAGTTTGACTTCATTGAAAAAAAAAGTCTGAAGAGAAAGCATTTCAACACTGAATGACCAGGTTCTATTCTTTCAACTGTAACAAAAGACAGGCTGTAACTTTAATTCCTAAAACCGCCTTACCCTCCCTTATTCTGAATTTCTAATCTAACATTAATTTCTTTCTCCTGCAATTAAGACAGAGCACAGCTAAGTGCATAGTGTTGTGTACCTTTGTGTATTTTATTTTGTATGCTTTTGGTTTCTCAAAGATTGATCTCAAAGCTTTATCCTCTGTCTCCTCTTTACACCCTTACCACAGGACAACCAGAGAATACTCCTGGAGCTAAGACACACCACAGAAATTCATGCAAGCTGCAAGCCAGTCAGAGGGCTATAAAAGAAAGAACTGTGTGGAGGCCTTGGCAGTAAAACTATGTGAGGAACAGGAGCCCACCCAAATGCACTCAAGGGTTATTTGAGACATGTTTGGAGATTGTCTTAGAGATACCATGCCAGAAGGTCACATGTATTTCATGAATCCTGTGTCCAACAGCCTTATATATAAATTCAGCCCCAAAGTTTCCTGAGGCAGGAAGACATGGACAGATGAAAAGAAAGAGTGGAAGAGCAATAAATGGAAAGGGAAGGAAGAAGCAAATGCATCAGGTTTGCAAAACTTAATTGGTTTGCTACCTGAAGTGCAGGAAGGTACCCCATGTGGTTTCCATATGATGAACGCAGACTTCCACCCACCATTTTTGTGTGTATGCAAACCAGATATACCCTTACCTACTCAATAACTCAAAATAAATAGCTGTTCAAGCAGTCTAACTTTTATGTGTACATGCAAGTGTATGGGAAAGCGTTGGAATGTACTTCTCTGTATTTCATGGGTGGAATGGCTTTCTCCAGTCCCAGATTCCATGAGTCTTTCATTCCTCTCAGCAATTACACTGGCTTCTGCCCTGCTATTGGCATGACAGTTTTGGGGGTCGAGTCCTAATTTCTGGAAAATAAGATTATCTCCATCTAGCCCAGCGCTTCTTCCTTTTAATCAAACTAATTCACAGCTAGGCCTTGGAGGCTGAGTAGAGCTTCTATTAACCAATATCACCATCTCAAAAGTACTCCAGACTACATATAGGACCTATAAATGCTTCAAGTTCTCAGAGAGATACTAAGTACATTTATTACCATTTTCTGGAAATAATTAGCTTTTATTTAGAGGTCTGACATATTTTCCAGCCTGCAGAAAGCATGAGGGTTTGTTATATGTCTTTGATGTCTTTCTTCTAAAATATGTAAATAGCATGTAAAGAGCAACTCAATTACAAACAGCATACACCCACAACATCAGCTAATTTTAAATGTAATCAGCATACTCTGTGCAAGAAAGAAGTCATAAAAGAGCACAGTTAAGAAAACAGAATCAGTCTGGAAATGTTATGCAAGCTTTTTAGATTGAAAATAATCCTACTCACAAATGAGAAATAAAATGCATATGCTGCATACCAGAAATCAAACCTGGGCATGAACTGGGGGTATCTGACATTTCCATCTTCATCAAGGGGGATTCTGTCAAGTAGCAGCTCAAACTCTTCATCAGTAATCTCCACACCAAACCTGAAACAAACAGGAGTTAGCAGCACTCACTTGCGGAGTTCACATTTGGGTCAACAGTACCCACAATACCCTGAGCATATGGCTGCCATTAACTCTTTGTTACTGCTTCGGTCCTCAAGATCAAGAGCACCACGTGAATATCAGAGGTTAATCAGGGTTTTGATCGCTTCAGCTTTCTCAAAGAAAGAAATTCTACCCTAGAATCCCGGGATTGGTGGGGCACAGAAATAGAAATACTAGGATATTGAACTGTGTGCAATTGTCCTCTATAAAAAGTTATTCATTACACTAAAACACTGGTATTGCTTTAACTAGTTAACTCTGAAAGCCTTTTCATTTGGACTGTTTAGCATGAAAGAAAATGTAGAGAAAAACTGTCTTTTTGGGAAATAGCTTCTTAGTGCTTTTGGAAAGCATTTCATGATGGCTTTAAAGACATTTTGCATACAAATATTTAAAAGTGGCAGTATTTATTCATCAGCAAGAAAGTGTTTTCACCTCTTCAGAACAATCAAAACATAATCCTTGAAATACTGGCATAAACAGGAATGACTTAAGCAATAATAAAGAACAAGGCATTCATTCATCATTTTGCAAAGCTGATAAAGCTCAGCTGACTTTTGAGGGGGATATATTTCTCTTTGACAAGACAAATAAAGTGTATATAAAATAAAGTATTTATTTGTTGTTTTAGTTTCATCATCATGTTTTTCCATTTTATATAAATCAAGAAACCCTACTGTTGTTTCATAACTTATATTGGGGAATTCTGACTCAGAACTTTGGAGCACGGAGGAAAACTCATTCTGTAGAATCCTTTACTCTGCTTAATTTCTGAGGAACTCTGGTGAGGAGAGCAGATGCAGCTGCTTTTGCATTTGCCCTCAGCTGACAGTATCTTATTTTACTGGCTTTCAACTTCACTTATCTACACTCATTTTTCATTTAGACACATGCATTTAGGGAAGCTTGAGTTCAGTCAATACACATAAAACCATACAGAAACAATTCAAACATGTAGCATTTTTTATCTATGAAGCACATAAAACCTAAATTGGCTGGGGAGTGTCAGTAAGAACAATTTTCCAGGAATCCATAACTACTCTGGGGCTGCACACTGTTCCACAGGTCATTTGAAGACTAGCTATTTGCATATGGGCAAAATCTATGTGCTTACATGATCAGTTAAACAAAATCTCCTGATTGTTGCTATCTCCTAATCCTTCTATCCATCGCTTGCATCAAGGGCTGCTATCCCAGAAAGGAGTTTTGGATCTATATAAGTCAAGCAGTGGGGATTCTAGGTTGAAACATGAAAAGACAGGTAAATTGGCCAACTTCTAGCTCTGCACCTAAAACAGACAGATTGTTTAATCATTGTATTACTTCTCCGTGTGTAGTCATAATCACAAAAAAGGCTAAACGGGTTCCATGTAAAGTAACACATGAGATCCAAGAAAGAAAAAGAACAGCACTAACTGCAACATTTTTGGTTTTGTATAGCAAGCATATGTATCTGAGATAAAGAAAATGGCTTTTCATATTCATCATCACTGTCTTCAGATAGGCAGAGGAGCAGCAAAACCACAAACTGTTCAAAAAGCAAAGCGAGCCTTTTTGAACAGTGTTCTGGACTTAAAGAATTGTTGTGATCTAAAAGGTAAGAATAAAGAGAGGAAAATAAGATCTTGGGATTGGAAATTATGTCTTACTGTTTATTATCCATTTTTTCCTCTCTTAGAGTAAGACTAAATAATTACTGAAAGGAGGCCCTACTTCTCTGGCAACTTCATTAGCTTTGGTACAAGAATTTTTGTAAAGCCTAGAAGGAGACAGAAATTCACACACAGATGACTCCAGCACCTTCAGTTGCAAACAAATAATCTTTCAATCACTAATTAGACAGACTTCTCTGCAGGCTCTGGCTTATATTATTTTTCCCTCTCCATAGCAAAAGAAAGGTGCTCCAATATAAGTGTATGAAATTATGATTTTTTTATTGTGGACCGAGAAGAGATTTTTGATGCAAAATGAGTGAAAAAAATCTTCCCTTCCAGTAAGCAAATGGAAAAATAAACCCCAACAAAATGCCTTAATAGGTAAACGAGTAAGGATTTTCTTGGCACTGAACCCAATCTGACCATGATGTGTTACTGAGAATATTTCTTATTCTATAGGTTCAGTATAGCTCTGAATAACTGCTCAGTTAATTTCATTTAAGGAGGCTGATAACTCATTATTAGGTGGTAGCCTGAACTAGAGAGGGAGGCCTCTAACCTGGAGTGAACCAGGCCACTGCAGCAATGACAAGGACTTCTAATCATACTTCTTTCATAAAAAGAATGTCCCAAATTGCTCTCCATGTCCAGCTACATTAATAGGCTATAAAATGAAAAAAGGGTTGTCTAAGTTTAATGCTAAAGGAAGTTATTGAACTGTAAGCTGCCAAGATGGACTTATTTATATTCACATGGAAAAAATTAACTACTTCTTTCCTCTATGTAATTTCCTATTCCCAGCATTAACCTGTAACTGTGATCTGGGATACCTGATGAGGACAGCTGATATCTGAAACCCTGGACATTGTACCTGACAGTGTACAAATATATTTTATGAACTAAATAAATAATGTCACAAGGAGGATGGGTCAGAAACAAGTTCTCTTCAACACTTCGCTGTTCACCAGCCTTCAAATCGTTATGACTGAAGCGTTGCCAGTGACACACGACCCATCCCTGAATGTGGCTGGGGAAAAACAGCAGCCTGGAAACAACCCAGTGATCTCTGGGTGGAACAGTCCCTCTTAGGAGGTCTTTAAAGTCATTTCAGTGTTGGAGGTCCCCAAGCTTCCCAAATGCATCCAAGGAGACAAGAGCTGATCCTGAAGGTCTGGTGTGAAAGCACACCTGTACACATTTACTCTGTAAGGTGGTCAGTCCTACTGGAATAGGAGGCAAATCAATGTAAGAACCTGGAGGGTTTCCTCTCCCCATCTTATATTGTATCTGCAAGGTCGGGAAGTACATAGGCTTGTCTAAAGGAGTGACACTGAGGGAAGGGAGGAACAAGGCTGCATCAATTTTACATACTGACATTTTCTCCATTATTAAAATTTGAAAGACCTATTTTACATTACTGGTCTCAGGATTTCTGGAAACATGCTGTGACTACATTACATCCATCATGCTCACTGGTGTGGAAACAGAAAAAGCAATGAATGAAGAGACTGTATGGCCTCTACCATTTGTTATCCCCAACACTGATATTGTACCTTTCGTTCTGAACTTCCCCTCAAGCTTTACAAACACTTCCACGATGTAAAAAAGAAGTAAACAGGAGAATCAAGTGCTCCAGCATGCAAATGCAGCCACCTGAAACTAAGCAATGATTTAATCAAACAGCAACAGCACACAACAGATGGATCACTGGCTTCTCCAGGGCACATTTTCAAAAGCAGGTGCAATGGGCAGGGCTTGAGAAAAATATATCTATTAACTGGAGGGCTAAGCCTATTGATACAGAAGCTGATGCAAAACACAAGGGACCGGTTAACAGTGAGGTTGAGAGAAAATGCTTTGGCAAGAAGCCCAGAACCCTGGCAAAGGAAACACCTGCAAAAAATCACATGTGGTTTATTGTACCAATACCTACATTTGCACATGCAAAACTGATAAATTGTCACTTCCATTTTATCCTATGTTTAATATTTGCAGTATCCCCAAATAGTAGAAATTCTTACCTCTCAGATCTTACATCAAAGAGACAGAGAGGAAGATAAGGTACATTGGGAAATTCAGCAACTCTTTCAGTCAGTTACTGAAGTGTCTTTTAATCATCTATAATGACACCACTCCTGGCTACCAGTGTAAAAGCATGTTTTTAAAAGGTCATTAGTGGAAAAGAGAAGATGCAAAAACACATCATCTGCAAGCAAGCAATTGGGAAGAAGCAGAGAAAGCAGAGGCGAAGAACTTAATAATGTGTCAAGACTAGCATGCTAGAGGAGCAGAGATGGCAAGGCAAATAAGAAAGCAGGCCACATCAGAGGGATAAGCAAGTCTAAAATTCTGATGGGCATATCAAGCAAGAATGAGACATTTATAGTGATGTGATTGTAAGAAGAAGTAAGTGGGAGGAATTTTCAAACAGGGCATGATATAGCCAGAAAGATAAGCTAAGGGGATTATTCCAGCAGTGTGACCTCAGATCTGTCCCAGGAACAAGGGCTAGGCAGAGATACTTGTAGTTGTTGAGAAAGAGCATGCAGTTGTGGGGTGTATGATCATACAGTTCCTATGTGGAAACATGTGTGTAAAACTTGTGCTTTTTGCTAGCAGGCAGAGCATGGATTAACTACATGATGCATTTACTTACAAAAAACAGGCTCTCCCCAACACCTCTTGTGCATTTTATAAGAGATCACCAGGTATTTTGCCTGTGAAATCAACATTAATGAATCAATGTCACAAAGGAACTCATTTGGCATTTTTTAAGGAATCAGCAACAACAAGCTGGGCAAGTGTTTAAATATTTATGAAAAGAGAATTTAAAAATGGACTTAATTTTATTGGCATAAATCACAAATCCCACTTCCCTGCAGGAAACCTTCCTTTTTCCACCTCTCATGATAAAAGCTCTCCAAGTATCTGTGTGTCCTTATCTGTGGTGTTGGTGTCTATTTGGCTTTTCGATTCTCTCATCACTCTCAAGGAAAACCCCAGATGTATCTCACCAGCCTTTGTCTGGCAGGCATCTTTCTTGAAAGAGAGACCTAACATAAAAACTGGGCTTGGAAAGCTGAACCACTGCGATAAACTCTGTAAAACACTACCTGGGAAAACTGACCTGCAAGATTTAGGGGCAAGGAATGGAAAATTAACCAGTTTATCTCCTACTCATTCTTTCCTTATATGCTGTTGTCCCTCTTGTTTGTAATGCTTCAAAATAAGCCAGGTACTGCAATTCAACTCCAAGTTATCATTAGTTCATGATATTGCCATAACATCCTTCTTGCAGGACATTAGTCTCCAACAGTTTACATTAACCAGGCCTCTCCATTCTTGGCATTTAAATTTACATACAGGAACACTGTTTCAGAGCATGCTTAATTCAAAAGCTAGATCCTTTAGCCACTTAGGCAAGCAGCAGTACGACACAAATATTTTCCCATTTCATCACAACTTCTTCATCAAAGCATCAGCCAGGATGATGTACACTTCAGCAGCAAAGTAGAGCTTAACTTAGTGCTTCAGGCAACATGGTGTTCCTATAGCCACAAATTCTTCTAACTCTTAGTTTTATCCTGCCATTCAGATCCCACTAGAATAACCACCAGGGTTATTGGATCACACCACAGGCTATTCAGAGCCTGATCTCCCAAAGGGAGGTCCTCCGAATTTTAGCCCAAAAGTAGCTTGTAATTTAAATATACTCAAATCAAGAAAAATTCATGAGAGCAGTGCAACAAGTAAAGGTAGCACCAGAGGTGTCTGTCTCCTTTTTCTTTCCCTATTAAAAAAAAAAAAAAAGAGGTCAAACATTTAGGTAAGTACACAACAGCACTGGGGTGGTGAGGGGAGGGGACAGAGTTTGGCAAGAGGCTTTGGACAGACCACCATGTTCTAGGCTCTGGATCACTTGCAAGCCAAGATCTCTACAGTCTCACCCACCCCCTCAGTAACACCTCAAGGAAAAGGCTCTGACACTGCTCATGTAAAAAAACAAGAAGCAAAGAGAAAATACTCTCTTGTTATTATTCTCCATATATATCATGAGAAAGTATAAATAAGTCTATACCATGTCAAAAATGTCTGTTATTACGAGCTAGTAATGCAGTATGTGGTATAAGTACAGTATTTTGTTCGATTGTCCAGTTCACTGTATGAACTTTCCCTCACGTATCTTACTCTACTTCTTATATGCATAAACCAGGTTGTTCAGTGTGTCTAGATAGTTGTATGGCTTTCTGTCATCCCCTTGCACCTGTGCCCTTCACAAACGGATGGATTTTATGGTTACTGGCCTCTGCCCACTACAGAAGGGAGAAGGGATGCATTGTCCACAGTCACACAACAGTAGGAAATAAAACCAGGTCTCATGAACTCACATGCCATGCCTCTTATATACCTTTCTACCCTTACCAAAGGAATCTCCCAAATTCCAGTTCTGTGCATCTTCCCTTCAGGCAAAGCTATTTCAATGATACCACATGTTTTTTGTAGCACTGTAAAATGCATGCTTAGAAGAGGCTTAAGAAAAGTAGTGGTTAAAATGCTGCAAACTATCACCACCTGTCTATGCTACATGTGTCACAGCAGCAGTCTCCCTTGCTGCTAAGTAGCAGAAACAACAGGAACTGGGAGAAAATGAAAATGGAAAAAGTAATTGCTCTTGACTACTAAATAGCTTTCCATGGTAAAACCTACAGTAGCACTGTAAGGATTGGCTGCAGCAAGCATTTCTCATCAATTATGGGAAGTGGAAGACCTTTGTTCCATCTCCTTACCACTGCTTCAACAGCAGGTAACAAGTAAAAAACCATCTTGATAGGTCTCTTGGGAATTCTGCCAAAATTTCTGATCAAGTATTACCAGAGGTATCTTCCTCTGGATTCAGGTCAGTGATGATGTCATAAGCAAGGACAACATGTAGAACTATTGCTGTGTCCTCCACAGAAACTTTCAAGGGTGTCTTACCCTGTGTCTAGGTCTAGCTTTTATGACACTGAGGCCTGAGAACATCTGTTATCCAAGAGTTTCCCAGCAGCCTCCCATCACCTCTGTGAGATATATGAAGGAGGAGGATGTAAATTCCAATTCTTCTTCTGGACTGTTGACATTACATGCAGTGGAGGGTATGAATTGCTTTGGCTGATCCTAAGAACAACGCCAACCCAAAAAGCATGGGTGAAAAATACAGGCTGGGTAAAAGGCTATCAAACAAAATAATTGATTATTTCTCACTGTAAAGAACTTCTTTCAGAAACAGCTTCCTGATCCAAGACTTGCAGTGTTTGGTACCTGGAGGGTAGAAAAGTTGTCATTTTCCAATCCTGAAGAGGTGCTGGAGGTGTTACAGCAGATTTTTGAAGTTAGATATAGAAACAGTTAGATGAAACCACTCATAGAGTGTAGGTGGCAAGAGAGTCTTTATTATGAAACAAAACAAAAAAAAAGTGATATTTAAAAGAAGAATTTTTCACCCACACAGGATGTTTCCTCTGAAAAAGAACTTTAAAAATGTCCCAACTGACTTGGAAGCATTTTTGCTACAGCAAACCAGAAATATTATATTATACGTAATAAAGTGGTGGCTACTCCATTCGTTTTGACTCAGGCTGTCTGACCAATTCCACCAGGCACCTCTCAGCAAGAAGCAGTGTACCAGCTGCAGCTTTGCCAGCACTGCCTGCTCTCCTCACAGTTTGGATCTGCACACTGCAGCTGCTCCCTCATGCCCACAAGGATGCTAAAAATACAGCATCTCTCCCTGGAGAACAAGAGAGACCTTATGTCTGATACTCTGGAAAAACACCTGCTCAGCTCCAGTTCAGATGGGATTGGATACCCACCAGTTAGATCACCCTGCTCTAAAATCTGCCCCTGCACGCAGATGAGTAAGACAGACAAGAAGGCTGAGAGCACACCAAGAAGTGTATCAGTAGTGTATGTGTGGTGCAGGCAGCCTCAAGACAGAGACACTCTTGTGTAACAGACTAGGAAAGCTGATACCTTTTTCCTGTGAAAGCAGATGTAGGCCGTTCCCAATCTGAGTGTGGGCAAAACTTGGCAAAAAGACTTCTTGTATTTCATTATAGCCAAAGGATCCAAGTCATGATCCAACAGTCTTAAGCAGTGCCATTTGTAACAAAGCTTAGCCAGTGGCAAATATTACAAGTAGCTTTTGAAAATGGGATTAAAAAATTGCACAACATGTCTCACCATACACCATCTGAAAATATCTTTTGCACTAGTTAATGTGTTGAACAATGTCCTCTCTGAAACAGCTTTTCAAAAAGTATTTGTTTCACTGAACTTACAATTTTCATTTTGTCAACCATGTTCCTTTTATAAGTGAACTAATTTACAATATTTTTAGTCAATTTTTAAAATAAAGTATGAAAAACTATTCAGAAAAAGAGAAAATAATCAATTTCAAACATCACAACATTTAAACTTGAAAATGCTGTGATTTTGGTTAGCTTTTTGTGTTTTTAGCAATTGCATTAAGCGGATCACAAGCCCTGAAAAAGTCAATGCTAACTTGTCATTACACTTGTCAAACGAGTCAATTAATTTAAAAATTAGCTTTCTATCAACTAAAAAGATAAAATCTCAAAATTTTGAGAATTTCCCTAAAAGTTTTCTAGATGAGTTAGTAAAGAAGTATAATGCTACACAAAACATGACAAAGCACCCAGTTGGGTACATCTTTTACCTTTGCCCCTCACTAGCTCACAGACTCAGTGATATGCACCTGATCTTAGTGTTGGTCATTTCCATTTTTCAATGCTTAATGCTCCATTTGAGAATAGAGAGGTGTTATGCTCACCTTCCCCAGATGCAGATTTGTATTTGGTATAGTAAATGTGTAAAAATTCCTCATCTTAATATTCTGAATACTATAATAACTCCAGTCTAAACATAAACATCCTTATGGTTTCTTAGCACCATTACACAAGTTTCATTTAGTTCAATTTATTAGGATTACACTAAGATCAAATTGGTGTGAAAGAGTGAAAGTTAGAGCTCTTAACTCTTCTACATGCTAAGTGGATCTTCCACTTGCAGCAAACTATCAGCCTAAACTATTTACAGCCAGATTCCAAGGTCACAACTTGGGCCAGTCTCCACTTTTCAATTCACTTCAAGGACTGAGTACTTCAGAACTTGGCACAGCAAATGCAGCACGTGCACAAGAGGCAGAGACTTCTCCAACATATTCACTAACTTATGGTTTAATTGTGGTTAAAACACAGCTTTTCTTTATCATCTTATTATGTCAGGCTCCGCGGAATTCAATTAAGGTATCTATTGTACTGGGGAAAATCTAAAACTGCATATCAGTGCTGTCAAAGGGTCATAACATAATTAGAGTTCTCTCCAGCAGTGCACCCGCTCCTCACTCCAGCAAACCTCTCGTTAAGCTCAATGAGTTTAGAAGTTTTCCAAACGGAGGGCAAATTAGTGTTGAACACAGCCTAGTGCTTCCTTTACCCAAAGGGCAAGCTGCCATCTAGTGGCAAGGATAGTCCAAAAATACCACTTCGTGTTTTCTGCAGGAAAACTTCATAAGGAAACTCTCCCACATGATACACGTTTCAGATTTAATAAGCCCCCGCCCCCTTCCCCCAACAATAAAAAAAACCCAACAAAATTTGCAAAACATCAAACACTGTATATCAGATTCTAATGACCTGTGCAAAGAGCCCCTAAGAAAAAACGCATTAAGTACAAAATTAATCTCTTCTAGTCATATTGCATTGAAATACATAATATATATGAGAAACTTATATCTAGTTGTGTAGCATACATTAAATATTCTGTTTCTTTCTCTAATTAACTGTTAATGAGAGATCCATGCATCATAGCTTCACAACCAAACCATTTGATACTTTTTTCATATACAGTTTTCACTAGCTAATTGCTCTGAAGCTGAAATAGGCGCTACAGACCACATAGTGATAACAGGCACGTAGAAGGCAGTAAGTGGAGGTGGGGGAGATTAGTTAGGAGTATGTAAGAATTAAGAAGTAAAACCGCAGTGTAACAACCATCCAGCTATGTTACAAACTGACACATATCTATTCCAGAAAGGTCACTTCTGTCTTTTTTTCCCCAGCCAGCTATTCCCAACCCTGTGCCTACATAACAGCTTTGACTCACTATTGAGGATGTGCTGAAAACTCATTTTTTGTAAGACTACATGACTGCTAGTGCTGACATGAGAGGAGTTGGGGAACATGTGATGGGAAGGGAGAAAAAGTGGAGCTGCCACTGAGTCATCAGGATCCTTATTCCATCTATGAAGCTACCCTCAATTTCTGATCTACTATTGACTTAGTGTAAAGAAGCTCTGTTGTACTGGGTCTGGCTGGAATTGAGTTTACTTCATGGAAGTCCACATGTTGCTGCGTTTTGGATTTGTGACTAAAATAGTGTTGTTGATAACACACCGGTCTTGGCTATTGCTGAACAGTGCTTGCCCAGCCTCAAGGCTTTTTCTTTTCCTCATGCTGACCCTCTCCAGTGAGTAGGGTGGGGACAGTGGGCACAAGAATCATAGAATGGTTTGGGTTAGAAGGGGCTTAAAGATCATCTAGTTCCAACCCCCTGCTATGGCCAAGGACACCTTTCTCCAGATGAGGTTGCTTGAAGCCCCATCCAACTTGGTCTTGAACAATTCCAGGGATGGGGCATCCACAATGTCTCTGGGCAACTTGTTTCAGTGCCTCATCACTCTCACAGTGAAGAATTTCTTCCTAATACCTATTGTAAACATACCCTCTTTCGATTTAAAGCAATTAATCCTTGTCCTGTCAAGAAGATGGGAGGGGACAGTGCCAGAACAGCTGATCAAACTGGTTAGAGGGTTATTTCCACACCCCACCCCCCTCCCCATATAATATCATGCTCAGCAATAAAAATCGGGAGTGGTGTTGTCTTCTGAGACAGTCATCGTAGCTGTTGCTGAGACAGACTGGGTATCAGTCTGCCTGTGGGAGGTGTTAAGTGATTGCCTTTGCATCGCTTTGCACTTTTTCCTTCACTTATTAAACATCCTTACTTCAACCAAAGTGTTTTCTAATTTTTGCTCCTCCTATTCTCTCCCCTGCCCTGCCTGGGGGTGACTGCGTGAGTGTCTGTGTGGGTACTTAGCCAACCCATTCCATCCATCCATCCATCCAATTAGCTTATCATAGCAGATACCACAGACAGGCATTTCAGAACAGACAGTCCAATACCACTCTTTTGCTCCATTGATAATGCAACAGTGTATTGAAAAGGCATCTCCAAGACAAGGAGGTCTTTAAATATACCCAAAGGCAAAACGAGGTAGAAAGAAGCAGTGAAGAATTATTGTTACTGGTGACAACCAGACAGCTGTTCTTTTGTTGTTGAAAGGGGACTGTAGCTTGTGCAGTAGTGTCTCTCGTGTTCCCAGCCTGCAATAAGCAATGCTAAAAAGAAATCTATTTGCAGAGGTGAACACAGAAGAAAGCTCTCTGTGAACACCAGTTTCTAAGCTACTTGCCAGGACAGCTTCACATCCTCCACAATCTTGAAGATACTTCAGTTGTATCCAGGGGAGCAGCAAGTGGGATCTCTTCCAGTCATCATCTGTTACATTTCAGCTCAGAGTGACTTCCCTCTATCCAGGACAACACCCAGAAATGCCCATTAGTGAAATGGGTGAAGTGACTAAAAAGACACTTAGTGCAAGCCATCCACAGCCTTACCATGGCCAGAAAAACTGGGTGCAGCTGGGCTTTCAACTGAAAGGAGTAAGAGCAGTCAGATGTAAAGGTATCTGTTGCTGTGAAAACACTGATGGCAATAAAAACCTCCATATCTGAAATATATCTGACTTATGGGAAAGTGCTGAAGAGGAAGAAAATTTGTGCTGAAGCAATGTAAGTTGGTGACTAACAACCAGTATGAAGCTGATGCCTCTGTGCATTTAGAGAGACTGCAATCAAAGCACTATCAGGAGCTGTCAAACTCATTCCTGGAGTGTTGAGATCTCCCTCTCTGAGATGCATGGCAGGAACTGCTCTCCGTAACTATTGAGAATGAAATACAAATAAAACCTGGTAATGCAATATTCCCCCTAAAGATACAGGATATTTGAAGCTACAGCTATGACACCCCCACAGACAAAGGACAAGATTCTCAAATGTGACTGACCTAAAAATAATGAAAAGCTTTTCAGATTTTTAGTCTTCAGATTATCAGTATTTTTGGGCACACTGAGGAAGGCAGAGGATTGCCCAGTTGTGGCTTGAAAATATAAAATCAGCTGAAAAATCCATTATTTCCCCACCTCTTAAATAATCCAGCTACTTCACAGTTTCCCTTATACAGAAACACAAGTGTCCTGAATGCACTCAGCTGTAGGCACTGTGAGAAAGGGTGCTTAAGGAAACACTCCTAGGAAGTTAAAATTGTAATCTCCCCACAGAGAGATGGTTCTGGATAAAGAAAACCATTCTCACCTGCATTCAACTGCTTTCTCAAATTCCTACTTATTAATCACCTTTCCCTTAAACTTGTCTGTTTTTCCTGAGAAAAATGTAAAAAAGACAAAACAATACTAAGAAAGCATAACTTCATACACATTGAAAACAAATGAGGCCTAGGTTAGTGAAAAGATTGAACTACCTTAACCAGAGATTCCATCACTTGGAGAGAGGGTCCAATTCCATTTGAAGTATATTGCCCTCCCTATATGGTAAGTGAATAATTAAATCCCTTCCCTCTACCAGCATACAGCTCCAGCCCACACTGTTCAGGAGTGGCATACAGCTTAATGGAGTTTACAAAAATACTGCCTTATATAAACAGCATATCAGAGATCTCAAACAACCCACTGGGCACTTTGTCCATTTAGGACACTTTGCTGATGTTTCAAACTAAACACTAAATTCCAAATCGGTTCTCTGTGACCAGAACTCCTCCATAATAAAGACTACTGCACTGAGAAACAACCCCCATCTCCAGTTAAGTAGCATTAACAAAAAAAATATAGCCTAAAATTCACACTCAATTTCTGCTAACACTGCCAAACTCCAACTGCAGGGTGGACACAGCATTCTGCAAAGATGAGAGCAGGCATCATTCTGAGGTCCAGGGGGCACTTCTGGTGACTGAGGGGCAGAAGTGGGCAGTGAATGGAGTGTGCCAGACACCCACCAGCTGACAGCCAGATTCCAAAGTTTCTAAGCTACCATGGATTCTCTTCCACAAGGAATATTTCCATCTGGTTCCTTAAACCATTTATGTGTCAACTTCAGGAGGACTGTAAAGGTGATAAAGACAGAGGATGTCTGGACTGATCACTGCTTGTGGTTTGTCTGCCTCTGTAAGGGACTGTGAGCACACTGATGGAGGAGGTTCTGCAGAGCTACTGAAAGTAATCAGAAAAGAAAGATCCATCCTAGTATCCAAATACCTAGGATCTATAAAAGCCACTAATGAAAGAAGGATGGTTGTCTTTGCAAGTATGTGCAAATGTTCCTTCCTGAAATGAACTTGGTGATGCTGCCACTTTCCACAGAGCGCAGCCTACAAATTCTCAGCAACTCTCTCACACTGCAGGTTTGGTGCAGGCAGGAAATGGGTGTTCAGGTCACCTATTCCAATGCAGATATGCACAGGGACTTTATCTACATGTCAACTACCTAACTATAAAGGAAAGATGCAGACATTAAAACCTGTTTTGTGAAGGGAAGCAGTGAGTTTCTTCAGTCAAATACCACAAACTCATTTACTTCAGTAGGGCCATGAAATCAGCCCAGATACAGCTGCTATATTCCCGAACAGAACCCTAAACGCAGATCTTATAGCTGCTGGGATATCTGCAGATGTGCAAGTGTTCAAGGCTACACATGCTGCAAGTATAGCAGGGGTGTGTTGAATCAGGGCTAGGAAATACCTCTTGATGGCACTTCCCTCTACTTCTGATATTGGATTACTTCCATTATGCTTCCATACTGGCTCATAAACTAGCTATGGAAGGAAGGTCGTACGCACCTCCAGGCATCAAATGCTTATACAAGATGGTTGTAGCTTTCTACTTTTAAGTAACAAATTTAATAATTCTACATAATAAGAAGATATACAACAAAGTCTTAAAAATCTAAACTGCTGATGAAAATTCCTTCCTCTGCATCTCCTCTGCACACGGAAACACAAACAAGCAAGTCAGAAAACATTATTTCCGAGTCACAAGTTGCTTTCCAAAGCCATGAGATCCCTACCAGTGCTAAATCCAAGAAAACTATTAGCTATATTCTGTTCCTGTGAACGGAACTGCTAGTGAAGATACGAGGGCCCATTTCAGCTGGCTGAAGCACTGTATGGAATGAGAGATTGAAAGCACGTATTCACTTGCTACTGCTTTCCTGCTTACACTTTCTGACGGCTTTGCTGGATTTTGTCACCGACTTTCACGTTCTTCCCGAATTCCACCAGCAGAGGGCAGCACTTCAGCGCGGTTCAGCCTGGCACCAGCCTCTGGAACAAGACCCCATCCGGACTCCTGCTGTTTATCAGAAAGGTTATTCCGGGATAGCTCTCTAGCACTGGCCGCAGGCCCAGCAGTTAGAGGCACTGTCTATTTAGTAGGTATCTCTGCCTTCCTGAGTCACCCAAGCTATGAAAGGCCATGGATCCTGGCTCTGTCCCAGCCTGACCTATTCAGGGGAAAATTAATCCTGCTTCAGAAGGCCAAGGCTAAAATAAACCCGTGCTTGCTGTAGAGTGGAGAGGTGGCAGGGAAAAGGAGCCTATGTAAATGCATGCTTCTCATCCCTTGCTATAATCAGCCTCCTCCCATCCACATCACTGCTGCTCAAACTGAGAACAACCTCCCCTGCTGAGCAGTGCCCAGTAGGAGAAAGTGCACAGCTCTAGGATAGCTTTCTCAAAAGCTATGTCAATGGGATTTCTTCTCTGAAGTTGAGGATATTTCAGAAGTGAAGGAAAAACGGGAAGAAGAGTACTCTGCTTAAGGTGTTTTTATTTTAAATCTTGTTTTGCAGAGGTGAGGTGCTGAACAAGAGACAAAAGTATTAATAACAAGCTGCTGGGTACCAGCGACACTGCAGTCTCAATTTTTCATTCTGTTAGCCTTTGCTGTCGGTGGATTATTACCAGTGAGCAAGAAAGACTGCAACTTCAAAAACGCCTCACAGAAATGAAGCATGGCCATTGACGGAAATACATGGAAGCCACAGGTCCTATTTTAAATTACATAAAGATCTATCTATTTTATTTGAACTGTTACTTCTGACCCGAATCACTGGTCTGGTTCTGTGCAGAAAAAGAGGGTGCCAGCCTAAAACACTGTGACATCTGAAAGGAAAGGCAAGTCATAAACAAGCAGACTCACTCAGCTTGTGGGTGACCTCTCTATCACTATGATCCTGGAAGTTACCTATGAGGTCCAGATGACTTGTCTCAGCTGAATATTTCAAGACTGTTTGAGGTCTGCATGATTGTTCCTATGATCTCAATTTCCCCCACTACATGTACTCAGAATATCCCTTTTTTTTTCTCTCCCATTATAGCTGTCTGGAAAATAGTTCAATTTCTTCAATTACGCTAAACCACTATAAAGGAGAAGAAATTAAACTGAACAAAAGGACAATTTTTACTGTGTTGACCTGCAAGACACTTTTACAGCATATATTCATTTATACCTACCTACAATACAGCTCTCCGTACATATGTATCAATTTCAAATAATACAGCAACATTTAAGAATGTATATTGATACAGTGTCTTCATTTATTTCTTATGATTTACAAGAAAGTATTAAACTGAATTCCCATTGAATCAGAAACTGGTAGTCATTCTCTAGGAATGAATGAAAGACAAATTGGTTTTTTCACCAAGCTGAGGTAACATACCACATAATCTAATTATTTCCCAACTTCTGCTTCTGTCCCTATAACTTGCTCCTTTTCACATCCTGCATATCAGCTCAGCTGGTAAAATTCAAATCCGAAGGAATTTTTTGGACCTGGGACTCAAACTAGATTTTTCCACACGGAGTTCTGATGCATAAAATACTCCATCAAGGAGTATTTTGTGGAGACACCATAAACTCTGAAAATTAAAGACTTTCTCTCCCAGTTTTCTTACTTAGCAGTATGGTTATTATCTTCAACACTGGTAACCCACTTACTGAGGCTGTTCTGCGGACACTTTTTTCCTTCATGCATTTTAATAATGTGTGGTGTGGACCTGGCCTTAATTTGCCACTTTCTTGTAATATATAGAAAGATTAATGCCTCGATTTATTATAAAAATATCTCTGGCATTATAGTCAATACATTTTGAATTATAACAACAATGTATTTCTGGCCTTTTCAACCAGCACATACAGTAATAAAAAATTGATGATTCAGTCACTGAGTAATATAATTTGTTCATTTCTCACTGTATTGAAAATAAGCTTGATTTTCTATCAGAATTTTTGTGGTAATAGCTATTGCAAGTATGTGCAACAGTGACGTTTACACTTAGTGCATTAAATTGTTTCTATATTATAAAAATATGATTACTTTGGTTTGCTACTGCAGTGCAGGTTATCTGACTGAGCATAAAGCTGTGATTCAGCTAAACATATACTGTTGTCAGAAATAATTTCAGTTTGTCTTACAATATATGAAAATAAAATTACTGTCAGCAAGACAATTATGAACTATTTCACAGCGGAAAGCCTAGCCTAAAGTAAAATCACAGAATGAGAAATTCTACAAGATATCTGAAGAAGGGATATCTCTGAGGGGTGAGGTAGCAATTTAAGCAGGAACTAATGATATTAACACTGTTACTAAAAAGAAAATTATTATAACCATGTATATGTGTATTCTCAGAAATAGCAGATGAAAATCAAATAAATCACTTAAATAATTTAATTCAAATCTGTCTGCTTGACACAATGGATTTTTAAAATCACACAGTAAAATCACACAGAGAATCAACTTAGCAACTAGAAACCAGAAGTAAAGGTTAGCTGAGAAACATAAACATAACATAAAAAGATCAACTTAAATAATTTTTGATATACCAAAATTATTGCAACACAAAGGATGATAAAAAAATCAATTGAATAAACACCAAGTACTTGCATTACCTTTAAGTACCCATAAGACTGATATTAAAATAATATTTAGAAGAGTAAGCTTGGGCAGAAAAAAAAAACGCCTAAAAAAGCTACAAGATTTCCTCATATACTCTGTTTTGCACCAATGTTGTATCAACAACTCCAAATGGTAATTTCTGGTTTATGTGAACCTCATAAGAAAGAACAAGTCTTTACAAGTCTAAGAAGAAGCAGGCAATTAAAGACTATGCAAGAGTCACCAGAGCTGTGGAAAGCTGAACGTGACAGTCATCAAACAGGGTATGGCACGCAGGATGATAAGAGTGTTGCACTACACAAAGAGGGCTGGGTGACCTACTAGACATTCTTCCAGCCCAAAAGATTTTTGGAAGAAGGCCATGTTGCAAACTTCAAGTCAGAAAAGTCAGTATTAATACTTTTGCTTTTTAATAGCTTTGCTAAACTTTGAAAACAAATCAGACCTATTTTCTAGGTCATGGAACTTAGGCAGGTGCATCTGAATTCTGCATTCACCAACCCAGTGTTTCTCCAGTCTGGAAACTAACAAACATAAAACAAACCCATTAAGTAAGCAGGAGAACTCCGTGAAGAACTCAGTTTCTTGATCAGGACATAAAACATATTCAGAATGCTACTGCAAAGAAGTGTTACTTGCCAGCAGCAGGAGAAAATTTTATTGTATATTATGGAAAATATAGAGGGCTTCAGCCCATAATTGAGCTTTGCTCTGATCACACAGCTGCCCAGACATTGTTGATTCTGTTTGCAGGTGTCATACCTTCCAAGAAATCTCATCAACACCATGAGAAGTGTATCTCTGGGAATGAACTGCAACATGTAGAAAAGTGAAGTAAAATGTTAAATATGTCTTACCACAGCCTACTACCTTTAGGAAGAATAAGACATAAACATGATAGAAAATAGAACATTTCAGGGTAGTAAATAGGAAAATGAAGCTTTGAGTATCTATGAAACATAACAGACAGGACCCTGAAAATACAGGCTTTTCTTTAGAGGCAAACCTTGACCTTCCCATTGCCCTAAAGGTCATAGTTTTTACATAGCTGTTATAGAACACAACCATCTCCAGATCTTATTTCTTTCATGCAAAGTAAGTTTCAACTAGAATTTTAAAAACCCCAAAACTATCTATCTATCTATCTATCTATCTATCTATCTATCTATCTATCTATCTATCTATCTATCTATCTATCTATCTACATCAGAGATCCCCTCAGTACGTGTTTTTTTCCTGGAAGCACAAAACCTGAAAATCACTGATTCCAAGAAGGGCTATACACTTGTCCATGTAATGATGTGTGTTTGGCAATGACTAAAGAAATTACTTTCTGCAGAGATCTACAACAAAAGTACAATATTCCTTTCAGCTGCAAAGTAGGCTTTCAAATTTTGCATTATCCTTGCTCTTAATAAGATTTACGGGTATTATAGGAATAAATATAAACTTGACTTTTCATATTGTTGCAGTAATTTATTTTGCCAGCTTACAATTTTGAGAAAGCCTATTAACTACTAGCCCCATTCTGCCACCCTTTACTTACTTTCTTTTCAGACCCTTTTCCATTGCCTTCCACAGGTCTTGCCTATGAATAAGGATTGAGTGAGGGCACAGTCCAGTGTGGATAAATTATTTTTGTAATAACAATGAAGTAGTGTGTGTGTCACATTATGCAGTTGCACACTAATAGTTGTGCAGAATGTTATTTGGCTGCTGAATTGTACAGCTTTATGTTAAACCTTTTCTGTTTGATTGAGATAATCACAAACAATCACACATGAAACCAGACAGGAAACAGAACTTATAAAACAATGAAAACTAGAGTTAGAATACATTTTTTACAGCACTTACTTAAATACCAAACCTGATTTCAGGATGTGTATTACCCCATCTACCTACCTATATGCATTTGAGCAGATTCCTACTTCATCCACTTCAGCCCTAAGAGGTGTTTCAGACTAGGACAACAGGCTGACCCTTCTGCTGATAAAACTCCCTCTGCTTCTGGCTCAATTTCCAACTTTAGCTGGTTGTCCTGAGCCATTAAAACATAGAGGTGAAGAGGGAAAGGAAATTAAAATACAAACAGCTTGTATGAGAGTATCTGGCAGAACTTGGAAACCTGCATTCATGCCTTGCTCTGACACAGAATGACCTTGAGCAAATCACTTTAATGCTTGATATAAAAAATATATTTACTAAAGAAGAGTCAGAAAATAGTTCATTAACTATTATGGAGTCTAACAGGTCATTACTTTGCTTATATCCATGACTTGGAAACTGTCCACAATACCTCTGCTTTTGAGTTTACCAAAATCTGTAATGTATACTGCTATGATTGTGGCGTGAATGCACTAATAATCAAACAGAATATATTCTAGAGTACTTTATATGTTTATGACAGCCTGTAGCATCCATTAATTATTTACTGTAAGGCACACTTGTGACTTAAAAGTTGTTTTTTATTCTCAAGGTATGTTGAGACCTGTGAGGAAAAAAATCACTTAGCAATCTTAGCAATACGGTTATTCTGTCTAAAGCATACCCAGTATGCTACCCATACTGTACAGTCCTGTAGAGAAGTGAAATTAATTTCAGAGTAAAGACTGCAATTTCAATTTTCCAAACAACTAGTGTAGCAGGAATTAGTACTTGACCGATTTGAGTCAAAGCAGTCTTGCCATACCTGATACTGCAAAACAGAATTGAACACGAAACTAACATTCTGAAAACTGTGTGAGATAAATTTCTGATGAGGAAACAAATCCTACAGGATTGGTGCTTGATTTGTTTCCTTTCTCCCTGGCTCCCCACGTCCCATTCTTTCCAGGGACCTTTTTCTTCTCCACCACTACACCAGAGCAGCCACAAGTGAAGTCAATGAAGCACTGAAAATTGAAAAAACATATTAACCTTAGGTTAGTTGCTTTCATCATCAGGGCAACTCTTAACGTTGCAGAGGACATTCAATCAACACATATATTTTCATTACTGGTTCAGTCATCAGGGAATGTCAAAAGTATAACATGTCTGGCCACACACCTGCATGAGAAGAATCAAGTCATTCTGCCTAACTTGGTTAACCTTCTTTGTGGGCTACTACACATCTCTTTTGCTGCAACTTATTTCTGTACTCCTCTACTTTTCCCTCCCCACCCAGCCTGGTTTCCTCTCTCTCTTTTTATTCCTTTAGCTGCTGCTTCTTGTTTCTTAAACAAACTACGTGAGGCAACAAGCCCTACCTCTTATTCTGCCTCCTTTTTGCCCTTAGTGACATTTGCCACACCTACATCTCTCTATCCCCACTCTCAAGTCTTTATCATTGCTCAATCAACCTTTCTTGCATTCTTCTTCTGTCCAGTCCACTGCCCAGTCCACTCCCCTCTCTTCTCTTCACTTGCTGCAGCTGGAAGATACACTTTAAGTATTTTCCACAGGCCTATTAAATCTCAAGGTCAACACGTCCTGGTTGCCCTTGCCTGACTCTCCCTCTTCAGCTTCAGTCTCCCAGAGAGACCTTAGTTTCTCATCCCATCCTACCCCTTACTCTCACACAGAGGCTGCCCTCACCATCCCCATAACTTTTTATCTGATTTTGAACCATATCTCATCTCTGGGAAGAACTGTCAGCCAGCCAGCCCACTCCTCCTGATCAGACTTTGTCTGTGATTTCAACTGACTCTTTTCCTTTCCTCACAATTTCTCACACACCCGCAGGAAGCTGCCAAGCTTCATGCTGACATCCTTGCTGACACCCTATGGGAGACACCCGTATGTCTCCTTGCCCTGGTGTGTTCGTTTCCCCTGCACCCCTCACTCAGTGCCCTACTCCCTGGAAGAGCTATGCCTTTGATGGTGTCTGCAGCTACCATTGCTTTCCCCTGATCTCTGCTGTTCCATCCCTCCTCTCTGATCTTTTCCCTCCCTTGCCATGTTCTTCCTCATGTCCTCTCATTTGCTCTTTCCATTATTTTCATGTCATCAGACTGATAAAATCCCATCTAATCTCAGCTCTTTGCCTCCTGCTTTATCTTTCTTCTCTAGCACAGACTGATTGTAGATTCTGTTTCTTACTCTCCACTCCTATCTCATGAAGTCTGGTTGCCAACCACCGCAGTCCGCCTTCAGCTTCAATTTCCTGGCTGGCCTGTGATCAGGTTTACTTCATCCACAACCATTTGATTGTCTCCCTTTCCAGTTATGCCATCGTTCTAACTTTTCCTCCTACTTTTCCAAGTTAAATGAAGATCTGGCTGCCTTTCACCATTTTTAATGCACTTTTCAAACATTCTTTTCCTGAATACCTTCAGCATAAGTCCTTGCCAAAGGAAATATTAATATGCTCACTTCCTACAAGTTTATTGCTTGTGTCATATGGTGGGCATTTTTTACTTCCTACTTTTACACCCCAAGCTTTTCCTGTTACAACATAACTTCTGATCTGTTTCATACTAATTTTCATTCACTTTCTCAGTGTTATTCTGAAGTTTTGACCTTCCTCCAACTCCTCCTCATGTTACAGACATGCTCTAATAAACAAATACCCTCTATGCTGAATCCCACTGCTATTTCCAGCACTGGTACTTCTCTCCTCAATACACTGCTTAAAATTATTGTCTGGTTTTCACCCTCTCCAGCTCAGTGTAGGCTCCTAAGACAGATAACACCAACACCCAGCTAAAATTACCCACATTAGTATCTGCTCAAAACAAAACTAAAAGCCTACACTCCTTAATTCTTCTTGATTATCTTTGTTGCTAGCAACCTCGTTATTTCTCTTCAGCTCTTTTCCTCATTTAGCCTGTTTGGGCTCTCTTACTCTCCTCCTCCTGACCACAAACACAAATGAATCTCAGACAAGGAGAAGTTATTACAATCCTACAAATCTTTCCTGAAACCACTCACATATTTTTTTCTTGGCATCTTGCCAATGCTCTGTCTACCCATCACTGTCTATGCTGGGAGTCAGGACTGTCTGACTGATTCCTTGTGCTCCCCATTGTATCTGCTGTCAGGCTCAGACTGCTGACTTTTGAGGAAAAGCTTTTTTATTTTTGTCTGACCTAGCCTCAATGTTAGGGTTCCCAGTGTCTTGAAAAGGTAATTAAACAAGGGTATACACTACTTTGGAAAAGTTGATCTCCCTGTAGTGTTTCAAGCTGCCTATTCATACACCAAAACACAATACAGTCAGTCACTAATCTCTCTTGAAAATGTAGATTTAAGTTATTATTTTTAGCTCTGAATTTTTAAGAACAAATTCCAGTATCTTTATGCTATGCCAGCAATGCAGAGCACCCACAAACTCAGCCTAGAAAGCCAGATAATGCATCCAAAGCTGCAAAGATCTAAGGAAGATGAGGCTTAAAAGCTGGCTTTCAATATTTCAGAAAGCTTGCATTTCAGAAAGCTTGCAGAACTGTTTTAATCATTTCTCTATAAAAGTATCAGTAACTATTCTGAATATCGAATAACACACACCAGCTAATTGTATGAAAAGCCAAAGGTCCTTTAGGTTTTTTTAAATGACATTTCCAGCTAGTGGAAATGCTTATGCTCATGCTCAAGCTGGTGGTACTGGTGCAGTTATCAGTAAGTTCCTCACAGGATACATATGAACTCTACAATAAGTAGCATAAACCCCCCAATTATCATACATAGGAAAGATCAAAAACAAGCATTTGGAACAAAAATCAAACAAATTAAGCCTCAAAGTAGTCAACAAAAGTCCTGGTACAGCTGTGCTTTTGTTAATACAGTTTGGAAGACCTGTCTCTCCTGGAAACAGACATCTGGGCTCAGAGAAGTGAAAACAGAAGCAGAAAAAGTGGCAACTAACTTGCTTTGCACTCCTTTAAGTACTGGCAGCCATTAAAAAATAGTACAGAAATACCTATTAAATCAAAGAACCTCTGTAGAGTGTGGTGATGATGGTACACAACAATAACTTCAAAACGTAACTGGAATTCTTTTGATAAAGAATTAAAATGTAATTTTTTAAAAAGCAATTTAAATAGTAATCAAAAAAATATTAAAATGAGCTAAGGCAAAGATGGTGGTGGAGAGGCAAGAAAATGATCCTTTCATGCTAGATTCCAACTCCCCTCCTTCCCCAGCAGCATCCCACTGCCACTCTCCCACCTCCCACTCACCACACACCAGTCAGTGGGGCAGTGGCTGACACCTGAGTGCACACACTCAGGAGACCCTATCAGTCTGGATACTCAGGCAGTAGCTGTGAGCATCAGTATCCCCTGGGTCTCTGTGAAACCAGTAGGAGAAGCCCCAAGATGTTAAAGGAATATTTACTTTCCTGTGAAGAGAGGAGACACCAGACATGGTGAGTGAAGCATAAGAAAAAGGAAAGATCAAAGGTAGCAAATAGCCACATATGTTAAACAAAACTCCCCTCAACTCAGTCTTATTCCAGGGATTCCCTATGCATCCTGCTTGTACCTGCTTTCAGTCCTTGCTTAGGGAAATGTCTCTTCAGGGGGGCTCTCTTACCCTTTCTTAGAAGCTGGGGACAGGCTCCATCTTTTCAGGATGGCCAAGGTGCAAAGGGTGCTCCTGGAAGTTATAGCTATCATCCACTTCTGAGAGCTGAGGTTCATGAGAAGAGACATCCAGCTCAACAAACATAAGAGTGGCAGAGGGTGAGAGAGACGAGGGATCAAATTTACCGTCTAATTGACTCATACTAACAAACACATCAGTGGGAAGAGATTTGCTGTCCTGGAGAGAATGTCTCATCCTCGTGGGACAGCCAATCTTTTAGTACCTACATTATAATCAATCCTATTTTCGTTATTTATACCATATTACTGAATCGAAGCAGACCTATTACCTTATGAATTGCTCGGTGTTACATTATCCTAGGAGCACATCTTCATGGCTTCTTAAGGCAAAGTTCTAGGTATGCACCCACAGCTTGCTGCATTGCCTTTCATGTAAGTATTCCACACAACCAAGTCACCCAAGAGTCATAAGCTCTTGCTTTCTTGTGAGGATCAGCCAGAAAGAACAGATGACCTGGGCTGATGGTTGGACTTGATCACCTCAAAGGTCTCTTCCAACCTTGATGATTCTGTGAAAAAGGCAAACTAGTGAGTTTGAGACTCAGTTGTTTCCTTAAGAACCAGACAGTGAATGAAGGCAGCATTTCACTACAGTCTTTACTCTTGTTTCACACCTGGCGTGAATCAAGCAACTTAAGCACGCCTGTGCTTCCCAGTCCTTTCCTGTCCCTCCCTCCTTCCAAGGGCACTGACTGCGGCTCTTGTGAAGGCCTGATCTTGCAGTGCTTAAACGAGGGCACAGTGCAGGAGGGCATGTTGTTTCCTCCTAGGGAAAGCTGTCCTGGATCATGTTGGGTATTTAAAGACCTCGATGCCTGCAAGTTCACACAGCACATAGAACATGAAGCCGCTCCCTGGCCTTGACTCAGGAGAGTTCCGGCCCATTCCTGGCCACTGATGCCACTGATGAAGGCAGCACCACGCCCCAAGCTGGCAGTGCCTCCCCGGCGAGCTTTGCTGTAGGGCACAACATCCTTGTGCCCCTCACCCCTGTGTGACTGCACAGCATCCCTGTTCCCCTCACCGCTCTCTGTGGGACCGCACAACATCCCTGTGCCCGCTCCCCGTGTGCCCTGCCGTGCTATTAATAATCGGGCACATGCTCTGACGGCGCGTTCCGCAGCCCAGATAACTTTAATTTGCCCTTTAGCCGCCCGGGCCCCTCATCCCTCAGAGCCCCCGCCCGGGGCGCGCGGCGGGGGCGGGGGCGGGCGCGCGGGGCCCAGCCAATGGCCGCGCCCCGGGGGCCGCCTCCTCCTATCGCGAGAGGCCGCGGGCTATAAGAAGGGCGGTGGGGGGCGGGCGGCTATTTGGCCGGGCGGGTGGGGAAGGGCGCGCTCGTTGCCTCTCTCCGGGCGGGGGTGTCGGACCGGCTCGCGGCATGGGAGACCAGGCACTCAGCTTCGTCAAGGATTTCCTGGCTGGGGGGATTGCCGCCGCCGTCTCCAAGACGGCTGTAGCCCCCATCGAGAGGGTGAAGTTGCTGCTGCAGGTGAGGGGGCGGCGAGCCGCGCCACGGGCATTGCCCGACGTGACTAAATATGGGCAGGATGGCGGGCGGCTCCGGTTACGGGGGAGCTGTCCGGGCCCTGCAGCACCGCCGGGGGACGGCGGGGGCCGCGCCGTGCCCTTCAGCGCGCGGGGTCACGGCCGCTCTGCCCTTCGCCACCGACCCGTCCTCCTCCTTCTCCCCGTGCAGGTCCAGCATGCCAGCAAACAGATCACGGCCGATAAGCAGTACAAGGGCATCGTGGACTGCATAGTCCGCATCCCCAAGGAGCAAGGAATCGCCTCCTTTTGGAGAGGCAACATGGCCAATGTCATCCGGTACTTCCCCACCCAGGCCCTCAACTTCGCCTTCAAGGACAAGTACAAGCAGATCTTCCTGGGCGGAGTGGACAGGCACAAGCAGTTCTGGCGCTACTTCGCAGGGAACCTCGCCTCCGGGGGCGCCGCCGGAGCCACCTCCCTCTGCTTCGTGTACCCGCTGGATTTCGCCAGGACCCGGCTGGCGGCCGATGTGGGCAAGGGAGCGACGGAGAGGGAGTTCTCTGGCCTGGGCGACTGCATCATGAAGATCTTTAAGTCTGATGGCCTGAGGGGCCTGTATCAAGGATTTAGTGTGTCTGTCCAGGGCATCATCATCTACAGAGCTGCCTATTTTGGGGTTTATGACACGGCCAAGGGTAAGAAGTGCATGGAGAGGAGTGACTGCAAGGGAAGATCCATCCAGTAAAGGCACTCTAGGGCACTTGGCAGTACAAGGACAAGCAGGGATTGGCTCAGCACCAGTTCAAAATGCAGTGCTAGAATACGCACAGGTGTTTCTGACATGCATTCCTGCCTCCCTCAACTTCCTGCTCTGAGCAGATACCTTGGGTTTGGATTGACTCCTGGGGTTGGTGGGTGATTGTTCCTTCCACAGCCATCTTTCCCACAACTCTTTCCCTCTGTACTGACTCTGCTCATTTGTTCTTGATGACAGGTATGTTGCCTGATCCAAAGAATGTGCATATCGTAGTGAGCTGGATGATTGCCCAGAGTGTTACTGCAGTGGCAGGGTTGGTTTCTTACCCTTTTGATACTGTGAGACGTAGGATGATGATGCAGTCTGGCCGAAAGGGAGGTAAGAATAAATGCTCCTATGGTATTCTGGCAGCAGAAAGTATCTCTTCATCGAGATAAGATGGGAGATACTGGGTATTTTTTTGTCTTATGGAGAACTAATGACCTTATTGGAATCCTTAAAAAAAACCCTATGGGAAACACATTGCTGGCTATTTCTGTCATGTTCACTTAAAGGACTGAGAAATTACTTGATTTCCATGTGGGGAATTACTTTTCCTTAATTAATTACCTAATTTTAAATTCTTGGCTATACTTTGCTTATCCCTTGTTGTTTAACTTGCCATATAACTTCAAGCCATCTGACCCTTATGTTTGTTTCCACAGCTGATATTATGTATACGGGCACAATTGATTGCTGGAGGAAGATAGCTAAAGATGAAGGATCCAAAGCATTCTTCAAAGGTGCCTGGTCAAACGTGTTGAGAGGCATGGGCGGAGCTTTTGTATTAGTACTTTATGATGAAATCAAGAAGTACGTCTAAAACTTAACATCGAATGTAGTAGTTCAATTGTTCTCAATCAACTTTTTTAAAAATACGCTCTTGTGATGTAGTGGACAACAAACTATTTCCTAGGGAAACACTAAAATTTGAGTAACGTATCTGGCAGAGATGAGGATGCATTAATTTAGAAATTGTCTACTACATCACAGTTACATTTTATATGAGAATTTCTCCAGAATTTGTATTGGAACCTGTGTGTATATATATTATCCTTCAAATTGCAGGTCATAGATTTTATCTAGAGACAAGACTTAGGTGGTCTATACCTAGTCTAAAATCTAATATTGTGAATTCTTAATACCTCATTATAAATATTTATGGTATTAAGTAATGTCTCTAGCTACCTAACAGTGTGAAGATATTTACAACATGAATTAAAATCATGTTTTCTCCTAAAGATCTATTTTTTTAATAAGATATTGAGAAGTATGTCTGAAACTATAAATTATGCTAAAGCACCAAGCTGAGTTCCTAACTGCAGCCTCTTGACTAATTATACAGTCACATGGTTGAAGCCATAATCTGATTTTTCAAACATACTTTGTAAAATATGGAAGTACAGTCTTTCAAAAGTTCCCTCTATTGTCACAAAGCAAAAAGTTGTCTGCTCTGATGTTCAATTGAACTAAAACTGAAATGAAATAAATTAATATATTAATGAACTTTTTCCTGTTGTTTTCAGTACACTGAACACATTACAAACATGTCTTCTAAGGTGATGTCCTAATCAGCACACTGCTAGTGACTGTCTCTTCAAAGCTTTTTCAGCAGAGCTTTAGGTAGGTGAAGTGGTTATTGATAATGCTAAAAGTTGCAAAATCAAGTGGATTCAGTTTGAGGGGTCTGCAGCCACCTGTCTTACAGATAAGCTGCCATATAGTCTTAGCTGCTTTGATAATTTATATTGCCCTTAACTTTGAAGTGTGTCCTTATTGAAGTCATTGCTGCTAATTTTACTTGAAAAAGTATTCTAGAATGGAATACTCCAGAGTTAAGATATCTACACTTTCAACTTCACCATTACAAACACACTGAGCTATTAATTACTAGTGATATCAGAACATGCTCGGTACAGTTTCTAAACTGTAGAATCTGTGTGGTTGTGAACTCACTGAAGAGTAGGCTGTCTGATTAGGCAAAGGAGAGAAAATGAGTTGTGGCCATTTCAGTTTTTAGTTTGACTATATATAAATGAATCTTTTTATGTATCCATCTAGGCAAAGAATCATATAATCATAGCATGGTTTGGGTTGGAAGAGACCTTAAAAACCATCTAGGTCAAATCCCCTTGCCATGGGTAGGGATTGCTACTAGACCAGGTTTCTCAGGGCATCATCTAACCTGCCCTTGAACACTTCTGGGGTTGGGGCATCCACAACTTCTCTGGACAACCTGAGCAAACAGGTAAGACTCAGAAGTAATAATCAAATAAACTTTTATTTTACTTTCATATTTTACTACTTCATATGTATGCCTTCCAATTATCCCTTTTCTATACTTGAAACATTTATTGTCAGATGCCAGTAGTTCTGGCTCCCTGCCCCTTGGCATGACAAGCTCTATGTGTCTGCCACAGGTTTTGACCAGCAACTCTATTCTCCCTGAAAGCACAGACAAGCCACTGAACAGTGTCTAGAAGCAACATCTATCTACCTGAAGAACTGAAGCATTTTCAGGAAAAAATTGGAAAAAAAAAGATACATGGTTTTTAAATTAACCAAATTTATTTTTTTTTGTCCCAGGACAAAACCTGGCCTGATTACATCTCCCTTTTTTCATGGTCACTATTGCAAACACCTGTTTTTCTAGACACCTGGACTGTTTTCTTTGCCATAGTAAATAACCACAGTCACAATCTATCAAATTCTAACTTTGTGAAGAATATATTTCAAGTGGTTTTCCAAGTGCATTAGTCTTCCTCAAAAACTTTAGCTGCCAGTTTCCCTTCCCTTCCTTTTCTCCTTCCTTTGCGCATTCCTAATGGTTCCTTATGAGAAGCCTGCTAAGGTGCTCCAACTCTCCATTTTACATTTAGCTCACTGATTAGGTTTTAAATGGCATTTGGATGTATTAGAGAAGATCTAAGTTGACTACAAAGATGGCAGAGACTGACAGACTGTAATAGGTAGAGGGACCAAACCATGGGGGAAGTGTATTTATGAATGAATAAGGCAATTAAGAGGCAGCAAAGAAACTTCCAAGTAAGTACATGAGAAAGAAGCTACATTCTGGAAAAGCAAAAGGAAAAAAAAAAACAGATGAGGGAATAAAGACTATTAAAAAGGAAAGTGAGGAGTATCAATGCAGGAAAATTCCACCAGGGTATGAGACACTACATGAAAGAAAACATACAGAAATCACTTACAAGTAAACAGCTCCTTATTTCTACTTGAATGCCAATGCAGATGCTGTGGCAGACTGCAGGCAGCAGTCTCCATAAAGGCACTTTCGTCAAGAGTTCAAAACTCCAGGAACCATTCCCCTGAAAGCAGCTCTGCGCTGAGTCTATGGCACTCAGTGTAACCCTTGCTGAAACTATAATCTAAAATGCAGCTATCAGTTCTGAAAGCCCAGAAATTAAGACTTTGCAGATGGTCTCTAATTTCTATTTGAACTCCCGTTGGCACAGTCAACTGATACTATTCCTTTTGCATCTTTGCAATACCTGGTCACAGGCAAACTATACAGGCTAAAGCCTATGACAAGCCATTATTCCCTTACATCTAATACTTGGAACACTGGGAAACCTGTGGTATTTCTATTTTTTTCCATGTACCAAGCTATTCAACCTCTTTTGCACCTTAATACCATTTACAAAATTCTGAAGGAAACCACTGCAATGACAATTCATGTTAAATATTTTATTTCTTATGATTTACAAATGACATACAAAATTGACAATCTTTCATACCAAAGTTAAATAAGATGAAGCAATTAAAGGTAATCAAAAAAATTATCATATGAACACTGAGAATTATTTAAACTGTGACTGATACTCAGATTCAAGGACAAAAATCTTTAAATAGTAATTTTAATTAGCACAATAATAAATACAGCAGTACTATACAAAAAATTCCTTACAGTTCCTATCCATGAAGAATAATTGCAATATAAATCTGTTTGCACAATGCTGCTTAAAGTTAAAAGTTCAAATATTAACAGCTAAATTTGATCTGCAGGTCACCAAGTGCAGCAGCTCTACCAAACTATCACACAGGACCAAGTAAAGAGTGTGTTACAATGCAGAATACCCGAAAGCCTAAGCCCTCATGCAAGCACGAGCAAAGACTAATAAACTTTTCTTGTCATAGGGCTAAGACCCAGCATTACCGAATACAGCTTTTTTAATTTATTCATAATACAGAGTTTTCTTGTATCTCTCCTGTGAAGAAGCTGGGAAAGCAAGCAAGGTTTCAGCAATATCCACAGACAGTGGCATCACAATTTATGCTCTTTATAAGGCCACATTCCTACAAAACGAGCTCACTGAAAGTTTGCCTTTATATATAGAAATAAACCACACCACCTACTATTTGTGATTACCGACTCCATTAAATTTTACTCCACTTGTAAATGGATGTTGCTACTGGAGCTTACCTGACATTACTACAAATATTTGGTATGAACATGACATTTAAAAACAGGTTAAGAAGCATAACAAGACTGCTTTCTGCTGGATTTTTTTTTCTAATAAATCCTGGTTAGTAGTCACTCTCAAAATCAAATACTCATGTTTCCTGCAGCTCAAGTTCATGTCTCCTCACTGAGAAGAGCAAAAACAGCCATGAAACATTTCCTTTGCTTAATATTCTCTAGGTTGAGAAGTAACTAGAACTTACTATTGTTTACACTGAATCTGAAACTGCTGTTCACTTCAGTCTTTACTCTTGTTCAAATAGTATCAGATGCTTCTTTCCTACACAAATGTCCCAATACATCTTCCAAAATCTAGCACACAACTTCCCAAATCCTCTTAATTCTGGAAGATACACAGCCTTGCGTACTCCAGACGCTGAACGTTGAAGAGTGGCAAAACACCATCTTCTACAGCCTCAATGTTCTAGCTCACCATGCAGGAATACACAATCTGCTTCCCACTGCTTCATGCTACTGTTAAAGATTCCTGCAGTCACAAGAACATGACCCACAAATTTCAGAAGGCTTACATAAAGCCAGGATGAAAAGTAAGGATAATCCAGGAATGAAGCATATGCTTATGAGTTTAATGCAGTATTTTAAAGAATTAGTAATATTTTAAAGATTTTATTTACATTTTGCACCTATAGTGCAGCAATTCTGTCCTTCCATGTTATGGATACAAATTCCACTTCTGAGAATAAAATAATAGTTAAACTTCTATTTAACTTGTCCTTTTAGATACCTCCTTCTCTTTCCTAAATTCTTCTGTCATGGAAAACACTGACTGAAGGGAAAGTGTTCACTTAAAACCATTTTATAAGCAATTATATTAAACGCAATGCATTGTACTCACTGAACAATGCAGAAAATATTCTTGCACATAGAATTTACAAAAGCACTAAAAATAGAAGTCTGAGGATCATATCAGAATGCAAGGCAAAGAACACACTTATAACCAAGCAGCATGGACATTAGTGGGTTTAGGTCTCTGTAATGCCCCACTGGCCGAATCAGACATGGTCTTTTCGTTCCTCTTGCTCAGTGTACTTTGTACAGCGGATGATCTTGAAGTTCCTCCTGTTAACACACACATACACAGAGAATGCTTGTACTTAATGCTACCTTAGTACTGCAACACTCATTACCAGAGTTTACAGAAAAACCTAAACAAATAGTAAATTGAATACAAACCCAAAATTTGTAAATGAGTTACTTGTAAAAGACTAGGACAAAGAATTCAAGCCTGTGATTCTTTAACCCAACATGCATAGCTCTATAGGGACACATCTACTTCCAAATCTTACACACACCATTATTGAGAAAAACAAGGCTACTATCAGTATATCTACATTTTCTGAATAAGAATTTGAACCTTTGTTGAGGTTTTTGTAGGTTTTCTGGTTTGATTTCTTTCCCCCTTCTCCTTTCAATAAAGGGTACTGGCAAAATGAGGAAAACTTTATAACAAGGATTTTTTTCTTTTTTGAAAAAGATGATTGACAATATCACTTATTAGAAATTTAGGATGGCAACAAAACAATACATACAGTCATCATACTTTTAGTATGATTAAAAGAAATCACTTAAATTACTTCTGTGTGATCAAAAGACAACAGAGAAAGGAACATATTTGCTGTTATTAACAGTAAGTCCTTCACAATTCTGAAACGCATAGAAATGCAATAATCTGCAACTTCAAAGTACTCACTCGGAGGACTAAGCTGGGTGAAAGGAGATTTGCCCCTTCTCACAGAAGGTGAAGAACTCAGGTAACTCATCTGGCGCTGATAGTCCCTCAGTTGTTCAGAACGCCTCATACCAGCTGTTGGTTTCACTGCTTCCAGTCTTTTCAGGAAAGCCTTAATATTGAAGAAAAACATGAAGAAAGAGAAAGAATGAACAAGATGTGACAGAAGAAACACTCACAAATTGATTTTTATTTGAACTGCAAAAAACCCCCAAATTTTTAGCAGTGCACAACATGAACTCCTCCACTGGTGACCAGCATAGGCTACTCCCACTCCCACTCAATTATTTTCTCTGCATTATAACACAAACTGTAATTATCCCTTGCACATCATCAGTTCTATACTGAGTACATCTTTAGTACCTGATAGTTCCCTGTAATTTATGGTGACTTGAAACAATACATCTGTTTGGTGTTAGTAAAGGTAGTGAGGAACTGGGCTGCAGCCTTCTAATCCTACCTTTGGTTAGTCCTCCCTTCTAAATTTCCAGAAGGATGAGAAATTAGGCTGGTTTTTTTAATCTTTGCTTTGCAAGCATACTTAGACCATTTTATATTGCCCTATATGATCTCCAGAGAGAATTACTGACCTCAATTCTGTGAAACTAATTTCAAAAGGAAAACACAAACATCCATCCACAGGACACTCTTTGTTTTATCTATAGTGTAATTTTAAGAGACTCTAGTTGAAATTATCGATACAGACATAATTTCCTCATGTTGAAATTAGCCCTGGCAATCATGTAGCAAGCAATAAATTGGAATAGCTACTTAAACACTATTTGTGAGATATAGTTTCATATTCTGCATAATTATTTCTACTTGAAACGGAATTTACTGGTTTAAGGAATTTTGATAATCTAAAAAAAGAAACTGATAGCAGGACAAATTGGAAAGTACCCAGCTACATGCAATTCCCAATTAACAACTTCACACTTTTAATATATTTCACCTCTAGTGATTGCCTCATATAGATCTATACATTTCCTCTACTAACTAATTTCAATTCATCTGATGGCCTACAAACATTTGGCAATGACACAACCATTGCTGGTCAGGGTTCTGACATGCATCCTATGAGAGAGACAATGCAAAACTGTGCTTACGAAAGTCTCCAAAGTACTAAAAATACTTATGTTAATAGGATGTATTGTCTAGATGCATACTGGTATGGTAGAAGTCAAGAAGATCTCTGTATCACCATTAAACTGCACCAGTCATGTACTGGTATTTTTTTTTTAAATAAGAATAAACAAATTTACAAGAAGTGACTCAGGAAATAATATAGCATTCACAGGATGTCAGTTGTCATTGTCTAACTGTAACAGGAATCTATAAACTCTTGGTAGTTTATTCATGGGCACTAGAAACTTGCACAGAGTACACAAGAGAGAAAGGACAAGTCATTTTGGCTCAGATATAACATGTCACATGTGCTTGCATCAAGTGCCAGCCAGTTCATAGTCAAGTGGAAATACCTAAGTAAGCAAAAGTCAAAGGAAGGACTTCAGCTAGAAATAGCTCTTCACTAAAGACAGTTACAGAACATGAAATGGTAACTTGTCTCTAAATGTTACATCCAATGTTTTACTAACAACTTTATCTGCATCTCCTAATATATTTATATACATTTAGAGTTGCAGAGATCACTCATTTACCTTCAGTATTAAAAATGGAAGTTCCCACTACATTCAGTTCCATCACAAAAGGATCAGGTAAATTGTAGAAATGACTTTCCAATGAGTCAAGCACATTACAAGTCTATACTCGACTGTAACAGTGTCACAGAATTTGCATAACTTAACACTGCAGTGATTTCAAGCTTGATTCTGAACATACAAAAAATATATATATATAAATTTTTTATATATATGCCCACTTTATTCTAGTTTAAATACAAATGACTGCTTTTGCTTTTATGCCTGTATTTCGACAAGTATCAAGTCCCCATTACTAAAGGAAAAAAAAAAAAAAAGAGACCTCTCAGTACTAAAATACTGCTTTTCGAACAGGTTATCACTGGACTTCATTTAGCCCTGAGCTATGGAAAGAGCAGATACAGATTTTGTGGTGCAGAGGAAAGCTCTTCCAGAGAATGGGAGAACAGCTCCTGTGGTTCCCTTGCCCTCTGCTGCAGATTGTACCAAGGGCACGTCAACTTACGCACTATTTGCAGTGGTGAATTTCAGTGTTTGGAGAACAGCGTGCTGCATACAGAAATGAACTCATCAACACATTGAAATGGCAGTCCTGACCTACTAAGTCTGTAATCCAGAACTAATCCAATTCTTATGTTTTTATTACCAACCCTACAATCTTGTGGTTCTTAACTGAGGAACTACTTTGTGCAATGGTACAAGAACCTTGAAAAAATGTTCTATTTCAGTTATACATATAAATGTACTAATTCTTTCATTATGTTCTCCTTTTGAGAATCAGACTGAAGACAGCTGCCACTTTCCTTGTTGTTTTAAACAGGCTCTCTGGAGCCTTAATCATGCATCACTAAAGTAAGTAGAAATTTCATCACTGATCTAAATAATCAAAGAATCAGATCACCGAACATTATCCAGATGTTTTGAACAAAATCTGTTCTCAATCAAATTTTAAGGAATAAAAAAGATTAGTATCAGACACAAATGGCAGGAATGTTATTAGTTGCTCTAAATTACATTGTAGCTCCTCAGAGCTCTTGATTTAAGCTCAATACATATATAGTATCATACCATTGATGAACTCCCAGCTTGGCAAAAGACTTCCCAGGCTTGTATTTCTCCCATCTTCTTTTACTTTAATACTGAGTTTACAGTAAAAGATACAAGAAAATAAACTACAGTGGGCGTTCCTGCATGATTACCTTCTAGGAATGGAATAATCCTTCATAAATCTAGGCATCTGGACATAGATAATTATCTATAAAGACACTAAAATACCTATTGTCAATGATGGAAGGAAACATCAGATTGCCAAAAAGCAGAGAACAAAGAAACCCAACAAAATTTAAAAGTTGCTGCTATACAGTAGGCCAAAATAAAATCTGTTAATTCAATTTTGGACACATCAGGAGAGCACTGAAGGTAATTCTAATGCTCTCTGTCAGAAAAAGGAAAAAAATTGGACAATGCTCACAGGCACTCTTGGGGATGTCCTGTGCAGGACTCAATGATCTTTGTGGGCCCTTTCCAACTCAGCATATTCTGTGATTCTGTGAAATACAAAATAATCAGGACAGACTTCCCTGGAGCTGTGTTGAAAGAGGAAGGAAAAAAAATCACTGAAAATGTAGCACTCTTAATCTGAGTTCAGACAGAAGGTAGCAAAATGTTACTTTTTCTTTGTTTACTTTGCTTTTTAAAAGCATGAAGGCTTCAGTTTCACCTCCTCTGAATCCTACCCAGCTGACTAGTGTGCCTTGACAGCTGTTCAAATTTATTTATATTATGCCTCCTCTAATGTCACTGCTGTTAGTGACCACACTGTCCCTTTGCAGAGTCCTGGTGGGGGAGGGGGGAACAGATAACTGCACTCAAGGACAGTTTTCTGTTATGATCAATACAAAAACTTGTAATTTCCTTTAATTGCCAGTTGCATTAACTAGCTCTAACCTGACAAACTCTAAATGTCAAAAAACTCCTCTAAAGTTCTTCAAACCACAGGAAAGTCTTTTTAACTGAACAGCTATCAAGTTTATGTGTGGCTGGCATCACCATCAGGAAAGCAGGCTAAGAGTACAGAAAAGAAATATCCCACAAAATCAAGCAGTTTGCAAAATACTCAAAACTCTCCTTGAACATGCCAGTTAGTCTTTATAATTACCACAGCCTAAATAATATCATCACAGAACTGTACTATATTTGTACTGTACCGTAGTGCCAATCCCACATCCTGACAGCTTCCCCTGATGAGAGGGCTGTGGAAACCTTTTTTTTTGCAGTGCACTTTGTAATCTCAGGAAATACAAACATTTTGTCTTTCGTCCTGGCATACAACACCTTTGAACCTACTAAGTGAAAATATCATATAAAACCCTGTGTGTTTGTGTATCTGAGGAGACACCAAGCTAAGTATCTCTGAGTTCCTAAGACCACACAGAAGACTACATTCTTTCACAACTGCATTCTCTACAGCTTTCTTCTCCAGACTCGGACCAATAAGGCTGAACAACCTTGGTATTCTTTCTACAAAGAAAAATGTGCAGCATCCATGGCCAGCTGATACTCTCTGACTCCATGGGTGGTCCTTAGGGACAGGACAAATGGAAGGCAGAGAAAAAGCAGTGTGGAATACTTTTAGTGAGGGAAGTACAAGGTGCCCAGGTGCAACCCTGATGGACCAGTGCCCTCCTCCTCCCATTTCTTTCCAGACCTAGAAGTTATCTCCCTGTTTGCAGCACGACACAGATGGTAGGACAGGCACTGTGCAGTACAGAATTGAAGGCATATTCTTTCTACATGATGGCAGCCAGGTAGGGGGGTGGCCAGAAGCACTATCCCTCCCCTTGCCCTCACAGCACATCTGCACCATTAAATCAAGGGGAGACAAATGAATACACATTCATTTACATTCAGAGCAGTGCAATAAATGTATTTCTAAAGGAGGTTCAGGATTTCCAGCAGGACAAAGCCAGCTCAGACTGCAAGATAAGGAAAACAGCCTCCCTGAAGGATCTTTGTGCTTGTAGAGGCCACTGACTACAGTAAGTGGTGGGGAGAAGCATTAATAAATCTGCAGCACAGAGGACTTGGGGAACCACAGAGGTGAAAAGAGAAAGACTGCCCTCACAGAGAAACACAATAAGGAATTTATTTGTGTGGAAGGGTGACTATACTGGAACTGAGATCAGAGTTGGATCTGTTGGGGCTTAGGGTTCATTTTGTGGGAATATGAGGTGGGGGAATGAAGAACACGGAGTGTTATGTGCAGAGTCATAACAACATGGGGCAGGAAGAATGCACATGGATGCATAGACAGACCAAATATCCACAAAAACCAACAACCTTATCTCCCTTAAGCTAAGGTTTGAGAACTGCTGTACCAGAGCTGCTGAGTGAAATTCCAGTGTGAACTGAAAAGGTCACTTCTTCCCTAGGAATCTGCCTGAACACAGCAGCTTAGCTCACTAAGGTCATCTAACACCTAAATCCTAGCCAGAATTAATAATAATGATAAAAAAACCCCAACACAAAACAATATAGAGATATGAATTACTTCTAAGTTCCAGTGAGGTGACTGAAGAATGGTGTGATGGCTGCAAATCTGTATGTCAAGGTCCCCAAGCACTTACCTGTATACACCAGTATAAACTTTTGCATTACACAATAAACCATTAAATGTTCCAATGTATAGTGTCCAGTCCATGAAGCTGAGTGTCTTCTTTATACAATTAATATGTCAATACACTTAGACACACTATATGCAGACATGGGAAAAAAATAACACATCAGTCACACTTAAGTCCCTTTCCACTGATGAAGAGGCGGGGTTGAGTAGGTCTTTAAACACAGGAGTAGACTGTTTTCTGAATCAGCAGCATCCTCTACTGGCAAGCATGGCACTCTGGTCTCGCTAGTTCAGATAAGCCAAGAAAAGCGGGTTCCACTTACAAAAGCACACAGTCAAAAGCAGCATGTACAAAATTCTGGCATTAATTTTAGCAGCAATCTGTTTTGCTAATTGTCCTTTTTCCATAAATTGCTAATCAGTACTCAATAATTACTATTCTTCAGTGCAATGCATCTTTTTATTCCAGCATAGCTCTTTCTAACACAGTCTATGGGAACAACATATATTCCCTGTACCTCCTTGCACCCTTTCACAAAGCTAGAGAGCACCAAAACATTAAGAATCCTAATTTCCTAAAATTGGACTTACTCTCCCTGCATCACCTCTGATGCCAAATGCCTGCACCAGAAATCAAGCTTTCTGATAACATTAAGCACACGCATTACTCCAAGAATGTTCTAATGGAACAAGTGAAAGTTTTCCCTAGACAAGTTGTTGACTTCAGGGCAAAGAATTATGAAAGCTGTAAACCAACAGGGGGAAAAAATAAATCTCCGCATCACAACTCTTTAACCCCCTGCAGAGACTACTATTGTAGATTTCTGTTCTTGAATTATTTACAAAACTCTGCATCCTTCTCCAACAGATTTCTCTAACGTGTATCAAACAGCATATCCAGTATGCAGTACCCACAGGCCTTGTATAAAAGAATTTCTGAGAAGTAATAGAAGCTTGATAAACAAGTTCCATGGAATTCCACCTCTTCAAATACATAAAGGTGAAGAAAACTGCTGACCAGAAGAAAACAACTTCATAAAGCAAATACTTTTGTCTATAAAAAGCAAACAAAAAAAATCATCCATAGGCAGGATAGGGATGCTCTTTTATTTACAGTCTCAGAGAAAAGCATGCCATACCTGTGATCCCAAAAGGCGGTGCTAGAAAAATCAGTATGTTACAACTATGATGCTCTAGGTCACACACACTTCAAGCAGAATAAAAAAGTAAACAAAATTGCTGAAAAATGACAGCAACATTAAACAAAACGTAAGACCTCTACTGATGAATCACTGCTCCAAAAACAGGAGTAGAATGTAACATTCTGAGTCTGGGGGAAAGAATAAACCAAATGTTTATATAGTCTAAATTAGCACAATGCCCTAACAAATTCTAGCAATTTTTTTTTATATCAAACATGTCTGTCCATGTTGCTGACAACAACAACAAAAGTATAAATGAACAAGTAAACGAAGATTGTTATTTCTTGGACTACACACAACCACCATAAACCTCTAATGTGTACTAAAACAGCAATGTGTGAAATGACTATATGTATTTAGATTTGGTTCATTTTTGATCCAAAAGGTGAAAAGGCAAGACAGTCTTGAACAAATACTGCAATATATCATAAGAAAAAAAAGTTTGTGGCTCTATTGTAAAACATCCTATTCACCAATTTACTGGAATCATCTACTGTTATGCAGTACAGCATATTACTGTTACATCCTAAGTGACTGTGACACTTCCTCCCCATAGTCTAAGAATACAAGCCTATTATCAAGGTTCACATGTTAGAGCAAGTCCTGTTTCCAACGTTTTAAATAAACATCTCCACCACCCCCAACGCAAGAAGAAAGCCGTCCTACCAACTGAAACACACCAAAGCCTAAAAACATTTCTTCCTCAGCCACTGAGAAGTATCCCACATCTATAACAAAGTCTCGTGCTAAATGCTTTCAGACTGTGAAGTATAATAACGTCAACTGCAGTCTAGTGGAGCTAGGGATAAAGTTTCCCATGTTGAAAAGTTTTAACAATCTAGATGTCTGAAAGCTGGAAGAATTAAAACATAATACATTTTCCTGCATAGGGCAATTAGACTCTCCACGTTGAATCTGTATCTCTGTCTATGTGTATATAAAAGGAAATTGCAATCTACACTTACACAGAAGGGAAAAAAGTAAAAAATTATTTCCAGTATACATTTTACAATTATTTTAATTATATTTTACCTCTTTTTCAAACACACTGATAAATAAATAGGAGACAGAAAATGTCATTACATGTGTGTATTACAATTCAATCACTACAAGTATCTTATTCAAACCAGTGTTATTTTTATTTGAGTACTCTGCCAATATCCTTACAAGTGAGTCTGAATTTTTGTTTTCCACTAAAGTAAGCTATTGTGATTGGCATCACAAACCCTGTGATAAGCAGAATGCTTCAAATATCCAGAGACAGATACTTATAAAATGAGTCAAAAACCAAAATAGACATTGACTTTATATCCTCTGTATTTAAAATATAATGGGTTTGATGCTATCATATTGATAATATCTTCTGCAAGCCTGTTCTTGGGAGACTAGTAATCATGATGCATGAAGCAGGATGAACAGTCAGACTGCTATCCAATGCTTTGAGTGTGTTAACAATAATGGTTATTCCTCTTAAATTAAATGATACCAAAGCAGAGCAAGCTCATATAAACTAAAATCTGTTTTATCTGAAAAAAGAATCGTAGCACCCACCTCCCCCCCAAAAACCAAACGTACCCAACAATTATGCAAACAGAATAGCAACGGAAATTCATTGAAGACTTACTGCAGGAAAGGAACAAGTACTGCCTCATCAGTTTTCTAAATATTTAACAATAGCTCATCTGACAAGAGACAGTCCTTCCCAATTTAGTGATCCACATCCATACTCAAAACTTACCAGGTTTTCTCTTTCAATTCTTTGCTGCTCTTTTTGCCTGTTGAGGGCACTGTGGTACAATCTAGGAGGTGGTACAGATGTCTTCTTCAACGTGGTACTTCTTCTTGGCTTTGCAGACTGTCTGGACAGTTCTTTTAGCAACCTTTGATTTTCCCGATCAATCTGTCTTACTTCTTCATTTGTGAAAGAATAATTTTTCCTTATTCCTTTAGATGGCTGATTGATGGTTAGTTTTTGTTCTTTTTTCTCCAGCTGTAAAAAAGCTTTAAAATAGCAAACAGCAAAAAAAATATGCAGATTAGAAAACACAGCTTCAGGAAGCCAGGACTAGAAATAAATTACAGAATCAAGAATTAAACCATAAATTAATATTTAGATGTTGGAACATAGAAAAATATTTCAGTTTGGCTCCAACGTTCATCTGAAGTATCTGTCTCAGATGAGACGCAGATTAGAAATGATGTTTCAGAGAGAAAATTGACACTGCGGAAGCATAACTCAGAGACACAAAGTGATTTTGTTGATCCTTTGCTTCTGAAGCAATCCTACATCATACTGGTGCAGCAAATGCAAAGGGAATGACAAAAATTAAATTTAATGGATGGAAATGAGTGAGCACCTATAACAGAAGAAAAGTTACTGGGGCCTGGCAATTTAAAACAGCAAACAAACAACAATCAAACCATGATATAAGGTTTCAAGACAAAGGATGCACCCTTAAAAATACACAGCAAATCAGACTTGCACAATTGCAAGATAAGATAACTTGAAAACTTCACTCTTAGCCAGAGCCAGCTTTATTTATTATAGTTTCACTAGAGCTTTGCTGTTGACCTATTTTTAAGCCTTTGCTTTCTAAAGCTCTGCAGTACATCTTCTGGCACCTGCTTTAAGCGCTTTGCTGTCATGTATTACCCCATCAAACCACTGCATTATCTATGGTACAGGAATGGCAGTACCACATTAAACAGATTTTTGGAGCTGAGACACAAGCAAGGAAGCCTTACTCAAGCCATTCCTCACACTTGGCCAATATCACAGTGTCTCCAGAAGACACTCCTCACTCATTACCCCTAAAAGCCCCACACAAGCAAAACAAGCATCCAAAGCAGAAAGAAAAACACCAAACAGGCATGCAGTAATATTTCCTCAGCAAACACTTCCACATTAGCAATCTGTTGGCAAAGGATGTCTGAGTCAGCCTACAACAGTTTAAAAATCTCAAAGAATCATGAGTGTTTTCTTCAAAACAAAACGAAATCTTTCTTGCAGTACCTCAACTGAGTTTATTTCAGAATTGATACAAGTAAATATTGCTAGCTACTGTCTTTGAGAAATTTAGGAACAGCATGCAAAAAGCAAAAGCCAAACACTTAATGAATTTCAACATCACTCTGAAAATTAGTAAGCTTGCTCCATCATTATGCTAGCGAATTTAGGCAAGAACTGCCCGTAGGCAGCTCTAATTGCGAGGTTAGCTGATTAGCAAATACTGCCTTCATTTGTCAAGAGAAGATGCAAATTATCTCAAAACCAAGACACAGTCAAACTATCACAGACCAAGTGTGCCAATGAACAGATTAATAAAATATAAATGTCTTGAAAAACATCTTTACAGTTTAGTAAGTTAATCCCAAGGGAAAATTAGTACAGCCATCCACACCATTGGAGGAAACAGACCTGGAATGAGACCCATCTGGATAAGCCTACATGGGAGAAAAAGAAATGCAAAAAAAAAAAAAAAAAAAAAAAAAAAAAAAAAAAAAAAAAAAAAAAAAAAAAAAAAAAAAAGCTAGAGCCATACAATTCACACAACAACAACAACATCAAGCTGCAGCATACCTCTCAGTAGAAAATGATGAAATATGTCTCTATGGGAACATGCAAAACCAGCACTGCAGAACACAAGTGGAAGAAAGTAATCTGAAGGACCACCTCAAGAAGATTACATGTTACATAATGCATAATTGTATTATTAGGGAGCTATAAAAGGTAATTTAACCTTTTGCCTTATATCCATAGCATCTCACGGGTTAAAGAAGACTGCACATCACAAGCAAGAGTGGAAAACAGGTTGCAGCAAAGAACAGCTGCTGAACTCAAGTCTTGGCCTAGCTTTGTGGGCACTGATGTTATTGCTGATGAAGTCGTTTACAAGAGACATTTAAGCTCCTGAATAACTGTCAGTGCAACTCTTTTGTTTCCGTGAAAGGTGTGAACTAGTCAAATTCAACTTAAAGCAATGGTACTCTGGATTTAGACATTTTCGATTAGAAATGCAGGTTTCATGCTTTCAGTGGTACCCGACTTCTAATTCTCTGTAAGACACAAGCTGGCTATCCTTTGGCAGAGACTCTATATGCCTATGATGCAGCTATGAACTATAACCAGTGAAGAGATTAAAAATGCTAAGGTAATTACTTATTTTCTGACTTGCTCACTTTTCTGGTAAACCCCTGTTAGGTGTGATGAAAAAAATAAAACCAGAGCAGGAACATGGAACAAATACCTTTCCCTTTCCCCCCAGTGCTAGCCGGTAAATGCTTCTAAAAATGATTCAAGGTACCCTGCAGCGATTGCTATACACAGGGCTCCACAAGAACTGAATTATTTTGTCACTCAGATCTCCAGGGATAGTGATCTGCAAATTCTGTAGCATTAAACACCATGGTATTTTACCAGAAAGAAGCTTTCAGGCACTTAGGGGGACTACTGTCTCTGTACACATCCATGCATTGCTCCACTGGATACTACTTCTTATATATATGTGAATAAAGCACAACAAAAGTTTACTAACGTTACTCTCACCTTCTAGTCACATTGACACCCACAACAAACAGACTTTTCTTTTTTCATTCTTCTTCTTTTCCTTAGCCTTTCCTAAGTCATTTCAATGTATTTTGCTTCTTCAGCACATCATCCCCACCTTTTATCACCTCACCTCAAAGATAGCCTTTCACATTTGTGTCACCAAAAAAAGACTCCAGCCCACTTTCTTCAATATGTTGTTCATTCTTCACCTCATTATTTAGTGTAGAAACTGACTTTACTACTGCCAGCAGCTGACAACTCTTAAGAGCTTGCTAACAGTCATAATACTGAATTTTTCACAATTCAAAGGCAATATATTAATACAGTGAAAGAATTAACAGCAAAGGTTCTGCTGTGCAGTTATTCAGTGAAGGCTGAGCAGAGGACTGCCAAAACCAAGTAATCCATTGATACACTGTTGAATTAGCAAAGACTCATTTATTTTGCACCAGAGGTTCAGACACAAGACAACACCTGCAGCAGCAAGTTTTTTTTCTGGTGGATGGAGTAAAAAGATCAATCTAAAACTCTACAGTTCCTCAGCAGTTTCTTCAGTTCCTCAAATGATCTTATTATCAGCCTTCTGCATGACTCAAAAACCACATTTGAAAATTCAGACCTAGCTCTGCAGCAACAGTGCTGCAAAACACCAAGGCATTGGATCAGGTAACTCAGTAAAAGTAGTTGGTTTGCTGGTCAAGTTGGTAAAACAATAATCTAGAGTTGTGTTTTACTTAGTTATGATCTATGTTAAGGAAGAATTTAAGCTGCAAACACTCCTCCAAAGCAAACTATAACTTACTGAAGCCTATCTATAAATGATCTTTTCTACACTGTCCAAACCCAGCATTGATTTTCTTAGGAATTGTGTGACAGGAGAGTTTAAAGTTTAGTAGAAAAAAAGACTACTAATAGAAAAAATGCATGCTGTGTCATTTTACTGAAAAAGTACCACTAATACTACAGTGTAAATGCTTGTTCCTAACACATCAAGCAGAAGGCATGGGACATCCCTGAAATCACTACTCCTTAAATGACACTCAGATATATCATAGAATCGATTGGGTTGGAAAAGACCTCAGAGATCATCGAGTCCAACCCTTCATCCAACTCCCGTCTGTTTAC
>JAWWEU010000125.1:41970307-41982721 GCA_035583155.1 Acropternis orthonyx
GTCAATCAGTACCCCCAGGTCCCTTTCTGCCTGGCTGCTCTCCAGCCACTCTGTCCCCAGCCTGTAGCACTGCAGGGGGTTGTTGTGGCCAATGTGCAGGACACGGCACTTGGCTTTGTTGAACTTCATCCTGTTGGAATCAGCCCATTTCTCCAGTCTATCCAGATCCCTCTGCAGAGCCCTCCTGCCTTCCTGCAGGTTGACACTCCCTCCCAACTTGGTGTCATCAGCAAATTTGCTGATGATGGTCTCAATCCCCTCATCCAGATCATCAATGAAGATGTTACACACAACCGGACCCAACACTGACACCTGGGGGACACCACTAGTGACTGGCCGCCAGCTGGATGCAGCTCCATTCATCAGCACTCTCTGGGCCCGGCCCTCCAGCCAGTTCTTAACCCAGCAGAGAGTACACTTGTGCAAGCCATGGGCTACCAGCTTTTCCAGGAGTATGTTATGGGAGACAGTGTCAAAGGCTTTGCTGAAATCTAGATAGACCACATCCACAGCCTTCCCTTATTCCACCAGGTGGGTCACCCGATCATAAAAGGAGATCAGGTTGGTCAGACAGGACCTGCCCCTCCTAAACCCATACTGGCTGGGTCTGATCCCTTGTCCATTCTGAAGGTGCTGTGTGATTGCACTCAGGATGATCTGCTCCATATCACAGAAGCATTCCAGAGCAGTGAGCAAAAACCTTTGCAGGTCTTTCTGAAGCAGAGGTGACACTCTTTCCATGGCTCAGAAAGAGACTTCTGACTGCCAAACCTCAAATCAGCAGTAATAGTTGCCACTACTTCCAAAGTTACCTGTCTGAAAAATGTCTCTAACCTGCTTCTGCAAAACACCACTTATATAGCATCATATTCCTATTGTCCACACACTACGACAGAAAATTAGGTAATATGCACTGAATGCACTTCACCGTTCACTGGCAACAACACCCCTTTCATGGCAAAGACAGTAGGTGTTTAAGAGAGGTCAGCACACACCTACAAAATCAGGGAAAATTCACTATCAATGACCAAAACCCACGCTATTCTTTGATCACAACGTGTAAGGGTTTGAATGGTTTACATGACTACTTTTGCAGCGGCCACTGACATCATCAGGTGACATGATGGTTTAAGGTTATGATTTGAGGTTCTAAAGAGTTTGTTAGTCTTGGAAAAACTAAATGATTTACCTATCATATCCACAGTCTATCAGTGGGCAGCAAGTATTTAACTAAACCCTTACTTTCATTGTCAGTCAGACCATAAATATAATTTGGGGATAAATAAGCAGCAGCATTTGCATAATGACTTCACAGTGTGCAGTCTACTTCTCATTTACTGGTAAGCAGGGGAAAATAAAATTCCTTGGTATTCACAGGATTTCTGTGAAAGCTGGTTTCCATGGAGAGACACCTGACTGGTTTTTTAAGCAATGAACAAGCAGGTTATTGCTTTCAATTTCTAAGCACTGAAATGACCTTATGGAATGAGAAAGGCCAAACCTTATATAAAATACAAATTATAATTAGCAAGTCAAATGCATTAGGATGGGATGATACAGCTGTCCTAATGGCATTAAGGCTAAAATTAAAATCATGCATGTTTCAGTGTATCTGTTGCAATCCCAGTATAAATTGCTTCAGTGTTTACACTTGCCTGATGTTTTGTTTTATACTGCTCCACTACCACATTTGTAATATATTTGAAAAATACAAAATGATTAAACCAATCACAGTTTTCCATCAATGTCTAGTAGTTTCAATCTTAAACTATTTCCCAGTGGTATCTCTAAACACATACTCCTTAGAACATCCATTATTTCATGTCACAGAGCTCTTTAAAAGGGATTTTGAAAAATTTATGATTCAGTGTTTCTTTAAGAAAAGGAGTGTAGGGAAAGAAGGGTAAACGTGGAAGATTCACTGGAGAAGGAAAAGAGTTTTGCTCAAGGAGGTTTTCACTGCTAGGCAAACTAGGCCTAGAAAAAACCCAGTGTGGGAGAAAATTCTTTTCCATGAATGATACTATCTACTTTTCACTTGTTTTGAGAAGTTAACTCCCCTGTTGCAAGAATTAGTAACAGTTCCCACACTTGTTGAAGGCCTCTGGAGAGAGAAAGAAACCGTAAAGCACAGAGGAGTTTATCACTTTGAAGTCACATGCATGTGAAAGGTGTTACAAAAGCACCAGAAAGGGCCTCTCAGGGTTACTTTTTTTGCCTGCTGCATGACTTTTAGCAGTGTATTAAGGAACTTTTCCTTAATACCTTAGCTGTGGTTTGGTTATTTGGGTTTACCTGTGTGCATATTACTTCTTATAAGGAGAATGTCCTTTTCAGGTACAAATTTTCCCTATTTAAGTATTCTTAAACAGGACTGCTAGTTACCTCCTGATGTCATGAGAAAGACAACAGATATTTTGCAGGTGCTGAACTTCTTTTGCCCATAATTATACATGTTTTCATGGATGTTGGGAAAGTCTGGATCTCTTCATAATCTTACAGATTTTCAATCTGTTTTCAAACTGAAAATATAAGAATAAGCTAATAATTGCTCTTCTACCTCAACATGAGTTTCTAGATCTATGAAAACAAAGCATACACACACACAGAGTTAGTTCAAATTCTGAAAATATAAATGAAACTCAGTAGAAAAGCTATATATGTTTAGTTCAACTCTACAGTTTGAGTACATAAATATATTTAAGTAGTATATAAATTTAAAGTAGACACTGAACAGTTATTCTACAAATATACTAGCTCAGCAAGAATGAGCACCCAGATAACATATCCCTAAGAGGACAAAGTTTCAGTTATCAAAAACTTTGCCTATTTCCTGGGTGACAAATTACACTTAAAAAAAAAAGAAAAAAAGTGAAAGCAATTGCTACATGTTCAGTTGAAGCTGCTTTCTACAATAGATTTTATTCAGAAACAGAGCTTTTACTTTCATAATAATGATTTTTACATCACAGTGCTTTTCACGTGGGGAGCTCTGACTATTTTAAAAATCTAAGGCACAGAAGAGGCAAAAAGATTTATCAGCACAGAGGTCAATGAGAGCTTCCAGGATAGAACTGGTTTTCAGGCTGTGGCCAATTGCCCTACTTACCCCATCACACCACCTCCTCAAGTTAATAATAGCTAACACCATGGATTTACAGACTAATTCTTACAGACACTTCAGTAAAATAAGCAGGTATCAACCCCATTTTACAGAGAAGAACACAAAGTGCTAAATTCTTTAGCACTGTATATAGCTTGGGCAATCCCACTGTGTTGATACCAAACAAATCCAAATAGAAATAACACAGCAATTTTAGCAGACAGTTCTATTCTGAACTATAGAAATTGAGAAACTTGTCTAAAGAGAGAGAGAGCAAGCACAACTATAATTACGTTCTCTGTGAAATTTTACATTCTCAGAATGGCAAAACTGAAAATTTGGCTTCTATCAAGGATAAGCACATATTTAGCAGTTGTAAATACATGATAAATTTTTTTAATCTATGTATAATTTTTTAAAAGTCCTTAAAAATGAAGAGTTTTCAATATGAACAAAAATATGTATCAAGGGCACATAACCGTAACGTTTTCTAAATGCTTCAAACTAATTCTGCTGTAATATACATAAACTACCTTGCTGCCTAATAACCAGACTCCTGTTCTAGGTCAAAAGTTGTTCTTTCAACACTATGAACTTTCAGCCGACTTCTTTCCTTTCTTTGTTCTTGCAATTCTTTTTATTTTTAATACAAGAGATTCTAGTCTTCCCAAATGTATGCACTGGGTAAGGTGAACAACTGTACAAAATTAATTACTGCATGCCCCCTAGAAACAACACAGTAACAGATCACATGGAAATTTGGCAAGTTTCTGGGGACCTTGGGAAATTAAACTTGTATAACTGCTGTAAAGGCTTAGGTCCTGCTATATTACAAGAATATTTGACAAAAATTTTAAACAAAATGCTTCATCGGTATAGATTACTGGAAGAATATTACACTTTAAAACCAAATCATGATCATTTAAATATTCTTTGATGCGTTCAAGTCTGGACTTACAGTGTTCCCACTTCAAGCAATGTTCATGTTTATGCAGTTCTGATAATGCAGATTGAAGGGTGGGAGGAAAATGATTTGCACTTTTTTTTTCCCTAATAAGTACCAAAAAAATCTGGAAGCAATAACTCAGAATAAGATTATCTCCTATTTCCCCAGACTAGCTACTTTCCACCATTAATAATCCTGCCCCCTTTAAAATGCCCAAACTAATTAAGCTATGCTGTGCTTGACAATTTAGAGAGGCACTTGGGAGTAATATGCATGTTAACCAGGAAATTAGCTGCCAGACTATATGAATTCTACTTCTCATTACTGTATCTTTATTATTGTTATTTAGAATTGGGTTTCAGTTTTGAGGAAAAACTTCCTCCTCCCCACAGAGATTCATGTCTGAGAACACCTACTCTGAGCTATAACACCCATTTGTTTTAGGGATGAGATGAATCCCTCTGTAATCACCAGTAATTAAATAGCTTCTTCCTAACAGGGAACAAATAAAGATGTGGGCTATCATAATTTCAATTGCCTAGCAACAACTCTTCTGACATCATGTTTTGATAACTGGTTGGAGTCTTTTCTAGTATGAAAAAGTGGCTGAAGCACGACAACTGTCAGAAATGAGAACAAGCTCTACCTTTCTTGATGGCTAATGTTGCTTTTCTTACCATCAGAAGAATTTCCATACAAGTAACATCCTCCTCATTTTTACTCACAGGAAAGTTAAATCATGTATACAATACATTTTGAATCCTTATTCATTAGAAGCTCAGTTTGGCAAGGTCCAAAGTGAAGAAAACGACAAATGCACTGTTATTCATGCCAGGCTTACTTCAATACAGCAAACCTGGTTTGAAATGTACCAGATTCAAATTGTAAGAGGCTTTCCTCACCTGAGATCAGCAGATTTCTTGATCCAAGCCTCTTTTATTCTACAGATTTTACCAATGAAAACTCTGGGCCATAAGAACAAATGCAAAAGCACCATGTAGACCTTAAAATAGGCACATGAGATGATCCAGTGCATTCTCACCTCACACAACGAAGGTTTGCAAGGAATGCAAGGAAAGAGATTCAAAGTTCTCTCTTAGACTTCATTATTAAGATTTATTATGTCTATTCACCAGGAGCAACCACTCAAGTTTTAGTAAAGATTATCTGCTATTTCTCTTTTAAAATACCTTTACTCAACCTATGGCATTTTAGAAAGCAGATGCTTAGCTCAGAAAAAGAATTTCAAATACTTCAATTTCGTTATCAGAAAGGTACTAGAAGTTTAAATATATGAATACTATTTATCATGCATTGACATTTTGGACTGCCTTCCAGTTTTGGAGGTTGATAATTCAGCATTTCAACAGAAAGCTTGGTGTTTTAATTTAGATAGTAAATTGTGGCATGGTCCAGTACACCTTGAAATGCATGTGCACTTCTATTGTTCAGTTTGTTAACACATCAGATTTTTTCAGAGATTCACTCCACCTGTATATCTTCTACATATATGTAAACTGACACATGCTCATACACATGCTTCTTTTTATTACTGTAGAATCAGCACTATTACATAGAGAAGAATTCAAAGAATTGGACCAACACCACTTAAACACCAAGCAGTTTTAAAAATGCATGTGGCACATTAAAACCTCATTCTCTTCTCCTAGAACTCAACTGTTCCCAACAACGTACAGATGTCGCACTTTGTAAAAAGAAAATTTAACAGTCACCTTTCAAAAGCTGATTCAGATCCATGGCATCATGCAAGACTTTTCGACTATATCTGCGATCAAACTCGGAATCTAATGAAAAAAATACAGATATAAGACTGGATTTCCGGGCTCCCTGTGTTTTGCAAATTTTGTGTTGTACTTAAATTCTCAAAATTACCATATAATTCTTGGTTCACATTTTCCTGTCTCTTTACTTTTAGTTTCTTATCATTTGATGCTACAAGTTCAAAAGACTGGATAGGACTGATGTCTGGAGTTGACAGAGGTGTTACGTCAGTCACTGTGTCTTCAGACTCCTCCAAGTCCTCACCAAGCTTTGGTTTTCCTCCTGCTAATTTCATCGCTGACTCGAATTTTTGTTTTGGAGACAGAAGAGCATTTCTACAAACATTCTTCTTTGGGGAAGAATGAGATGAGTCTGATAAACAGCTATCAGAATCTGTATCAGAACAATCTGTATCTGAGCTTGAGGATGATGATGAGGAGGATGAGGAAGAGGAAGAAGAGGAGGAGGAGCTGATATTAGTATATTTTTTGCTAGCCTTTTTTATGTTGTTTGGTTGCTTAGTTGACTTTGGTCTAACCTTCTGTTTTTTGCCATCATCACTACTATCCTCTTCATCTGTATAATAATCTTCTTCACCTTCTTTAACTATTTTGGGGATTCCAGCAGGAATGTTCTCCTGTGTTCCTTTATTTGATGCAGGTGTTGCTCCAGATGCACCTGCATTCTCTGCAACTGGAGAAACTGAGAGAGATGAAGCAACTTCAAGACCATCTGTGCTATTTTCTGGGGACTGATCCTTTTGCAAATCTATCTGCTTTTCTTCACTTTCCTCCTTAAAACACCTTGCATCCTTTGAGGAAGAAACCAAATCAGTGTCTGCAAGAGCTGCCTTTGTACTTTCTTCCTCTATACATTCCCCATTTTCTTCAGTTTTCTTTTTCTCTTCTTCAAAATCACTGTCAAAGAAAGCATGATCCACTTCACCATCTGATATGTCTTCAAAACGGTCCATACTAAAATACGAAGCACTACCTGCAATCATCAGAAAACATTTCCAAAGATTAGTGTAAAAACAGAGCTAAGGACAGTTCTGGTAAAATGATTTTGCTCTTTACTCTTTCAGCTGTAGTAAATTACAATTCTGCCATTAATTGTTATGTTGCTACAGACAATTCCATAACGAGTTCAATAAAGAAATTTATTGCCACCTTATTGCACACAGCTTATGTTAGACAAAAAAGTTTTACTTTAAGCCAGCCCATCACAACTTCAAAACTATTACTCATAAGCATATCAGCCAAACACGGTTAGTGGCTAAAAAGTCTTAACTATTACAAACAAGAATTGAAGTGTCTTATTTTGTCCCTTTAAACTAGAGCCATTTTAAACTAGAGCCACTAATGAGCTAGTGGTCACCATCTTGGTTGACACAGCCACTCAAACTGCAGACTTTCAGCACTTAAAAGTAGGAACGATTTCAATTTACAAGAAAAGATCCATGGCTCTGTGGATTAAATTGTGATAAAAGTTTGGTGTGTCAGTGTTCATGTTTTAGTTTGGATAAGGAGTCTGCTTTTCCTGACAGTCCTCTGTAACTCACACTCCATAGTGTAGTAAGAAAACTTTTTCTTTCAGATGAATCTAGGCTTTAAAGTGTGCTCCAGACATGAAACCAGTGCACTTAAACTAGCACACTTAAACCAGCAGTCACCGTTCAGTCCATGGGACCAGAACTATGGCTAGTCTAAATATATATTATTGTGGATATCAGGACCTCAGAGCTAATCATTATGCTCCACAAATCTGCTCCTACTGTGTCATACTTCTTGCAGAATTATATGGTGTTCGATCCTATGCATGTGGCAGAAGGATACGAAAGTAAACCTCCTGTGGTTTTAAGATTCATAAAGCCAAAGAACTGAAAAGAGACTTAATAAGGTTAGGGGTTGTATAAAGCTAACACTATTAAGCAATAGAAGCAGAGGTCAAATTTTGGTACCACTAAGATAACTCTCCAAAGCACCTAGCTTTTCAAAGAGCAACAGAACACAAGATTAAAATACCCGGGAATGCAAACATCCAGCAAGTGTGACCATGAAACATCATCCTTCTGCTTATAGAATACTTCATCTGCCTCTTCATCCTGGCTGGGTGGTCTGTAACTGACTCCCACCAGGACATCACCCTTGTTGGCCTTTCCCCTGATTCCCACTCGCAGGTGCTCAACCTTCTCATCACTACCCCCAACTCTATACAGTCGGAACACTCCTTTAATGTAGTGGGCCACACCACCACTTCTCCTTCCTTGCATATCCCTTCTGGAGAGCTTACACCCATCCATTGCCACACTCCATTCATGCGAGTCATCCCACCATGTTCCCATGCTGGCAACTATGTTATAGCTTTCCTGCTGCACAATGGCGCCCTGCTCCTCCTGTTTGTTACCCGTTCTGTGTGCTTTACTGTACATGCACTTCAGCTGGGCTATTGACTTCACCCTCCAGGTCACTTCTTGTGCTACCTGGCTTCAGGTAGCTTGCACAGTCTGCAATACACAACTATGACGTGAATTCCAAAAAGCTTTCCTAGATGATCATCTGAAAAGCACAATGCATTTTTCTATACAAAAACAGGTGTAATAGAAAAAAAGGACAGTTTATCAGTCTGGCCATGCCCAAGGAGCAGCAGCAGTATCACCACTCATTTCATTGCCAAATGCATCTTCCTCTCTTCTGGCACAAGTCCCTGAGGACTTCATGCTGGTCAGTCCTCTCACTGACAATCATTCACAAACTAAAGATTAATGAATTCTGTCCTTTCCATTAAAAACAAACAAAAGGAAATAAACAAAGAGACGGCATTCTTGGATCCTACTCCACTCGTGCCTCTAGAGTGTCTGTAACAAAGTTGCAATCTGCCAAGACGACACAATTCAGAAGAAGAAATCTGGCTGATAAACCATGCCTAAATTAATAAATTGGTTCCGCATACACTCGCACTCATTTATATGCAACACAGAGTGTAATTTTAATTCTGTGAGAAGTACAGAATTCTGGTATGTTGTCAATTTTTTTAATACAGAATCAAAAAGTGATACTCTGAAATCCTAAAAAAAAAACTTTCATTACTGTCAAATACTTACCATTAACTGCTAATTCTAGTGACTGCTGTATTTATTTACAAAACAACACCTGCTTTTTTGTGGCTTTCTGCCATGAAATCCTCTAGCACAAGTATGACCAATTCAAATGAGCAGGCTGGCCATTAAATTTGTCAGATCATTTTTAACTATAATATTTCTTCTCCCCATATAATTCTCTACCTCTCACTCCCTTTTTCTTGTAACTGTAGCACTCATTCATTACCCAAGCCAAGCACACCCTTTTGTCTTTGTCTCTTCCTCACTGCAGTTCTTCCTAGTTTACAGGTGAAGGGATTAAAAAGTGGTATAAACACCAAGCTTGATCCCCTTAAGATCAGAAAGCAGTGGCCAAGCAGCTAAGGAGAGCACGCAGTCTGGCTGTCAGGGCTTTAGGGACCCACACTTTCTTATCAGGGGGTTGACATACTGAAGTTCTGACTACCCCACCAACACCATGTCTGTATTCTCCCCAGCTAAACGCTGGAAGAGCAAAGACCACTCAGCTCCTGCACAGGTGAACCACTGGCTGCTGCTGCACTGTCCAAAGGACAGGTGGCATTTTGGTATCTTCTTCCATGACACAAAACAGATCAAGACCTTATTCACACTAAGCATATTGAGTTTTTTCCCCTGCCAGCTGTAAACCTGTCAACTGCAGCACCGCCTGAAATGTATTTGTAGGCAAGGCTTAATAGCAGGCCTTTAGGCATGACTGCAAAATAAAGTACCTTCTACAAAGGCAAGATGGTACATAAAATGTTATACAGTGAGGATGCAGACTTAGATGTGGGTTTGTGTTTGAACATGTACTTGTACATGTACCTTTTGATAACATTTTTTGGATGTTAGAAACTACCACTTATGAAGTACATTAAATACCTAGTGAAAGATTCAAGGCGCTATAAGGTTGGTTAAACATCAAAGTTATCCAAGCAATCTCTCACTTTTTAAAAATGCAGACCATCTGAAACACATGCATCCTAGAGTACTGAAATAAAGAAAAAAAGAAAAAAACCACAACATTCAAGCACAAGCAGTGATTAATCTGCTTTTCTTTTAACCATTCTACTTTCATAGTTGAGGAAGTCAACGGTTCATATAGAGAGGAAAGCTGGGATTTTTTTCTTATCTTGTAACATACAAATTCCTAGCATGCAGAATATAACTCTCTGAGGAAAGCTGGGTTTTCTATCTTGTCTGGTAACATAGAGATTCCTAGCATGCAGAACACCACACTCTGAGTTTGTATATCATGCATCCTCTAAAGGCCCTAAACGTTTTCAGGACATTGTAAGATTCTGGTACTTAATAAAAGTGGAAAACAAGCCCCTTTACACATGCTACGGGCTGAATCAGAAATGTCTAATGTTACTGTGTACATACCGTGCATCACCACAATGGCCATAATACAGCACAGCTATAGTACACTCAAGATAAAGTCAATAGCATGTTTCTGGCAACAAAAAGGAACAGACATAATCGCAGGATGTATTAACAAACATATATGTAAAGTATCAGAAGCAATATAATATTGTATTTAGCTCTAATAGGGTGCTTTCTGATTTAGGGTTACTAATTTTGCTTAGTAAGTATAATTGATAATGAAAGAAGTAACCAAGCAGGCAACCTTCTCCCAGCCCATACAATCAGTGCTTCCACAGATGGCATATCTCCTTTCAGCTGGAAATTTCTACCTCTTCACAAGAGGGACCCAACCTCTTGATCTCAGAGAGCAGAAACAAGTGTTTGAGAGCTAAGGAGCTGAAAGGTTTAACTCTTTTAATTAAAAGATTTAAACTACCAATGGCACATGTTCTTTATGACACTCCAGAATCCTCTAGTTCTACACACTCATTTCCCCTCTGGGGGATCCTGCCTCCTCAAACCTGCTGATTGCTAAATTGCCTCTTTGCAGGGTGAACTTGGGAGAGGCTGAAAATGCTAGATGAACCACACCCCTCCTTCTTCCCTTTCTCATTTTTGGCTGAGGCTTAAAAAAACCCCAGAAAACAAACAAAAAAGACAAACTTGAAAAATATTGAGAGCAATAAAAATGCTAAGATGAGAAAAGTCCTGCTTCTGGGGGTTTGTTTAGTTTAAAAGAGGAGAAACGGGAAAACACAAGGCTTAAAACCTGTAAAGCACACTAACCAAAAACTTAGTTTGTTCTCAGATACGCTCAACAGTGATAAAGATCAACTAAGGCAGTTGCTTCCAGTCATATGAGAAACCACTCATATCCAACCCTATCTACCTCCTCGTTAATTAAAGCTTTCATATTTACTCGTAAGAAACAACAAAGCATGCAAAGGAGCAAATACAGCTCTTGGGGAACTACTTCCCCTGAGAGAAACCCCCAATGAATGAAACAACCAGCCTCTTTAGTAGATATGTAGATTTTCCAAGCTGGGATCACAATACCTGCTACAGCTGTTCTGCACACCGTAAGTTCTCCAAACATAAGTACCAATTTCCCCAATCCAAACTATGATCACTTCATAATCAATCTACACAACACAGCCTTGTATATTTTTAACATAAAATCCCTTTGATGAGCTCATAAGAACCTGAGCTCTTACAATGTCACATCTTTCAGCTATTATTAGCTTCTATTCTCTCATGGTTTACCTGCAAGAAAACTTTGGCTCTCTCCAGTTACAAGTAACCATAACAATCAACCACCCAGACATAACTATGTGGAAGTGAATCCCATTGCTCAGATTACAACCTACATATAAGTATTCACAGCTGATTAATGACAAACCTCTTGCTGCTGGCTCATGAGACAGAAGCAGACTTGCGCTTGAGCAAAACAATCTGAATGGACCATAGAACCAGGATTGTCCATCAGAGACCAGATCTCACAGAACCTACTTCAAGCTCAGATCAGAACTATTGTTTCTTATGCATCTGAAACCACTCATCTGGCTGATTGTCAGCTGACTTTCTAATGTAATGCCTTTCACTGTCTGTTCTCTCCCCTAGCTAGAGAAGAGGAAAAAGGGAAGACCTGCTACTTCAAATCTATGGGGTCAATATACACATCCATGGCTGCCCTTACTCCTCTGCTACTCTTTTTTTGCGAGGGTGGGGGGGTTCCCATTGTTTTGGTTTACTTTTAGTCCTGGTTCCCTCTGGACACAATGGAACAATTTTCCCCTGTATGCTCTAAAATGCAGTTTAGTAACTTCCAAACCTATGACAGATTAGCCCTCAGAACAGCAGTTCTGTCTCAAACAGAGGTAGGCTCACTGGAGATGCTCCAAAGTGCTCGAGTCCTTTTAAAAGAATTGCAACAGAAAGTCCTGAGTCTCCTGGATACTTCAAGTAAGAGTTCAGTTCAGCCAATGGACACTACAGAATCCTGGAACACAGTCAATTGTCATCACTGGTTAGAGCAAAAGAAAGCACATGACCACCAAAGAGCCCTAAATGACTGCAGGGTAAAGGCTTTAAAGTGAATGGGGCAGGGGAATGGGG
>JAWWEU010000125.1:41982821-41993274 GCA_035583155.1 Acropternis orthonyx
GGGAGGGGGGGAGAGAGGGGAAGAAAAAAGAAGAAAAAACAGTTCCTCTTGAGCCAAAAATAAGCCATTCCCCTACTGTGAAAAGCTGAAATAGATTGTGCTGAGAAGTATGTATCTGTAGCTCCAGGACTTCACTCACACATACACACTAAATATTTGTCCTTCAAGGTTCTTCAGCAAAGGTTGCTTTGTGACTTCTTGAGCAGAAAGGCTGGGTCAGAGAATGCTGAGGTTAAACGATGGGAGTAATAATGCCCATCAGGTCTGTCTAAACAGATCATGGCTACTCACTCAAAAAAAATGACTGGCAAACCCTCTAAATTCAGGGGGAAAAGAAGCAGCTTATCAGCAAAATCAAAAATAAAGACAATGAATCATATGTTGGTTGATAAAAGTATTAGCAGCTTCTGGAAGGATTGCCTTCATAAGGCCCTTCATCCCTACAAGCATAAGTGACACCACCCACATCAAAGTCTCATGGGCCTGCTGCCATACAGAGTTTCTCACTACCTGGAAGAGTCCCACCTCCAGCTACCTCAGAGACTAAAAGGCAGCAAGATGCTAGGGGAAAACTGGTCACTGGCATTGACCTTTCCCAAAAGTGACCCATAGCCACAGTCTTCCAACAACATAGAAAATCTCAGAAAAAGACACACTGTACTACCAGGTATCAAGGGTGAAGAGCAAAGTAAAAGGAAGCTTAGTTTTTCCACTCCTGTTATACTGGCACACGTCTACGAGGAGCATTTCTGCCCAACATCAAGATTTAAATTTTGGGGCAAGGTGCATCCAACCAGACTATCCACAAATGAAGGGATTAAATCTGGCACAGTAGTCCACAACTGCATGCAAGACAAAGGAAAACAATTCCTCTTACTAAAGCAAAACTGATACATCATACTGGTGTATCAGTCATGGAACTACCTCAAGTGATTTCCTCAGCACCTACTAAGGTGGTTTCAATTGCTGGGAGTCAGGTATTTGAAAACAGACAGAGGTCTAGAACCACTCTTTCACCATAGTTCAAAACCAAATGAGAAACAACAATTCTTTCACCAATATCTGTATGGTAACTTTTCCTACTCTCACCTCCTAACAGACTAGTTGTGACCAGTCTATGCTTCTGCCTCATTCATTGCACACAGTAGAGATAGCCCAGAAGTGTTCAGAATCTACAGATGTCCATCTGCTACTGCTGGGAAGCCAGACCTCGAAAATAAACCTGTAATACACTTCAAGAGCATTGAAACTTTTATCCAAGAACTGACTACACTGTTCACATGCCATGTACTCTTAAGATTTTTCTGGATTTGCCTCTGAGCTGGTCCTGAAATAGATGGCAGGACCACAAAGGAAGCAAATACATAATTTCACAAGCTACTGTGATGGAGTCCAGCAGCAGATAAATCGCAGCATACTTTAGAGTATGAGGCCAACCCTACCAAGTGGCACAACACATCACCTGTCTCTCCCAACAGAAATGCTCACTGAACTAGAAGGGTTTTCATGCTTCTAATGTTATGGATTTAGTATGCTTAGTGACCTGACTACACAAATAGGCATCATCAGCATTTCCTTCAACACTTTGCACAGATGTGCTTCCACACACACCAAACAGAGCTCAGTTTCTGGAAGCATTTCCTTCATAAGGTACTCCATCCCAAGATGTACCTATTATCATAGTTTAGAACACATACAAGCAGTCCTCCAGATGTAACCATTAAATGCTCCACAGCCATTGAAAATAAGATGCAATTCTTAATTTTCAGTGGGAGGAACAAGCATTGTCTGGTACAGATGGGCAGGGGGAAGTAGAGAAATTCAGTCACTAAATCATTATATAAAGAGCAGCTTCAAGAAATATCACTTAGGAAGATTCTAAATATATTTGTTTCCTCAAAATGTGTGTATGGGGCAAATGAGGTAAAAGCCTCTTGAGATAAGCTCTTGCATTATATTTTTATGACTGCTTTGTTTCTTTCGATGACAAGATACCAAGTATGCAAAAGCATTTAAGATGCTGAAACACAGGGCTCTATTAAATTCAACATAATACAGGTTTCCTGGAATTCCAGTGTTTATCATGCTATTACAGTGCAACCCTAAGAATGCCAGGTACTCATCACTGTATTATCAATTAAACATCAGTTGAAATTGTTGGGTGGAAAAAAACTTAGACAAGGAACATAGGTAATGTTTTAGACCATTACTATCATCACTCTTGTCAAACGTAACATCAGAATGAAACAGATCTTATGGAAGCAGCAGCAAGGTAAGCCATCACAGCAACAGTCTGCCAATCTCCCATGAATTTAGGGAGACATCTAGGCTCACTTAGGATCCAGCTCGCTTTCAGACTCTTACATCAAAACTTCAAGTATAATATTATGTCATCCAAAAGAGCAAACTTAAAAAAACTTGTAGATGCTCCTGTCCCTATGCCACAGGCAACCATATGCCACCCATTCTGTAAATTTTGTGCTTTTGTGTGTTCCTGGGTTGAGCCTTTAAAGGGATTGGCCAATTGCACTTTCAAAGCCTCAACAGGCTCTGCGATCCTGATGGTCCTCTGAGCCCGTTTAAGCCTTATGAAGAAACACAGGACTCTCGGAACACCCTTCTAAACACAGGCAAGCACGAAACCAAAACAAAAATCCCCGTAGGTCATAAAAGTTCTAAGATCTAAGAAAAGAAATAGAATGTCCCCAAATTACCTGTCTTTTTATCTAGTTTCTATTCTGAACTATTACAAGTATTATCTGGGTTGAAAAAAATCAGAGGAACAACATATGCAATACAAAACAAACAAACAAACAAAAACACAGGTAAAAGTGGTGGGAGAGCTTGAGGCATTTCAAAAGCAGAGCCCAAAGCTCTGGCAACTATGTTTTAAAATGCCTATTATTTCACAACCTCATTCTTATGCTTACTTATTTCTAGCAATGACAACTTCATTTTAGTCTTCAAATAACTCCTCTGAAGAATTTAACTTTGTGGAACTTTGCTCTCTCTCCACTGACAACTCCAGCAATTACTTTCTATTCAAGAAAGAGAGATTAAATATTTTTTCCATAGAAGCAAAAATGTGCACATGGCACTCTATGCTCTATATTGAGCACTCACTACAGACAAGGCAGGGATACAAAAGAAATTTAGCACTGCTATTTCTGTTACATTCAGTTCATCCCACATCATTGTCCTGACATTTTTATGAATGTTCCATAGGAATTTTAACCACATAATTTTTAAATATATACACATACAAATGCAAACACTAAATACATGAACAAGTGCAAGTATTTGCATACTATAATTATACTAGTTTCCGAAAAATTGTTTAGCACAACTGGAAAGGAAAAACTTCAGCCAGGCATAAAGGTTATATGATTTTAAATTATGCTGTGCCACAAGCCATGAATTACATTTTAAAATGCTAATTTCCATAACGTGTTGTGAAAACTCCAGAAAAAAGACCGAGTTTGACAAACACAGGGTACACTGCATTTTGTTGTACCATCTCGCTGAGTCGCTTTCAAATGAATTCGGTACTCTGTTCTGCTGCAGGGGCCTGGGTTTCACAGTTACCTCTTTTGTGATTTCCATACAAATCCACCGGGGCCAAGAAATTTGGTGACTGGAAAAGTGTGGAGATGGAACTCTTGCAATGATTTAACATGCTCGAGACAGGCTACTTACAATGATCATGTCAGTTGACCTAAATACCACTAATTAAGCCCAACCAAAACACTCCACTGAACTCTACTTGAGCATCACTGCAACGCGACCCTTTCAGTCCGGTAACTTTAAGGATGGCGACACTATAACTCGCCACCAAAGCCGACGGCTACGACGCCAACGGGAGCCGGTTCCTCACAAGAGAATCTCCCACCTCTTTTCCAGTCTCCCCGAGGAGCAAAGCGGGCAGGCAGGTACTGATGTGGGATGTAACAGAGGTCTCAGGACGACACGACCAGACTGGCAGCTCAGCGCCAGCGCCGGCCCTGCAGGCAGCGCGCCCGCGGGCAGACACCTACGTGCGCATCGCTGAGGCAGCGGCGCCAGTGGGAACAGGGCAAAGGAAAAGGGAAATAAAAATATATATAATGGTTAAAAATAATATAGATGTACATACAAACAAAACACGTCTCCTCCCTCCTTTCTTCCGGGAAAAATTGCCGCAGCCGGGGGAGGAACACTTCCGCGGTGCCCAACGCCCCCAACCGCCCTCACGCACCCTCCGTGGGGAGCAGGCACCGCAGGCCCCACCGGGCCGGCAACTGCCGGCGAGGAGCAGCACCAGCCGCCGCCTTCCCCCTGGATCTCCCGTCCCCCGGCTTTGTTGTGGTGACCGCGCAGGCAGCCGGGGCAGATACTCACAGGCACGGGAGAAGAGACCGGGGCGAGCACGGGAGGCGGGAGCTGTGCGGCGCCAACAGTTCCAGCACCGCCAGCGCCGCCGCTCCTGCGCAGCCCCGGCACCGCCCGCCCCTCCCCGCTCCGGCACCGCCTCTCCCTGCGCGGGGCGGAAGGGCAGCGGCGCCGCCTCTGCGAGGCGTCCTCAGGCACGCCCTCCCCGCAGCACCACAGGAGTAACTCTGCTGGAGAGCTGTGAGGCCATCGAGTTAACGCATAGCAGTTATCGTGACCTTGGCGCCAAGTGCCACGTCCAGTCTTTTCTTAAACTCCTCCAGGAACGGTGACTCCACCACCTCCCTGGGCAGCCCATTCCAATGTGTAATCACCTTTTCTGTGAAGAAATTCCTCCTAATGACCAACCTAACCCTCCCATGGTATAGCTTAAGACTATATCCTTTGATCCTGTCACTCGTTGCCTGGGAGAAGAGGGCAATCCCCACCTGGCTACAGCCCTCTTACAGGCAATTGTACAGAGTGATAAGGTCTCCCGAGCCTCCTCTTGCCTGGGCTAAACAGCTCCAGCTGCTTCAGCTGCTCCTCACAGGACCTGTGCTCCAGACTCTTCACCAGCTTTGTTTCTCTCCTCTGGACTTGCTCCAGCACCTCAACCTCCTTCCTTGAATTGAGGAGTCCAGAAATGGACACAATACTTGAGATGTGTCCTCACCAGTGCCAAGTACAGGAGAACAATCACTTCCCCAGTCCCTCTGCCCATCCTCAGACCCTCTGGTTTCTGATACAGACACCAATCTCTTCCCACCCTTCTCAGCTCTGCGGGAACGGGCCAGAGAGTTGGGACTCTTGCTGAGGCCAAGGGGCCCCAAGCTGAGGTGACTGTGCCCCAAGCTGTGGTGACTGTCCCCAGGTTGTGGTGACGTGGCTTCAGGCTGAAGTGGTGGGTCCCCAGGCTGAGGTGACAGTGCCTCAGGCTGACCTCGTGCTGAGGTGACTGTGCCCCAAGCTGAGGCCATGGGGCTCTGGGTTGAGACAGTGGCATGCTGGGTGGAAGCAGAACGAACGGGGCCCCACAGTGCTCCTAGCTGGGGTGAGTGCCCTCAGATCGAGGCGAGGCATTGGGGCCCCAAGCAAAGGTGATCATGGCCCTCGCTGAGGTGATTGTCCACAGATTGTGGTCACGGGGATTCAGGCTGAGGTGACAGTTTGAGATAAGGGTGGCCAAGGCTGAGGCAATAGGGTCCCATGCTGAGATGATGGTTTTCCGTGTTGGGATAACCGTGCCCCATATTGAGGTGATGGTGCTCCAGATTGTGATAATGGTGCCCCAGGCTGTGATGGTGGCACTCATGGTTGATGTACTGGCAACCCATAAGGAAAGGGTGGTGAGCCACACTGAGGAGATGGTGCCCCAGGCTGAGGTGACAGTGAGCCACCCTAAGGTGATGGTGCCCCATGTTAGGGCAACAGGACCACAGGTTGAGGTGATGGGCCCCTACACTATAGTGCCAGGGCTGCAGCACTGAGTCACGTATCCTGAGGAAATGGAGAGGGGAAACTAGAGGGCTTCTAGGGACATCTGATCCAAATATTTGGGGTTGGATCTGCACCGTTCCCCAGGTGAACTTCATCTCAGCATCCTTGAATTTCAGTATAATTGTTGTAGACACATGGATAGAACCTTCAGGCAGTTTCATTACTTCTGGCATGGACTAGGTAAGTGGTGATTACCTACTAGTGGTCTGCCACTGGGAAGGATGTAAGGATGTGTAAGGATGGAAACAATTCCAGCTCTTTCAAAGGGCTCAGTTGCAATATAAGACCATGGCATTTCTTTAATAGCAGAAATATTACTTTCTAATAAAATAGAAAAGAATTATGTGAAAAGAGCGACTTCTAGATTACATATTCAAAACTCAAAATTCAGCTTTACTTTGGCCCCATTGTTCATCATGAAAGAGATTTAATGACAGGATCACATTTTTTCCTGAGCATACTGAATTTTTAGTTAAGTCAGGGCTGTGCAGCCAAGTCAACTGTTATGTATATTGCTCTATTTCACTTGAGCCATGAAGAAATGCACATACAAAGGCACATATGTATGGATGCATGTGTGTCTATATACACACATATTTTTGTGTCAAAACATTACAAGAAAAGAAAGAAATCTCTTGAGTAATACAACTTAACGTGTCTACATTAAACAGAGTCAAATTCTACTTGTGCTACAGTGTTCAATGGAGATTCTGCAAATTATGTAGACTAAATTTTTATACTTCGTTGTGTGTTTCATTCTTGTTTTTCTGGTACCTGAGTCAGTTCACTGTTGAAACATTGAATAATGACAACTGCATCTAAAATCAGGGGAAGCTGTATTTGGAAAACATTGTGCTACAAAATGCTGAGCCTTTCCTGACCTTACCATGTGAGGTCGTGGGTACCTCACACTGGGCACTAAATGGGTGCCTCTGTCGTTTTTTCCTGTGTGTCAAGTTCCTGACTGCAAATACGCAAAATCCAATACTACTGTCTCAAAACGGTGTAGAAAAAATAAAACCAGTTAATATTAATATAACTTACATATTTTGTACATTTAAGATACTGAGAAGAATAACATACCATCTCCTTTTCTCTTGCTCTGTTAGCTAGGATTCCTACAATTGCTTCTAACAGTATTAGCTATCCAGGTTTACCTGGTTTATCACCAGGTTTAAAAGTCCATGAGCCCTTCTGGGCTATGTACCCAGAACCTTAGAAATGTCTATAAACTATAAATATGACTGTAACTGCAATGCAGCACCATGGCAGTTACAAAAAAAGCATGTAATTCATTCAAAGCTGTAAGTATGCTAAAAATATAAACTAAGTATGTACTTTACACACCTTTTTTGCTTATACGGTACATTTCCATTTTAATTAATAAGTGGTAACTTGCTAACATTTATAGCAAGAGAACCTGAGCCAGAAAGGCTCACAGAACAGAAAGTAAATGACAAAAAGCTTACAGGAAAGTATTATTTTCAAGCTTGCCTAAACATTTTAAAGGTGCAAATTTATTGAAGCTTAAAGTTTGCAGTGCTGTGAAGGTGCAAGTCGAAAGACTGTCACTAAAGACAGCTGTAAAAGTGTGCTCAAATTAGTGGAGCTCTGTCTAGGGTATGTTATGAAGACAAATTATACTCCTGGCTCAAAGAAAAAAAGTGAAGATTCTGACTCTTCCCCCAAAACATGCATAATTTCTGTTTTAAAAAAAGATTATAATAGTCTTACCTTTCTAGGAAAGTTGTTTAATCTAATGCTTGAATAAGCTAGAGTTTGAATCTCTTTTCTGATAAATTAGTTCCATGACTGAGTAAATAGTTACAGAAAGAATATAATAAACCCAGTTCATAAAATTGACCTCTGAAGTCCTTTTGTCTTGTACAGAAAAGTAACTTTTAAAATACAAAAGGGGAAGTGGAAATAACACTGAGGTGAACTCAAAAATTGCCATTGACTTCAGTGGAGCTAGGATCTCATCTAAAATATTAGGAATTGTACCTCATGTTGAAAGGTCATAGAATGTTATTAAAAACTAAGAGAAAAAGAATCAAATCTTCTTTTATCTCAATGGATACACACTTGAGTTGATTTAGACACATCTAATTCAGGGTATGATGTGTAAATCCTGGCTAAAATGGGTGGGATTACTCATTCAGACAAGAACTCATTTTGTGCATAAGCACTGCAGGACTAAACCCCTACTGCAGGTAGGTTTGGTTTTTTGTTTTCCTCTCCACTTCTGAGAATTAATACTGTAATAAGAAAATAATCTCTGTTTACACAGGACTAACAACATTACATGCTCTTCTTCAGGTTACTTTTAAAATTCAATTCCCTTAAGTAGCTTTGACAGAAGCCCAGGCAGTTTCCTGAATGCATTTGCAGTAGAAGGTCTCTGTCTGGTTCCTTGTGTGGATCTTTATTAAGATCCCAGAATAGATCTTGAACTCAGTCCAAAGCCCTGTATATTCTGAAATCTTTGATGGATAAAGTGTGTACTGGAAGATGGATCTTTGCTTTCTACCTGATAAGAATAAAATAACTTTATAGGAAACCTTTTGGCATGTTGGGTCTTATCCAAAAGCTTTCAGACTTTGCAAGAATCTCTCTGTTGGTCTTAATAATCAGATATATTGCAAGACCTTTGATCCCAAAGCCCTTCAGTGAAGCATCAGGATGTTTTGCCACAAGGTAATTTGCCTGGGAAGGACCTGCCATGGCAACAGTATTTTCACTACTAGGATATGGTGATTCTCACCCTCAACCACATTGGAAATACTATTTAAATAATCAATTTTGGACACCATGAGTGGTCTGAGCTAGTATTTAAAAGGATTTTGTGCAATTTAATACCCACTGAATAGAACAAACTGTAATAAAATTATATTTTAGCTACTGTAAGGACTTTGGGTCAGATTAAGGCGCAGTGTATCTTTGATCAGTGACCAAGAGGAGAGCTAAAATCACTTCATAACTACTTTGGGATTTTGAGAGGAAATGTATTGCTATGCAAACCTCTATTACACATAAGAAAGTATATAGGGAGACAATTTGCTTCGAGCCAGACCAGACCATCACACACTGTTTAGTTAGGTGAGTTAGGTTAGAACTGACTTAGAAAATACTGTGATAGAATAAAGCATTAGTTGTAACTCAGAATCCTAACTCCATGCCTGTTCTGTGCACATTTTGATTACAATTCTGTACCATGAGCTGATATCCAACTTCCCTGTTACAAGTGCTGGGCTGGGGTTGTAACTGAGCCTTTTGGACACCTGCACTATTTATGCTCAGTGTCCTGGCTTGCTTAGCATTGTAGAAGCACAGGGAAGTTTGGAGACTGGTGCTTTCTTGAAGTTATAAGGAAATGCTCCCAAGATCAGAGCCTTGATACTTGTTTATTTTGTTCATCACTAGTATCATTCATTTGACAGAAGCAACTTTTTTACACAGCAGGAATAAAACTACCCCAACTTCTGCAACAATAGCTGTGTTTAAAAGGTAAGATTCAGGGCTATTTTGCACTTCACAAATGACAGAGCAGTGGCAATCCGAAAACTACTTACCCAAACATTTTTAACTGTGAACACTTCTACGGAGTTTACAGGTACCTGCTCTTAAAACAAAGCCTATGAGTAAATGCTTGTAAATCCTCTTGCACAGTATGGCTTCCGTAAGGAAAGCATTGCCCTTTACTCCTACTCTGAAGAGAACAAGGCCTCCCACTTTGGCTGTGGGTGGTAGCTGCTATGAACCTGTGAATTCAGAGGAGTTGTAACTATGGCAAGGTGCACACATGTCCCGAGCACAGATGAAATATGGATTGTGCCATTCCTGAGATTTGATCTCAGCATCTGCCACAAGCAGCTGTAAAACATCAGACCAGCTGAAGGAGGGCAGTGACGGGTGCCGGCAGGCTTCCGCTGGGGTAGTGGGTCTGGGCTTTGAAGAATCACTGTTGTACCATTTCGATCGCTGCTCTATCAACTTTTTATTTCTGAAGTCCAGTTATATATGGCCTCCTCTGGGTGATAACTGCCGCGCTCACTCAGGAAGGGGTCCGGACCTCAGAGGTGCGCCAGGTCACGACTTCGTGCTGAGCTCTGGCCAGGGCCCCGGTGCTGCGGTCTGAGCGTGCAGCAGAGCCCGCGGCGGAGGGGCGCGCCCGGCAGCTCCCCCCGGGGCCCAGCGGCACACCGCGCCCGGCGGGATCCCCGGGGGAGGAACCTCACCCTGCCCGGAGCGTCCGAGCGCACCCATCTCCTAGCTGGGGCGAGAGGCCGCTGCAGCCGCGTCAGAGCCCCGCGGAGCAAACCGCGGGGCGGAGCGAAGCACACCGCGGGGCGGTGCGACAAGCGCACGTGTCCCGGCCCGCCAGCCGGGAGGCGCCGCCCCCAGCCCGCCCCCGCCCGGCCGGACCCCGAGCGGCGCGGCGGGCCCTCCGCGGCTAATGCGGGCACGGCGCTCGGCTCCCGCCGCCCAGCGCCGCCGCTAGGAAGCGGCCCGGCCCCCCCGCTCCTGCCCGCCGGGCCCGCGCACC
>JAWWEU010000125.1:41994187-42046828 GCA_035583155.1 Acropternis orthonyx
GGCGGCGGCGGCGGCGGAGAGGGGGAGCCCCGGACGCGGCGACCTTCGCGGGGGGCTGCCGCGGCGGGAGATGCGCTTGCTGCCCGCGGCAACAGCAGCAGCATGTTCCCCGGTGCCGACAGCGCTAGCAGCACGGCCGGGCAGCCCGAGGCGGCGGCGGCGGCTGCCGCTCCCGGCCCGCCGGGCTCGCACGGCCCCGGCGGCGAGGCGCGCCGCCGCAGCGCTCCGGCGGCCGCCGCTGTGGCCGGCGGCGGCGAGGAGGAGGAGGCGGCGGAAGACGAGGAGGACGAGGATCCCGGCTCGTCCCGCTTCGTGCTGGCGGCAGGGCTGGGGCTGCTGGCCGTGTCTCTCGTGCACCTGGGGCAGGAGCGGGCCGAGGCGGGGGCCGGCGGGCCGCCGTGCCTGGCTCTGCTGCTGCTGCGCCTCGCCCTCTACGCGGGCTGCGCCGCAGCCGCCGCCGCGCTGGGCGCTCTGGCTGTCCTGATGTGCCGAGGCCGCCGCCGCCTGCCGCCGCCGGACTTCGGCGCCGGCCCGGCTCGGCGGGCCGCGGGGGTGAGTACCGGAGGGGAGGGGAGGGGAGCGGAGCCCGCCCTGCCCGCCGGCGGGGCCGGAGCGGGCGCGGCCCTTACCCCGCCGCGCAGCCCCGCACCGCCCAGCCCCGGGTCCCGGTGCCCTGCCCGGCCCAGGCCGCCTGCCCTCGCTCCGCCGGGCTTCAAATCGCAAAAGTTGTGCTCGAGGCTAGCACGGGAAAAACCAAGACTTTCCTCTCAGAGGGACCTCCGGATTGCGGGAACGCTTGCACGGCGGTTCCCTGTAGGCTGTGTCTCAAATCTTTCTCTGCACCCATCGAAATGTCATTGGTACAAGAGAGACTTGTTCAAAGAGGTAGCATAACGTTGCTTAAATGCGTGCTCTGAAGTTGAGCAGCTTCAGATAGTTGTTATCGTAGTGCCAGTGTGTACTCGAGTCATTGCAGAGCTCCGTGCAAAAGACAAACGATTTTGTTTTCTGTACGTGTTCTAAAATGTACTAATTCACGAGCTCTTTGTAGCTCACTGCTTAGTATTTTTCGTTTTCTTCTGAATGGGACTGCTAGCAAAAAGTATTTGGAAACTTTCCTCCCATCCATGCCCCTGTCCCCCATCAAGTCATCCAGTGCTTGAGAGCTGATCCTAGACAGGCCTTAAAAATTATTGCTGGAACTGAGGGTCTGCCTGCAACTCGTGCTTTGCCGTGGGTCACAACAATGTGGTGTTTAATATCACAGCTGGTGACTGGTCGGGTGCCCTTGGCCCCTCACTGGTGAGCTGTAGATCTGTCAGCATGTGCAGTGCTGCAGCAGTAGGCAGTGCTGTGAGAGTGCTATATGCGTTCAGTAGTGTTACGCAGGATACCTGAGAGCACTCTACAAAGGAAAAGGAGCATAATTCGTGCCACCTGGATGTACAGCCTAGCTATTCTGGTAACACAATTTGTTACATTTGGGATATGTTCTGTTCTTGTTAGCCTTGCTGTCACTTAGGTGTTTCTGGGTTGGTACAGCTGAATTTGCAGAAAGCAGAGGGTGCTGGCAGAGCAGAAGACCTGTTAGAAATTGCTTGCTGATATAGTTGTCTGGTTTTCTGTTTTTTCAATCAAAATGCCTAATAACCTGCAGTATTGGTCTATTCCTTCATTTTTTGACCCTATCGAGAGTTCGGGAGCTTTTTTCCCAGACCTGCATTTAATGGAAACTGACAGGATGTTGTCACTAGGGATCATTTGGCCAGGAGCTGATAACTTCAGTGAATAATCCAACTTGCAAAGGTTGATTCAGGATCTGTTTGTGGCTCTGTGTGTGATACTCATTTTCTCTTCTTGGTAGCCTTTTTAAGAAATCCTCTTTCCTGTGAAGTCTCAACATCATGCTCAGCTTTTTGAAGGGAGTGAAGAATAATGTGTATGAGCATTAAAGGTGGGAGGTGGGGAGGTAAGATGTAATGCACAAAGTGAACAAGTGATAAGCAGAAGGTACCTGTTCTGTATGTAGTGTATTATGTGGGTACAGCTACGGATTGGCCAGCTGGTTTTTGTCATAAGAGTGCTATGAAATAAATGTGTGTTAAGTGCATAAGCACCATGTAGTAAAGGACTATGTGCTTTTGTATTTAACCATTCAAGTACCTTATACCAAATGAAAAAAAAAAAAAAGGATCAGTTGATTGTCAAAACAATTCCTGTTGCTTTCAGGTTTACAAGATTAAATGTTTCAGGGTTAATGCCATAGCTCCAGTGACATTTATGTACTGGTATACTTAATATCTGGATGTGTGTTAATTTACATAGTACCAAGAAAAAATCTACATATAGTCTTAACAATTGAAATATCCCTGCTGCCACAGTGAGGAGAAACTTTCAGATTTGTGAACAACCAAATAATAAAAATCAATTTAATTTGGGAAGGCAAGATTTGAAGAAAAAAAAAAAAGGACTGTTTGTTTTTTGTCTCTCCCCTTTTGTGAAAAAAAATGCAATACACAGGGCTAGTGAACAGCAGTGAAACTAGAACTGTCCAGAGGCAAAGATGGTCACTTCAGTTACTATGCCATCTGCACTTGCTTTTTCTGGTATGTTACTGTGCATTTCTCTTGAATATATTCCCCTCTTGTGTCCATCCATTGGATTTGTATATGTAAATAGTACAGACCTGCTGTTGCTTTTTGTGGTCTAACCTGGCATGTTTGGATTTATTGTAGCTCTGTTTGTTGTTTCAGAAAGGAATTGAAATCTGGCATTTAAAATTCACTGTAAAGCAGCAATACCTGCTACAACCCTTTCCCCAGCATTGTTGCTTTACCCTCTCTCTGATTCAGTTAAAACTTTTCTTTCCTTTCTCCTTGCACTATTCTCAAAATTTAACCTGGCTTTGTGAAAGGGATAGCCAAAAAAAGAGTGAGGTATTACTATTTAGAAGATGTACTTCCAGATGTCTTAATTAGGTTTCTCATGCCTTAATTTACAGTTTTGTTCATTTTTTTTTTGTGATACAAAGAGGCTTCAGGACTGCAAAGCTTCTTGACAGACTTTTTCTGAACACAATTTTGTGTCTGTGTGGCAGATTTCCTACTTGGGACTTCAGTAACATGTAGGTGAAAATATTAAAAGCATGTAGTTAGGCAGCATATAGAAATGTAGGCCATTCACTAAAATATTTTTTGCAAAGTTTCCTGCATACATTTATCTTTGAAAAATGCATAGGTTAATCTTTTTATTATACGTTAATTTGCATTTACACTGCGTGCAGTTGTTACTCTCATGTTTTTCATAGCCTTATGATCCTGATGTCTTCTCTGGGAGCCAATATTAGGATGACTGTAAAGCTGTAATTTCTTCAGCCTTGTGTCTTTTCCTCAGGAATAGGGAAGAACCCTCTGTTGGCCTAATAATTAAGAAAAAACCTTATTATGACTGGCATCTTGCTCTACATCTGTTGTACATATGAACTCTAGGCAGATGGATTCACTTCTTATTCTTTGAGTTATTTTCATAATGGAGTTAACAAATGAGGAAGCACTAAGTATTCAGTAATAAGTGTTTAGTGGAAGTCAGACTCAGCTCTTGGAAAGTGAGTGGGAGCACTCTTGATCAACTTCAGAGTGGCTTGGATCGATTCCCTTTTGCTGTGCTGAAAAAGGGGGAGGGGTTTGTATATTCTCAATTAGCATGTGCAAGTTCAGTGCTGTGGAGTTTCTTGGACCTGTTCATGCTAATGAGTAACCTGGGTAAGGAAGTGCTGTGTTGTAGGGTCCGATTTCAGAAGAGCAAGGTGCACGCCTCTTCTTCATTTTGATTGAATTTGTTACCAGAGAAGGTATCTTTTTGAATGTGAAGCTGTGCCTTGTCCTAAGTATTGTATGTGTAACCCCTTTGGGATTTGAAAGGTGAAGACCTCCTGTCAAAGTCAGGTATTTCAGCAAGAACGTTGAAATCTGCTGAGAACTGTGAAACAAACTGTGTGATTTTTATCCCCATGATAAGGTGTGCTTTCAATGCAGTTTTCCTGTGTGTGACATTTCTGTTCAAAAAATATATCTGAGCAGTCTCCTGGCTTCCATGTTTCATTGGTAAGAGAGGTGTACAGGCAATTCATAATAGTGTTTTACTTACTACCTTAAGTACTTGCAGGCATTAATAGTATTGGTAAATAGTTTCTATTGATATTGAAATAGTGGGAATTGAATGAAATTGTACATCATTGTCAGGTATTTTTCAGCACTTCTCAGGAGTTGTTGTAGGACAAGATTATTTGTGGTGAAGAACAGCAAAATGCTAGATAGCAAAAAGGCATGATGACCCAATTGGACTCTAGTAAAAACATCTGTCTCAAAGGGCAATTTTGCTTCTTAACTATCAGGGGACTTGCTCATAGCAAAGATAGCCCTGGTTAGAACAAGTGTCACCCTTTTTAATGCAAGCTTTCTCCCAACACTGCTTTTAACTTGTGTTGTTGTAGAGAAGATGGCTTTGACTCATGTGAAAAACCGTGTTAACCAAGTTAGTGGGAAGGGGAAGGAAAAGACTTTTCCCACATTTCCAGTGTGAGTTGTTTCTCTGCCAAAAAAACTGGCAGGACAGTTTTCAGCATAATGTTTTGATTCTGTTTCAAAGCAAAAGCTCTGAGTAATAGAGAAATAGGTTATCAACTTGATTTAAATAATGCTAAATACAAGGGTTAGTTTATTAGATTTAAATGCCACATTTTAAATTCAGATTAAATAAATTATGTTTTGTATAGAGAATGATCCACCTAGTCTGTCTGCAGCACTGCTTTTTTTCCAGTGAAAAGGGTACACAGATTCTAATGTCCTGGTTTTAATTTTCTACAATTAACAGTTGTCAGTGATTTTGAGTTTTGCTTTAAAACTTGGCTCCTGATATGGTTGGGCACTTTTGTTCACTAATGTTTAATAGCTCTCAATTTTCAGAAGTAGTTTACTCTAGCATTCTATTCCTGAGGGAGATATGTGTGATCCTGTTTTAAGTTCTTTAATGCTTATTCTATCCTTGAACGTGGGTTTTTTGTGAATCTGGCATTAATGGGAGGGCACGGATAGATCTTTTCTCCTTAGATCAGACAGCCAATGACATGTATGGATGCTGGAACATAGTACTGTTTTTTTATTTAAGCCATAGGAGATAACCGAAGATGGTCTGAGTGATTCTAATGGGATGGGAGTTTTTAACCTGTATATTTGCCATGGTATCCACACTGAGTGCTCTGCCATTTTTAGGGAACATAAGGGAAACAGTATAAAAGGAAACAGTGTTTTATTTTCCTTCACTGTTGGACTTTTGCTATGAGATGAAGCTTGCAAAGATAAGCTTGCAGGAGTTTCAGCAGCTGTGGGAAGTGGATGGTTTGCCATCTGTGGGCATCAGTTTCAAGCGACATGCAAAGCAGTTCTTGAGGTGGTAAGCAATTTGGAGAAGCTGTAAAGGGAGAAGAGAAACTTCCTAATGCCTTTCAGTTTTGATCTTTATGTCTTAGTAAGTCTTCAAAAGTATTTATGAGTTTTTCTCAGCCCAAAGCCAAGCATGCTCTATGGCCTGTCTCATTCTCTGGCCCAATAGGGGTTATTCAGAGCTCTGATGTTGCAGGATTTTTGTGATACCTGGCAGAAGCAACAGCAGTCTCTGCTGACTGTTCTTCTGTCACACTGGTTTTAGATCCTCTTGGGCTTGGAAGCAAATAATCTTATCTACTTCAATTCTTCTAATTTATCATTTTTTTTCTGGGTTGAAAGGAGAAAATACGTTTGATTTTGGTGTGTTTTCAACAGAACTGAGAGTCTTATACTTTTGTTCTTAGCTCTCTCTAAAAGGCAGGTGAACCATCAGCCTTTGATGATGCAGGTTAATTCACTACTAGGACAGTCCTGGAATTAGAATAATGAGAAGGTGTAGTGTATTCTACCAATTTCATCAATATTTTAAAATGTTAAGAAAATGTTGCATGAATTGCAGATGTTCAGTTATAGTTCAGTAGGGCCTGTAGTTTTGGTATTTCTGCTAGTTTATTTTTAGGCATCTGTGGAATATCTGTTGTAATTTGGGATTTATAAACTTTTTCAGAATTGAAGCTTTGTCAGGACTGCATATGTTTATTACCTGCAGGCGTAACTTTGAAGTGATAAGTTTATTTTCACGGGAGACTCACCTCAAGAAATTAAAGGTTTTTCAGACTCTCTCTCTCTCACTTGTTTGTCCTGTAACTCCTTAGCAGTGACAGACTTAGCTTTCCACACAGCCTTCTATTCATCGTGTATATTTAGAATTTTCTTGTCTTGTCATGCAATCCTTTCTGATTCCTTTCATTGTATGCTGTGTCTCCTTCAGCTCTGCATTATATTGCGCTTGACATTTAATTTTCACAACTCTGTGTTAGATTGGTGTTTCATATTTTGCTGTGAATTGGGCTGCTTTTAGCTCTGTAGGGAGCTGCTTCTCACTTGAACACTGTTTTATGACTGAAAACATAACTGGGGAGCTAGTTCATTTCTCCAGTTTGCCAAGCCATTCTGAGGTCAGTAAGGACAGGTGGTGGGCTCATTGAGATCTTGCTGTCCAAGTTTCTTGCAGGGAAGTCTTAAAGGTGGCTACAAAACCCTCTAATAAGACCAAGGGTGAAAGCATCCTGCATTCAAGTTATGTTTTGGCACTGAAAGTACTGTAAGCATGTATCAGAAACATTCTGAAAATAAAATCTGATCTAGTTCCCTCATTGCCAAGTCTTGGTTCCTTGTTCTCTGCAAAGATAAGCAGCAAAATTTATCCAAGGAAAGAGTTAGTTATGTAGAACACTGTATCACTGCATCCTGTTACTTTGTTAAATGATTAGAAAAAGTTAGGTAGTCATAAGGGGAATAGCTTTGTAGTGTGTCCATGGGAGGTTTTTGTGACCAGTCATTCTGTACTATCTTTTCCCCTATTATATATGCACAGTGAAAGAGAACAAGTTAATATTAATAAAAGTAATGATGACAGTTCTTGGCATGTTTTGTAATGCTCTGGAAAAGACAGAACACCCTACTTTTGTATGGTGAAAAGTCATGTGGAGGGCAGGTATAAAGTAGACAACACAGGAGTTTCTCTCTGATTGCCAGCTGAGACTCTGCAGCTCAGGCATGAGTCTGTGCGGGTTTTTCTGGCTTGCTAGCAATTCAGTCTTCATACCATATGGCTTTTTTGGCCTTGAAGTATAGACCATAGATTCTTGTTGTCTCTTACTGAGGAGGAGTAGAGTGTGGAAATGTTCAGTAGACTGGAGCTATGCATATACCTTGAGAATTAGTGTTAGACTTCATTTTGATGGTAATTATTAAAGATCCCAGCACAGAATAAGGCTGTATTCTTGCTGAGCAGAAATTTGAATGCTGACTTAACAACTGTTTCTTAGCTGTACTGATGAGAATGAAAGTGTTACCTGAGAAATGTTTCTTTTTCCTATTCTTACCTGTCTGGTATTATATGAAATCTGAAATGACAGAAGTTCTGCACTGATTATAAAGTTTTTACACTGCTACAGTTTTACCAGTTTTGAACACGGTACAGTTAAGATAGAACATCCCCATCTGATAACCACGGTTTCTATGTTCCAGAAGCTACTATGTCAGTGGAAATAAATTGCAATGATATCATAAAATCATTACTGAGATAATGAGGATTGAGATAATAGGCTTAACATGCTTTAAGTATGTTGAATTTTAAATTGGTAGTTATGGAATCCCTTAATGTATGTAGATTATTGCTTAATGTGACACATACATACTTGCCTTGTAATCTTAAATAGAACTGTAAGTATTAATTAAAAATACTAAGTCTTGTGAATAGAAAATTTATTTTTGCATCATTACTTGAAGTAATATTTACTACTATAAGAAAATGTCTATCCACATCAGTTAAAGATTAATTTATGGAGAGTTCAGTGAAGTATTGTTTGAAATTGTGACTCTCTATCATCAAGCTCCAGTCTGATGTTAATGTATGTTTTACAAAGATAAGAGGGAAGTTAGTAGAGCAAAAGTGGATGGAGCAAATAGCTATGCAAAACTGGGTTCACGTATGCTGAATTAGATGCAGTCTTTGCCTTTTACATCACTGGTTAAGCTGAGCATCTCACACACAATGCCCATTTATATTGTGGGATCTGTTCTCAGCTCTGTTCTAGTTTTGTTGTAATTGAGTTAATGTAATAGAAACAATTGTAAATTTTTCTCTGCTTCTGGCCTTAATTCCATGGCAGAGTAAGGCTGCGTGTGGCGTGCCTGTGGCAGGTGCCTGGCTTTCTACTGCTGTGTTTTAAACATGGCATTTGATGACCAAGTGTTGCAGATAGATTTCTTGATAAGTGGAAGGTACTCCCATGTTCTCTGTGCTTTGCCATTTATTGTGTGTAATTGTTGTAATACTTTCTTAATTCTTTATTATTTAACATTTATTGTTTTTTTTCAGAACTAATTTAAAATTACTTAGATTGTATAAACATTAACATTACACTATTAACTTAATTTTTGCATCTATAGGGGACTGAATCTGAGACAAAACTTCAGACCTACTGCTAGCCTTGGTATTTTTTGGTTTTTTTTTCTTGGCCCATTCAGGCTGTTGTTTTCTGCATCTTAAATTATTCTCAAGAGTATCACACAGTGAGTGTTATTCAGAAGTCTACAGGAAATGCACACATCCTTTTTTTCAGCCTGTAAAAAAAGTAAAAATTGGGGAAAACTTGAACTGTTCCAGGAAATGGGCCTCTGTTAGCAACCTCATTCTTAGCATGTACTTTTCAAATGTGCTCCACCCCTATTCCCTCAAGTCCTTTTGTTAAGTCTTATTTAAGTTTCAGTCTGGTTTCTGCTATTCTTCAACAATGAAGGGTATGGAGTGGAGCCCAATCTTAAAAAAAATTATTTTCTTTATTTTTTAAATTTTTGGAGGCTGTGATAGTGCAAGGCAGAATTTAGAGGAACGTGCCATGTTTTAATCAGTATAAAAGAGCATCTAAGCTAGAGCTTTGACTGTGTTAAATCCATTTAGAAACATCTTTGGCTCAGTCAGTGTTATGCCAACTATTTAATGAAGTCTAGCACTGTTTTCCTTTACATGAGTGACATGAAGAAAAATGTGAAAACATTCAAATCTAGGCTTTCTTGCTAAACCTGTTCTCTGCATATGCCCTCCATTTGACTTGAGGCAGGGGTAGGAAGAAAGTCTTCCCAATGAAATCTGCTGGATTTTTCATTCTCTCAACTGTTAAAGCTGAGTTTGTACTATGAATTTTCCAAAATCCTTCTGTTGTCACAGATGCTCTTAATCTGTGTTACCAAGTTGTTACTGTGGTTTTAAGGTGTTTGTTGCCATATATCATTTAACTCAGGAGTGCCTGCTTATTTAATTCATCATTATTGTCACAGAAACAGAACTTTTTGAAAGCAAATCTAAACTAGCACTTGATTCTGCTAAATGCAAATTCATAAAATGGGAAGGAGAAATTAGTTTGAAAAGCTGTTTTAGACAAGGCAGCTTAAGATCTGATGCATTATCAGTCATGACATTAAATTTACAGTTCTCTGAAGGCTCATCAAGGTTCATGAATAGTTCAGGTTGGAAGGAATGTCTGGAGGGCATCTAGTCCACCCTTCTGCTCAGAGTGAGTCCAATTAGGTAATCTTGCTCAGGGTTTTCTCTTGTTGAGACGGATGGAGAGATGGAGACTCCATGGCCTCAGCACACCCATTCTGATACTTGACAAACCTCATGATTAAAATACTTTTGCCTTGTGATGGAAATTTCCTGTGTTGCAATGTTTCCTAATGTCCTGTGCATGTGCCAGAAAAGTCTGGCTCACTCTTCTCCTCTTCTCTGAACCCTCTTGTTCAGTAGTTGGAGACAGCAGTAAGGTCTCCCTAAACTGGTTTTTCATAATCCTGAACTAACCCAACCAATATCATAGGTTAATGGTTGTGCTCAGTGATCTCACAGGTCTTTTCCAACCTAAAAAATTCCATGATCACTCCAATGTATTTGAACATTCCTGTTTTTTCAAATGTTAGATTCTCATTTGTTCTTGAAAATTTGTTTTTTAATGAAGTTGAAACCTTGTTTTTAGCAAAAGGATTTAGCCTTGCAGGATACACAAGCTAGTGTGAGTGCTCAGATAGATGGAGTGTGTTGAGCACAGAACTTCAGTCAGAATTGTGACCTCATGTTTAGGAGCTCTTTCTTCACAGAAGGACCTGAGTGAGTTCGCTTAACTGGGCTTTCTGAATGCCTTTCCCCTTCCCTAATATATTTCAGGTTTGTAGTGTCTGTGAGTCTGTCTCTTCTTTTTAAATTGGAGTCGTTATGAATCATGCAATTTCCTGCTGCAAATAAAGCTGAAAAATCCTGAAGTAATTGTGTGACTTGCATTAACACAACTTTGTGTTGAGGAAGTGTGACAACATTAGCAGCCAGAGGTGATATATTGGAGCCTTACAAGTACTGTTAGGTGTTCTTACAAAGAGCAAAAATACTTTGTGCAGCTTTTTAGGTGGGTATGGCTTCAGCTTTTACCAGAGTTGTGTTCAGGTAAGAAGGGGCTTGAAAATCTGTAGTGGTTCACTGAATACTCCGTTCTTACCTCTTGTTAACTATAGTTTTGATAGTAAGGGAGGACTGCAAATGGAGGCAAATGTGCTGATAGTGTTGTCAGAGAGGGAATCAATTAGCTGAAAGACCACAGCAGTAGTCTCAGAATAGTGACTGGAAGAAGTCTAGGGAGTATTGCTACACTCACCCAAAAGCTGGAACAAATCAACTGTGGGCAGAAGGAGGGCACTCAAGACCTGGAAAGTATCCATCACAATGATGTGTGCTTCATGTGAGTGAGCCTGAAAAGCTTTATTTGCTGTCAAAAGTAGTGCTTAGACTCCTTTATCTGGGTCCCATTAGATGAGCTATGTTAGACTCTACATGCATGTATCTGCAGTAGAAGAAAAACATGTTATACCAAAATACACATATTGGCCTGCAAATTGGCTGAAATAAGGGTATATTAGCTTTAAGAACATTAAACAGTGTTTTACTCAAAGTTTATACTGCTTTCTTATTATCTCTTTGTTGAATGTTGGAGAGATGGGGATGTTTTTGAGGTGCTATCTCCTTACCAAAGAGAATCTGAGCTCTCATCAAGGATAGCAAAGTAAGCTGACTGACAGTGGGGACAGTTTCTTTTTCTGTTCTGAATGACACTCCTTTCTATATAAATACAGCATGAATCACTGCTTTTTGTCTACTCCCTGAAAAATGGTTCTTCATCCACCCACCTGTTTGGACACTGTAAGAGGGAATACTCCAATATAGACAAATGTTTGCACAGGACAGCAGCTTAAAATGCAGCAGCCAGAAGTATCTTTGAGGGAAGAAGTCCAAAAGAATGTGAACCAAAATTACTGTAGGAGATCTAAAGGCTTCTCATTTGTTTTAAAAATGGTTTATGAAGCTCAATTAAGTATATCATCACAGTAGGTTATAAAGATGTTATGTTTGTTGAGAAAATACTGCATAGAAGAGTTCCAGTTGTTCTGTTACATGCATGTCCTATTGTCAGTGCATTGAATTGCAACTGAATACATCTCCCTTCTACCAAAAAAACCTTAAGATAATTTGGCAAGTTGTGCAGTGTACAATACACAACAATGAGTGTTAATATGTCCTTAATGATCAATGTATAATAACCTCATAGATCACTGACACTCCTCTGGGTTAACTGCATGGGGTGACAATGGTTGTATAGAGCAAATGATACAGAATTATTGCCTTTTATTCCTTCTAAAGTTTCTGGTTTGTTCTTTCTTCTTATGATGAATGTTATGTTTGAATTTCAGAGTAACTGGTCTGGAAGCTCCCATGATTCAATCCAATCAAGGAGAGTGGTTATTTCTCACAACATGGATAAAGCACTGAAAGAAGGTGAGAATTAACTTGGTCAAAGGTGCATTAGAGTCTGAATATCTCTTGTCAGCTTGGCAAACTATAACTGTACAATATTGCAGGATTTTAGAATATGACCCTGGTTTTCTCTGATATAAAATAAAACAACAAGGTCTTAGTCCACTGTAGTAAGTTGGATGATGTTGTTTTTTGTAATTCAACTGATATCTTGTGATTTTAGTGGTTGTTTTTTTTACAGAAATATGTTAAAATACAGGCTTTAATGTTCATGCACAAAACAAGGGAGTAACATTTAAAATATTCTTGATTGGGTTTTCCTGAACTGATCTATTCTGTAGGCTGTTGCATACAGTCTTCCTGTTTAGTGCAATTCTTGCTGTAAAAAGTGAATTTAAAATGAACATGTGAACTTTTGGCTAATACAGTCTATCAACCTTTTCTAAATATTTTATTTAATTTTGAATACTTTTTCCTTTAAGATTTCTTTGCAGCACTTTTTCTTATATTTTTTCATAAATGGAGACCATATTTGAAAATTACATTGCTTTAAACAGGTTGATTGTCTTATGAAAACTTGGGATGTGTTATGTTTTCAAAGTTATTTTTATGAATAGCTGTTAGCAAGATAGGTAGCTAAAATATAAAATTAGAACACTTTACCTACCCATGTCATGTTTTTGTGAACTCTTTTAATGTAATCATGATTTGCTTTTAGGAGGCATTTTCATCTGGAATCAGTCATATTAGAGGATTCCTAATTATGTGAAAAGGACAGTAGAGTCTAAACATTACATGTAGAAATAAACACAGACAAGTTATTTGCTGTGTTCTTTCACATGTGTGCTTGCATTTTGTATAACCTGCCTTGGAATTTGAAATGAAGCCTTGACATAATCAGAGAATGGAGGCAGTGGGGTTATTTGGAGACAGACAACAGGCATTTTGGAGTATCAAGAGAAAGATAGGTGTGTTATACTTCTCTTCTGTTACTTGCATGTAGGAGTAACTCAAGTGTCTGTAAAACAGTGGGAACTGTCTTCATCTAGGGTGTTTATCCCCACAGATCATTCAGTTGGGTGCATGAGGCCATTCCTACTCAGTAAGGCTGAAAGAAAATTACTAATATGTGATTCATTTTTCAGAGTTGAGTACCTTCTATTGTGACAGCTCACTTGCCTTTCTGCTACTTTTTTATCAGAGTAGCTTTTACCCTTCATTCCCACTCTAAATTTTGAAGCGCAAACTTGTCGGATGCTGTTGTGTTTATTCCAGGCCTAAGTGATGAAGCAAACTTCTCTGTTATGCAGTTTGACAAACATGAGTCTGAACTTTTTGCTCTACCATACAAAGACTTAAGCAAGCGTTTTAGGTTTGAAAGGTGACTGAGTCAACTTAAGTTTGAGATACTGAATGAATCCCCAAAGCAATACTTTAGTTTTTTTATTGGAGTAAAATGATCAGTCTGTCTGAAAATAGACAGGACTTCTTGCCCTGTGACAGTTCTGAAATATGTAGTTGTCTTGATGTGAATGTTTTTGCTGTGGGTTTTTTAAATTTTTTTAAACAAAGTTCATGGTTCAATAAAACCGTATTACTAGTGGTATAAAAAGTGCCATCTGTTTTTCTGTTTCCAGTCTTGCACTGATCAGGATTAAAGTATTTATAAATTTTTGACAGCTTCTGCTGTCTAGATATAACGTGCTGTTGAACAAAATGCTTTAAAATACCTCATTAATTTAGCTAGGAGACTTTCAATTCTCATGAGGTTTTAATCTTGGGGATCAGTTCAGACTGCTGTTGCCACTTGAGGTTTAGAGTAGGTGTTGTCAATTATCACAGTCAATGGGGTTTTGCTTGTTTTGTTTTTAAAATCTGATTTTGTTTCTCTTTACCTTACCTTAGAGATGCATGGTTAACATTTTCAGAAGAGCCAGCATCATCTGATTGTTGTAGTTGGATATGAAGAGAGGCAGCCCTTTGGTTGATTCTAACTTCTTCACCTGTTTTTCATCACTGTGTAATTACCTTTCCGTGAGGGGTTTACAATTAGTTGCTAACCATCTTGCACTCCTCAAGAACTGCCTGTTGACTGTTACTCAGACATGCTGTACTTTTGCTGGTGTTACAGCCAGTCTGTGTGGACTTTTCTCTCTGGGTTTAGTGTAGCTTTCCTGAGGTTCTGTGTCACTTCAAGCTCTCACTTGCTGCATTGCATTTTACTGATTATAGTCTGTTAGTGTAGTTAGAGGGATAGATAACAGTCATCATCCTTAGCTGTAACTGAAGGAGTCATGCATGTTTCTGTTTCAACCATCAGTCTTATTTCCATAAACTTAAAACCATTACAGTGCTTACATGGTTTTTCTGTGATGTTCCTTGGCTGATAATGGTTGCCTGTGTCTTGCATAGCTTCTTGCCTTGCCACAGCCTGTGTAACAGAGTTGTTGGGAATCATCCTCCTACAATGTGGGTTGCTAAACACCACCAAGAAGGAATGTCTCTGTACGTTGGTTCACAGCTTTGCCCTAAGTTTCTTCCCTATAATCCATTTGAAACAGAGTAGTATAAAAGGTTGGTGCTTGAGAGTGCTACTTCATTCTTAACTATAGCATGTTTGCCTAAGCTGTAGATACAAGGTGAGGGAAAGCTGTGAATTAGCCCAACTACTGTATAGTGTGTTTTATGAAATCGAAGTGCTCAAAATCGGAACAAATGTAATGTTATGAAGAGATTTTCCTTGTTGAATATGTCAGAAAGAGAAAGCCTTTTAGTTGTCAGCCCTGAGTCCCTTTTCAGCAGGTAATACTTGAGTGACTAACACTGAAATATGATTATCCAGAATTTTTCATGCTTTCTCTTGATAGATTAATTTGATTCTTTTTTGCCCTTCATTTATCTTAAAAAAACACAAGGTAACCCGCTTCGACAAATACTTTCAGCCATTTAATGCTACCTGTTGCTTGTCTGGTCACTTCCAGTTTTCAGCCCATGTCTTACGATAGTGTGGTGATGTGTCTCCTAAGAGAGACTGTGCTCACTCAGACTCATGCTGCTGATGCACAGAGTACTGTTTTGGGCTGAGACTGAAGCTGTCAGTAGATTAATCTGCCCTGTGTGTAGCTGGTCTCCCAGGAACTGAACTTCTTATTCCATTTTCATTGCTCCACTAATAGTGGTCTTTGTTATTCTTCACAGTCAGTTTTTGTCTCTACTGTTTTAGTAGCACCAAGAAAATTGATCTTCATATCACTTAGCTGCTTTACTGCATCATTTATGAGTAAGTAAAACAGTACAGGTCATATCCCAAATCCCAGCTGAACTCCACTGGTGAAAGTGTTCTGCTGTGAAAATTCCCCTGTTTCTTAGCTGTTAAAATATTTCAGGCCAGGGAGCCACCTCTCCTTTCACAGTGGGTAATCTTCTTTCAACCCTGTCTTGAGGTGACCTCATTGGAAATATTTTGGGAATTTAATTAGATTGTTCCAAGGGATCAGATCTTTTCTGTCTGTGTTGACCCCTTAGAAGGACTCTGTTAGGGAGGTAAGGCAGTACTTCCCTTACAGAAGAAATTTTTCCTAGACTATCTCATTTCCCAACTTAAGATCCACATGTTGACATTTAGATAAAAATTTGCAGTAGCTTTTGCCACTCTTTATATGAAAGTCTGTTTTTATCCTCACAGCTTTCAAAAAATGATTTTTTTTGGTCCAAAATATCAGCAAGACAATTTGAATTTGTTCTCTCTGCTACTGGGATTCAAACACTGAAAGTTAAGAACTCTTGGCAGAGGATACATGTGGTAAACTATTTGAACAAAAACTTGTCTAATTTTTTTTATATTACACGTTTCCTAGATATTTGACACATTTTTTTCTCTATTGTTTATACATTTGAAAATTTCCATTTTTTTCCTGCATATTCATAAAAAGTATTAAAGACACAAATGTCAAGAAAATTGTGATAAAAATAAACTGAAGAATGTGGAATGCACTGTCAGGGTGTGGTTGGCTTTGCACTCAGCCTGTCCATCTATGCACAATGATAACATCTACACTCTATTCATATAGTTTGAATAGTGTTGTAAAATACAAGTAAACCAAGAAATGCTAGTGGTTTTCCAAACACAAACTTTACAAGATAACTGGAATCTTTAAATTACTATTGCTGGTGACTTGAGCAGGCTCCCAGTCACTGAAGTCTTGCCATTTATATATTGTTTTGTCAGCCTTTTACACCATCGTCTAAGTGAATATTTAGTGGGCATGAGGAACTTCACTAGAATGTTACGTATAAATCTCATCCTCTTAATTTGCATTGTATAGCTAAAACATATTGAACACTAAAATGCAGTAAGTGAATAATGGCCTTTATATCTTTCTTTTGTCTTTTAATGTAAAAGTTAGTGTGTTGGAAATTGAGTTGCATATTTGGAGTATTAGTAGTTTTAGGGACTTTATTATGGGAGTTTTAATATTTTAATTTGGGGGATTTTTTTGTTTTTATTTTTGTTGAAGTGGTTTTTTGACTGAATTGGCTTTTGGCCCGGGGGGGGGGGAAATACTGGCTGTATGAAGTAACTAAGCATATAACGTATGCTTCTCTCTAGGACAGGTACTTAGCTGTGGTATAGTCTGTCATCTTTCTCGGTCAAATTTTTATTTAAACTATTTTTCTAAAAATACAGCTTATTAATAACCACATCATGCATGTTAGATATAGTGTAGTTGCGCAGAATTCTAGTAATGATTCTTGGCTCTTTGAAGCTGGTTTCCTGATGCAGGATCTTAACACAGTTCATATTAACCTTCGACTTCTGTTTTACAGATTGCAATGCTTGCTGATCTAGAATAACTCAATTTAGTTTTGTAGCTAGAACTTCTCTTCTACTGTTCTTATAGTCACATGAGAGTTTTGGATTTGACTATAAATTAATGTAATTGTTCTGGCCTCTCCAGTGCTTTCAGGAGAGGATATTTACTTCTTGTTGAAACTTGGAAGTCTCTGTTTGCACTTGCACAGGGAGAATATTTGTGCTCTGTTTTTTAATACTGCTTTGAGAAAAAGAGTAGGGATTCTTCAGATTTTTGTTATTTTTAATAAAGTTGGGTAATGAATCTTAACAGCATGAAAACTGTCTAGTGCAGTTTTTTCAAATCTGCAGATTTGAAGCCACTCTGACCCGTTGACTCTTGTGGTGCCACTGAACTTCTGAGTGAATGACTGTGGAAGAAGGGACAGCAGTTGCTGTAGGACCTGTGTGGGAATGAAGGAAGGATCTAGATAGGTGTCCTCACTAAACCTCCACACAAGCTTCTGGCTCTCTTCTCCCAGCACTGTTAGTTTACAGTATTTAAAAAGAGTGATTGAAGAGGCTCAGCTTCAGTTTCAAATGGGAATGACTTTTAATCACATAATAACAACTAGGGACTTGGATCTTCTTACCTAGTTTAGAAGATCCAGTAGAAGTTTCTACAGGTTTGAACCAAACTCATTGTGGTCACTGCATTTGATAATGATCAGAAGAAATTTGTTCCATGTTTGTAGTGGATGAGTTAGTCATAGTAAGGTATTGTCCTGAATGTGTTCTGCTTCACTTTTTCATTCCTTCCTTGTTTTCTGACCAGTTGTTTTCAATGTTTTAGAGAAGTATAAAAATAATGAAAATAGGTGCATGAGTAGATTTCTCCTATTATGGAAGCAAGCTGATCTCTATAAAATTCCCACTTTTGCTTTCTGTATTTCTTTAGAGTGCTGAAAAAGGGACCAGCTACATCAGTGGGCATGAAACTAAAGCACCAACTGTGCACCATGGCTAGGATGACATATATGGATGAGGCAGTGTCTTACCCAGTCTTAAACAGTTTGCTGTTAGTGTCTGTGACTTGTGTCCTTTTTAAATAGTATTTATTTATTGAAATCAAGTCCTAAAAGCTGTCTCACTGCTTATTTGGACATATATGCTGGGCTCTAAAGAAGCCTGAATTTTATAGAGAACAGCACTGTTGTGATGCAGAAAGGGAAACAAGGCTCAGAAGTGACAAGGAAACTATAGAAAGCATGTAAATGAAGAGAATTATAAAAGATAGGTGCAGGAAAATGTGGTTTAAAGTGGTGTAATCCTTTTAAGGTGTTGAAAGTGTGTAACTGGTAGAACAAGTGAAGTATTTTGTACTTGCATGGTTTATTTTTGGTGATGACTGATGACATTTTGATAGTTTGATATTGCTGCTATATTTTGTGGTTCTTTCATGTTGATACACCTGGTTTGAGAACCATCCTGTCACCTTGCTTTGTTTGAGCAGGAGTCTTCCCACCATAATAAATCTTGCTTCAGGTATTTCAACTGGGGGTATAGTAAAGTTGCAGGATTTGTACTCTGATATAACAATTCTAATTAGTTTGAACATTGTGCTTTTCTAGAGCACAGAGATGTAATGTTGAATGTTAAAGAAGTCATGAGTAGCTAAAATGAATCAAAAAAAATGTATTATGTACTGGGCTAGAACCTCATTTTGGAGAGGAATTGCTTAAAAACAGAGTTATAAATTAAGGGTTGTTGGGAATAGATAATGTGTTCTGAAAGATGATATAGTCTAAGGGATCAGGATGAGTTTTGCTCTTGTATTCTTGCTTTGCAGAGTTAAGTAGACATCTGTAGGAGCCATCACTCCATACGTGGCTTGTCTTCTTAGGCAAAAGATGCTGGAGAAATCTGCTACTTTACGAAAGGTAGAGAGGGTGTCTGTAAGAAAATCTGGAAAGTCTTTATTGCCAGTGATGATGATAACAAATACCACAATGCAGTGTGTTTTGAATGCGCTTGAGAGATTATTGGTCTCTTAGAGAGTAGGTGAAAAGGAAAATTTTGTGCTAGGGTCAGCTTTCCACAGTGTTTCAGATCTTGCAACAGAAGAGAGTAACTAAGCTATAAGAAAAAGGTGGCTGCAGAAGGACAAGGGAACTGCTGTGGAAGAATAGATACCAAAAATTTGTATAGTAACAGGAGAATTGAGATAAGTAATAAAATTTCAGTTTTTAAAATGCTGTTCCCAGTTGCTCTTTGGTGTATTGATGGATTATTCCTCACCTTGCTTATCAGAAGACCACTACCTTTTATAACTGTTTTTATCACTTTGTAGCATTTGTCGGTGAGAGTTTTCAACAAAAGATGATTTCTTCTATTTTAGAAAAGTAATGAAATTGGGTATGTTTCAACATTGAAAGTTCCCATCCTGCAGTATGGCTCTGCATATTTTTTCTCTCCTAGATCAGAAAAAAGAATAAATACTTCAAACATTTTATTTGTTTATTGAAGTGTGGGGCTTTTTTTCTGAATTGTTAATTAAAAAGCCTTGAAACGACTTACCAAAAGGCTTTTAACTATGTATTTCAGTGTACTCATTGAAGTGACTTGGCTTCTTTCTTTATAAGCCCGAGGAAGCTGATTTATCGAGCATTTGGCTAGCAACTTTTATCAATTTTAGCCATTTCTTTTGAAATGCATTTAAAAAGGTAATATTGGATGAGGTTTGCTAGCTTTGCCTGAAAAGGAAGGTGAAAGTATTCAATTTAAGTTTTGCTATTAGTATGTTATTAGTTCACTATCAGTGCCAGGGAGATTTTCATAGTTTAGTAAACTTCCAAACAAACAACTTCTATCAAAGTTGAAAGTAAGAAATAGTGGAATCATATGATTACTTTGCACCACAGTCTTACACTGACAAATGAGGTGTACTTTTGATATAAAAAGTCTGAAATCAGGATGTGTGGTAAAGAAGCTGCTCAGATTATCAAGTGTACAACTTCTGCACCCGCACCCCGCTTTTCTGCTTTTTGTTATCACTCTGGCAGATGCAAATTGTGTCTTTCAACCCCAGCTTTTTCTCTGTCTTGTTGTAATTACTAAACACTGTTCCTGCATGCTCCCTGAAGACTTCCTGTTCCCTCTTAGACCTTCTGGGACATCTGCTAGAGTGAACCAACAGTAAAACTGGTGACACACAAACGTTGTCAAAAAGGAAAGTCATAATGGTAGAAGATAGTGTTGCTATGGGACTTGAAATTACAGTAATCTTGGTTATTGCCTGTAGATGTGGTTTGGAATACTTTGTCATTTTTGAAGTTCATGTGGTCTCACTAATCTGCTTGTTCTTTTTTAGCTTTTCTGATCCTATAATGTACTTTCTGTGGTTGTATATGTCTTTTGAAATCCAAAAATCTTACCACTTCCCCTTTTAACTGTGAATTTGGAACGGAGACTGTTGAATTCCTGTGTAAAGAAGGCTGGTTTCAGCCTGCAACAGTTTAGCCACAGTTAGATTATATGATAGTTCATATAACCACGTATAAAGCCACTGTTGAAAGGCAGGTTTTAGTCTGAGGTTTGTGTGTAGCTGGTAACCTGACTGTCCGAGCAAATCCACTTACAGGCTTTGCTTTGCAAAGTGACCTCCAGTAACCTGTTAGGTGAAGATTGCTGTAACTTCACCAACCTTACTTTCTTTGGCAAGAATTTAAACCCAAAAGTAGACATGAAACCTATTACCCGTATAGTTTTTGAGGAGAAGGGTGGAGGTTTATATTTTTTCTATCTTACTCTGCCATCTTTTTGTTTTTGCTACTAATTGTTTTGTTTCTCCTTTCAGTGTTTGACTACAGCTATAGAGATTACATCCTGTCGTGGTATGGGCAACTCAGCAGAGATGAAGGGCAGCTGTACCAGCTGCTATCTGAAGACTTCTGGGAGATTGCCAAGCAGCTGCGACAGAGGCTGAGTCACATTGATGTAGTTAAAGTTGTCTGCAATGATGTAGTGAAAGCTTTACTCTTGCACTTCTGTGACCTTAAAGGAGCCAATGCCAGGTAAAAACAAAACTCTGCATTTCACTGGAATTTTCTGCTTCTCTCTTTGCTTTCATGTGCTGTATCAAAGTAATGAAGAGTGTAACACTTTTATAGAGAACTGATAAAATAGTTCAAGCTTATTACCAGTTTTAGAGATCAAGCAGGCTGCAGGGCATCTGTAAGACCTGTGCAAGGAAGCACTTGTCCTCCTTTTTCTCAGAGTTTGGATTCACTGCTGTTTCCGTTTCATCCTTTAATCCTTTGCTCACAGTGGGAGGTGGGCTGTGTGAGTGGTTCCTGCACAGTAGTGTGAACCTGTAAGGGAAAGAAAGGGTGCTGACAGAGCAGCCAGCAGACAAGCAGACTGTTATTTGCACCTTTCCCAAAATAGCAGCAGGGTTAATTCCATTCAGCTTTCCATTTCTTCTAGCCCCAGGAAGCAAAGCCTTTTGATTTCTCTAAGTGACATGTCCTGCAGTAGCAAGATTTTTCTACTGGAAAAGTTGTTGGCTGTATTTTCTTTGTCTGCATATCTTATCTTGCGAATTTAATGAATTTCTCTTCTTTGTCCACTTGAAAAAGTCAGCTATCCACTGAATACTAGAGTTGCACCCAAATTGTAATTGCAAATGGGAACTCTTAGCCTATGCAGTTCCCATGTTTGAATGCACAATTTTGCTAATTGTGCATAGAATTTGGGCTTATGTCTGCACTTACCTATATTTCAGTTATCCAAATTGAAATATGCTTTGGTCGTTCAGATTTAAGCTATATAATTTATTCTCTGAGGTTGTTTTGCCTACAGTTAGATCCACACTTTTTTGACACCCCTTCAGAGAAAATAGATTAACAGTGCTCTGTCAGTGATCAATCTGTCTGTTACTGTTGACACTTCTTTCTGTTCTGGAGCAGAAGATAGGGTTAACATAGTTGTAGTAAATCTCAGCTCTAAGTAAGAAAATGTGTAGAAAAAATAAAGATGGAAAAGAAACTAAAGGGTGGTTGCATTCAAGAAAAGAAGAAATAAAGATGTATTTACTTTGCAGCAATCTTGCATTGGATTCCAAATACTACTTTCTTTTAGATCTGGAATGTGGTAGAAATCTCTTGGTCAGGTGAAGGTCCTTGATTTATAAGTATTATACTTGCACTTGTCCTTTATCACAGTAAAGCACTTGCTTTTGGGAATAGTATGATTTGAACATTTAAAGAATGAGGATGTGATTTTTGGTGTGTTATTTTTTTTTTTTAAAGTCTCAATATTTTTCTATTTGAAGCTGGGTATGTAGAATCTAGAACTGCAGAATTATTTAATATTATTAATCCTGGTTATTGGTGAGGTTTCTTTCTTACTGAGAGGTATGACCACTTCTTTGGATTGTCTTTGTTGGATTATTTCTACTATAGAGAGCTAAAGTGAATTCTCTTGGTTGTTTTCCAGTTAAATTTTTTACTTGGGAGTAGTAAATACACCTTGGTCAGTGCAAAATAAGGCAGGATGTATTAACATGGTACTGAAAAAAATCCTATCAAGAATTAATGTGATAGCGGTTTAAACAAAACAAACAAAAAAACTCCAAACCAACCCCACAGCTCTAACTACAGAATTTGTAGAGGTTGAAACTGGACCCATTGGCTGTTTTTCACAGGCTGCAAGGCTGTGAATTCACAAGGAGAAAGTTCTGGATTTATTAATGTGCCTAGCAGATCAGCAGCATGATCCTGCATGACGCCAAGTTGTGAAGCACTAGAATATCCTCATACTCCTCATCCAAACTTGCTCCAAAGGTCCAGGGAGCTGTTTTGAAATTGCACAGGGCTCACCGTTTCTTGGCAGATGTAGAGAGGGTTTAAATGCTTTGTAGGTACTATGGCAAAGTCAGCAGAAAGGTGTCATGGTGCTCACACGCTAGAGATGGAATTTGTGCTGCTGAGTTACCTGAGCATGCATGTAATAAACCTGAAAGCGCAGCAAATATTCTGGCAGTGTTTTCTTTTCAAGAGAATTTGTGGTTTTAAGAATAATTTGAGTTTTGTACAAAATTGCCTGCTGCTTTGGAGTTTACTGGGCTAGACCCTGCTGATTATTTTAAGATATAGACTGAGAATTACAAAGTATGTCCCTTCTAGCTTGGAAGCCTTCAATTAGTTTCTATATTGCTGTCCTGGTTTCAGCTGGGATAGAGTTAATTTTCTTCCTAGTAACTGGTATGGTCATGTGTTTTGGATTTAGAACGAGAATAGTGTTGATAACACACTGATGTTCTAGTTGTTCCTAAGCGATGTTTATGCTAAGTCAAGGATTTTGGCTTCTCATAGTGCCCTCCTGGAAGGGAGGCTTCAGGAGTGGGGGACACGAGAAGCTGGGGAGTGACACAGCCAGGACAGCAGACCCAAATTGGCCAAGGGGATATTCCATACCATATGGTGTCATGCGAGGTATATAAATTAGGAGGGAAGCTGTCTGGGGGCAGCTGCTTGGGAACTGGCTGGGCATCAGTCAGCAGGTGTTGAGCAATTGCATTGTGCATCACCTGTTTTGTATATTCTAATTCTGTTACTATTATTAATTTCCCTGCCATTTCTGTTCTATTAAACTCTGTTTATCTCAAGTCGTAGAATCACAGAATAGTCTGAGTTGGAAAAGACCTAAAAGATCATGTAGTTCCAAATCCGGTGCTGTGGGCAGGCACACCTTCCACTAGATCAGGTTGCTCAGAGCCCCACCCAACCTGGCCTTGAACAGTTCCAGGAATGGAGCATCCACGACTTCTCTGGACAACCTGTTCCAGTGCCTCACCACCCTCACAGTAACGAATTTTTTCCTGACATCTAATCTAAACCTACTCTCAGTTTGAAGCCCTTCCCCCTTGTCCCATCACTACATGCTCTTGTAAATAGTCTTGCTCCATCTTTCTTCTGTAGCTTCCCTTCAGGTACTGGAAGGCTGCCATTAGGTCACCCCAAAATCAGAAGTTTTATCTGTTTCCTGATTCTTTCCCCCATCCCACTGTGGGGGCAGAGGAGTAAGCAAATGCCTGTGTAGTGCTTGGCTGCCTGATGGGTTAAATCACAATTGCCACAGTTCAAACACAGCAAATTCATCTTCCTAATGTAGGGAACACAGACCTTCTTGATCTACTTTGCTTTCTGTTAATGTTTTGAAGACAGTAGAAAATTTAAATGGAGATTCACGTGTTTCCCTCTGTGTCTCTAATAATGAATCCAGTTAATTTTGGATGTTAAATACAGTGGAACAGAGACTGTAGTTAGGGCAAGGTATCTTTCCTGTTGTGATGCCTCTTGGAGCACTGTGTCTCATTTCTGCTGCTGAGTTACAGCAAAGGGTGTTTTGTCAATTATGTGGCAACTTATGAAGTTTTAAATACCTCTTGTACTGTCCCTGGAGGGGTTGCCACCTAAGCCACTTTGTCTTGGTTTTTTTAATATGACAATAGATAAATCCACTGAAGCAGAAGAAACTGCCTGTGTCCAGGAGGACAGAGATGTCTCCTTTTTTTCAGAGTGAAGTTCATGTGTTTTGTCACTAGGTGCATGTCAGCCACACAAATCCCTTTACTTTCTGCTTTTACTGACTAACTTAAGCCTGTGATTGACTAGGATGCCTAACAGGATGAAAACAGGCTAAGACCTTCGAGAATGAGAAAGGATGCTACAGGCTTTCCCTTTGCTGCTGCTTTCCCTCTGGCTTATCTTAACCATTGTAAGGATCTGCTTAGTATTAAACAGCATAAGGTAAATGGTCAGCAGATGCCAACAAATGAGGGCAAGTGCTGAGAGAGCATGTCTCCCTTGGAGGTGTGGGTCAAGGCCAGGTTGGATGGGACTTTGAACAACCTGGTCTAGTGGAAGGTGTCTCTCTGCTCATGGCAGAGGGGTTGGATCGAGATAATGTTTAAGGTCACTTCTACCCCAAAGCATTCCATGAGTCTGTGATAAGAGGAGAGGCCACTTCCATGCTAGCCAGTGGGAGACAGGGCACTGGGAGGAAAGAACCTGGTAGCATTATGTCTGTTTTCCTATTATTTTTGCTATCTCCTAGCTTTCTTTAATGGTAGCTGTCTTTCCTGTGCATGCCAGACACTTCCACAGAGTGAAATTAGGACAGAAATACTCTTCTAGCCATGGGCAGAACTGTCTGGGGTGACAGGCTGTAGGCAGGATAGCTTCCAAATTTACACCTTGCATGTATCACTGGCATATATTTTGAGGTCCAGTTGAGGCTTTAAAGAATCCTGTCATTTTTCCTTTAGAAAACTTGTGGCATTTCAGAATATTTTAGACAGGAAACCATTTAATGTCTGAGACTAGCTTGGTGTAGAAACAGAATGTGATAATTCCCTCTGTCCAGCATTAGCTAGGTTATGAATTTGAGATATGGAGGAAAAGTCAGCCTTGTATTTATTTTCTTAGAAGCCACTGATCTTTTCCCCTGTGTTGTAGAGAATCAGGAATGCATTTAGAACAGGATTAGCCAAGTATATCCTGCAGGGTAAAAAGGGTAGTAATTTGGTCATTCTTGTTTCATATCACCTTTTGTCACTTCGTTCCAACTTATTCAAGAGTCTTTCTTCGCTACTTTAAGCAGAATATAACCAAGCTGAATACTGGCAATGCCATTTTACATGATCAAGGATGGACTATGAGCTGAGTAAGGTGGTGTACAATGATGGAAATGGTCATATTGGTATGTGGGTGCACTGTTGTCTGTGGTGGCAGTATACTTCCTTGGGACTAGAATTACCTGATCCCAGGAATGTAGTCTTCCTCTGGTAGCATGATACGTTTGTTGAAAGCAAGATACAGCTATTCTTGTAGGTGAAATACTCAGTTGGTATCAGAAGGACTTGGCAAGGTACAAACACACAGTAGGAGTCTTTCTGTGAAGCTGTCCACATGAAAGGAGGAGGGTGTTCTTTTACACTTATTGTGGGCTAAGAATAACTGCCTCAGCTATTGTTACAGAACTATTAACATTTGATAAATAAAGTCCTGTGCTGGGTGCAGTGTAGGCAAAATAAGATTTGCATACATGAGATAAGTAGGTATCATAGTTTAACCCCAGTCAGCCACGAAGCCCTACACAAACCTCTCACTGACCCACCACAGGCCTTGGGGGAGAATCGGAAAAGTAAAAGTGAGAAAACTTGTGGGTTGAGATAAAGACAGTTTAATAGGTAAAGCAAAAGTTGCACATGCAACCAGAGCAAAGCAAGGAATTAATTCACCACTTCCTATGAGCAGGCAGGTGTTCAGCCATCCCCAGGAGAGCAGGACTCCATCACACACAACTGTGCCATCACTCCAAACGTGTCCTTCCCTTTCCTTTATTCTTTCTCCAGCTTTATATGCTGTGTGTCCTCTCAATTCCTTGTGCACCCTAAGCAGCGGGGTGAGTCAAAAAGCAGAACAAGGCCTTGATGCTGTCCAAGCACTGCTCAGCAATAACAAAATTGTCTCTGTTATCAACGTGGTTTTCAAGCACAAATCTAAAACATAGCCCCATACTAGCCACTGTGAAGAAAATTGCAATAGCCAAAACCAGCACAGTAGTCAAGTAGGTTTCGAAGATAATAATCTTTGCCTCTTATTGAACCCCCTGACAGGCAGTGCTTTTTGAAGAAACCTCAGCGAGGTCACAGTGACATGGATTTACTGTTGTTATTACTACTATTGTTACTATTACTACTACTATTTTTTTTTTTTGTCCTGCGTTTTTTGGTGTTGAGTATTCTCTGTTTTTAACCTACAGTTGAGGCACCTTTGATCCCAAAGACAGAGGAAGAATTGGTTTCTGCAGCTATGGGTATCTAATACTATCGGCTGCTTCTGGCAAGTGAACTGCTACACGACATCTGATAGGAGATGCTCTGTAGTGTTTTTATGTGTATGTGTGCCCAGACTTAGCAACGTGAGTGCTTGGGGACTGCAGGCTACTCCCAGTGCTGATTCAGAACCCATAGTTAAGAGCTCAGAGCTCTTGGAAAGTGTGAGGGGGTGAAGTGCTGTGGGGAAATTGCAGTTTCAGTGATAAGTATGGTAAGGAGTTTGGAGATTAATGTTTGTATCATAAATGTGTTGATAATACTCCTTTTGTTTTCTATGTGTTACTGACAGGGCAAGAAGGGAAAGCAACTCAGTTTGTAATTTTCTTGGCCTATGTGAATACCTTTGCATGTATAGGATACTTCAATTTTTTGTGATTACAGTATGTATTGTGATAAGATAGTAAAAATAAAAGGTGCTGCCATCACAAACTGATCAAGAGCAGACTCATGCAAAAGGACTTATGCAAGCACTTCAGATTTAACTTCATCGATCCTATAGATTTATCCAAGTTGTCTGGATAGCAACTAAACACCTCCCACAGATCTTGTTTTTCTTTTATAATTTCATGTGCCACCCACAAACCAGGAATACCCAGAACTACTTATCACAGTCAGCCTCTGGAAAGGTTTATCAAGGCGATTAGGATGGAATTGTAAATGTTTGTTGCAATGAGAGCAGCTGTATGAAAGTGCTGAGAACAAAATAGTCATGAAAAGCCAAGATCAGGACACGTTATTTAAGTCAACTCATGAATAGCACTGGGTCTAAAGCTCACCATTGCTTTCAAGCTTCATTTTCAGGGAAGTTTGGGTTTTCTGTTAGTGATTAGGTATAACCTAGATGCCCCAGTAAGCATTAGAATGTCCTGGTGCTGATGTGGTCATACCACAGATTGTAGGGCATTCTTTGCGTCTGTTATTAATCTGACATCTCAAATGCCTTTTCCTGAAAGAGGTAACTGTGGTGTGTATAAACAACAGGTTTATTCACAGTAAACATTAGTTGAAGTGATTTATAAAACTTGCTGGTTTATCATGATGAAATGGCCGCTGTGGAAATTTTGGGTTGGTTTTGTCCATATTTTTTGTTACGCTTTCTGTGTTTGATGTGGCTTGTTTTCAGAGTTGTGGTTTTGTTTTTTGATTTTTCTTAAGTAGGTACTTTTTTCAGATGTATTTGTTATACTGGTTTGTAAAGGCCTAAATTTTTTTCTTGTCTTTCTTAGAAAGGACAAATAGATCAAGAAATTTTTACTTTGTTGCACTGTCAGGAAGTGTAGAGCTCTGAGAGTGATACCAGGTGAAGAGATGGAGCCTGCCTGTCATTCTGGTAGTTCTCAGAATCAGTTTCATGAAAGTGCATGGTGAATGTTGAATGTACTCATGCCAGTCACTTAGACTTACATGTGCACTTCAGCTCACAATGGTGCTGATTGAGACTTAAATGTATCTCTGCAAGACTCTCTCTTGAAAGACTAAATAAAGAAATAGGAAGGCTGAAAAGAACACTTTGTGATCTATTTATTTAAAGGAAAAACTCTTAAGTAATTTCCTGTAGAGGAGCTGTTAATGCTTTTTAAGACTCTTTGGTTTATTGTCTTTTGGGTTTTTTTTCTTAGGGGAGAGGGGTGTGTGGGGAAGTGTGTGTGTGTATAATTTATTTGCTTGCTTGCTTCCTAATTTCAAAGCAGACAATGTCAAAGATACCATGCATCAGAAATGTACACCCTTTAATACTCCTGATTGTAATGAGTCTTTACAATGCAGAGAGCTTCCAGATGGTCCTAATCAAAAATGTGGATATCTAGAGTAGGTCCTAAGGAAAAAAAAAAAAAGGGGTCATTTCCATGAGGAGCCTGTATTAGGAAACCTGAAAGCCCAGGTGATAGTTCAATATTACAGAACAGCTCTGGTTTCTGCATTCCTGAGAAATGGAAAATTGTTAAAGAGGTGCTGATATTGGCACAGAGTTGCTTAATTATGGTATGGGAAATGATGATATTTCTATAACACTTGTAATGTTTTAACTGCTTGCCTTCAGGAATACCACAGCAAATCTGCTGTTCTTTTCTTTATAAAGTGCTGGATGAACTTGCAGGTTTGCAGAAGTAATGGGTAAAGTCGTAATATTGATATTGATGACATTCAGTGGGATACACAGTCAGTAATTGCATAAAGCAGTCTCAGAGCAGGGGATAGTTCCAGTAGGTGTCATTTTTTTTCCCCAAAGAAAAGTACAGCTTAGAAGAGACCTGGTACAAAGGAATTCACTATGGCAGGTCCTATCGATGGGTCTGTATTCATACTCTGCTGCTTTACATTCCAGTGCTTTGAGGGGCAGCTGAAGGAAATCCCTTTGCTTTCTGATACTATTGGATAGTGTTAAAAATTCAGAGCAGGCTTTTCCTAAAATGAAAATTACAGAAAAGAAACTTGGGCAAGGTTAAGGTTGGATTTGTAGCTCATGGGAAAGTGAAGATGGATATGACCTGTAGACATACTGTGTAGAGTTCTGTCTACTCTTTTAAATCACTGAAGTTGCCTGCATCTTGATAGACCAATATATGCCACTATTGCTTCAGCCTTGTTTATACAAGAAGACACAAATTAATTATGTTGCCACTTGCCATTATTTGTGTATTGCCTAAACCAGTTTAGATGAGTCTGGTCTACAAAACTTGTATCATGCCTCTTTTGGAACTGTTTGCTAGAGTGCCCCATTTATATTAGTTCACATAGTTGTACTCAGACTTTATGGATAATTGGCTGGTCTTTGAAAGCTTTCCCTAAAAATATCTGCACACAGTTTTGGTTCAGAGTTTTCTGTGATTACTAAGTGAACTTTTGTTTGGAAAATCCAACCACACAGTCCTAATAGCACATGTTCAAAATTAGATAGGAACAGAAATAATGTTTCTGTTGCTGTTTGGGTTATTTAATAGTGCTTAATATCCTTATTGACAGTGGAGAGATGTAGCAGCACTCTGCTTTGGGTACATGCATGTGGGTTGCACTTAAGTTTCTGCTTTTCCTGTTGGTGTCTACAAAATGAACAGTGCTGCATTCCCACAGAGCTGAAGATCTGTGTTTTATATCAAGCCTTAAGAATAAGTCTGATCAGGACATCTTATCTACTGCTCCAAGATATTAAACAGACATGGTTTGGTAGCTGAGCAGTGGTGTTAATACTTCTGTGACTGCTCACTGCTCCCTTTTTTGATGTGTATCAGTGAAGGGGAAGCCTGAGTTAAAAGGGTTGCTGGTTACTAGCAGACCTTTTGTTGACACAGTATTTCCCTGCAAGCTGATCAATGGCAATATTGAAACAAATAGAACTGTAATGCTTCCAGTATATATGCAAAAGAGGATATAAGTGTGTATGTCTTGCCTGTTTTATTGCTGGCATATTGATTTATTCTGTAGCTGTTAAGCCTCCCCCCAGGCTTCCTCTCCTGCTTTCAGTCTTCCCTTTATTTTTCTTGCCCAACAGCAATGAAAACTGCAGGATTTGTTGACACAACCATTTGGCACTGATATGCAAGGCTTGTTTAGAGCTGAATTTCCTGAAGAGTTTGTTTTTCTATCTTTTCATAGAAATCTACCCTTTTGCTTTTTGGATCACATTTAGGTACAGTTTGGCTAGAAAAACCATTGAAAGAACCCCTCTTCTAGAGAGTTATATCCTCCTAGGTAATGGAGAGAGCTCCAGAATCAAATATTTGCCTATGCACTTGTTTATTCTGTTCCATTTTCCATTTGTGTTCTGTTGATTGTGTGTCAGAAAAGTCATGTCATAGGTTTAACTCAGCAAAACTGTGTGCATTGGCTCTTTACTGGGAATAAAGAGTGAGACAAACTTCTCTTGCATGGGTGATACTACAGATGCAGTTAATGCTTCAGTGTGCTTGCAGTCGCAAACAGACTGGTGCTCCTCAGGAGAGTTGTAGAGAGATATTAAAGACAAAGAAGGCTAATCTCAGTTCAGTGAAATTTTATGTGCGTTATGACTCTACTTCATGCTTTCCACATGCTTTTAGTTCTAACTCTGTATTGTTGCTAATACGCAGGAATCCGTTGAAGTGCTAATCCCCATCCTCGGCACTGGTGAGGTCACACCTCAAATCCTGTGTTTAGTTTTGGTCCCCTCACTGCAAGAAAGATGTTGAGGTGCTGGAGCATGTCCAGAGAAGGGCAGTGGAGCTGGGTAATGGTCTGGAGCACAAGCCTTGTGAGGAATGGCTGAGGAAGCTGTGATTGTTTAGCCCAGAGAAAAGGAGACTCAGGGGTGACCTTATCGCTCTCTGTAACTATCTGAAAGGAGGTTGTATACAGGTGGGGGTCAGTCTCTCCTCAGAGGTAACAAGCGACAGGACAAGAGGAAAGGGCCTCAAGTTGTGTCAGGGGAGGTTCAGATTATTAGGAAAAATTTGTTCACTGAAAGGATGGTCAAGTATTGGAATAGGCTGCTTGGAGAAGTGGTGGAATCACTGTCCCTGAAAGTGTTAAAAATGCATGCAGATATTGCACTTAAGGACCTGATTTAGTGGTGGACTTGGCAGTCCTGGATTAATGGCTGGACTTGACAATCTAAAAGGTCCTTTTCAACCCTAATGGTTCTGTTTGCTGTAAGTCATGCTGTTTGCCAGCATTTTGCATATCCTTCTGGCTGTGTTTCTAAGTGGCTGACATTGGGTGGACCAACCTGTCTGAAAAATGAAGACTTTATTTCCACGTAAAGGGTGGCTGTAGGTAAATGACCCAGACTGTCTGTCAGTGATCTGCCTGGGCCATGTCTGATTTTGGATAAATAATGAATGCCTTTAGGGGAGAACGTGATGTGGAATGTTTGATGTGGTGTAGAGGAGGCTTTAGGTTATGTATGGAATATGCAAGAGGAATGGAAATGCACTGAGGAAAATAGCTATGTATTCAGCTGCCACAGAGGAAAGATCCTACCAGAACAAGATAAACAGCTTTCTGAGCTCAGTCAGCTGCACCACCTGGCTTGGTTGATAATGAAGATTACACATCATCTTCATAAACCACTGCTCCTCAGAACAGAGTATTTACATCCAAGCTGTTCCAAGAGACTTGTTTTGAAATTTGTCTTACTTATAACAATTGAAACCCCCTCCATGATCCACATTTGCAAACAAAATATTTGATTTGTAATTGAATAAGAAGCTTCAGTCAAATCAAAACCAGATGTCATCTTTACATTAATGTTGTTCTGAAAATTAGTTATGAAACTTATTTTGATCATCTTAAGACAAATTACTTGTATTATTAGAACAAAATTAGACTTACTGTTACTATTCCAACATATTTTCATCCTCCTGGACTAACAGGCAAAAACCAATTGTTATACAATGCTGCCTGTCACTAGTGGCCATATAGTGGTGTATAACTGAAAAGTTTTGGTTTGACTGTATACAAATCTTGGTCGCTTTTTCATGTACAGAGACAATGGGCTTGGAGCAGCTCTGTGAGTAACAGTCAGTTGGCTCTAACTAGGACAGCTACCTCCAGCTCTGGGAAGAAAGCAAATATTTTGGAAAATGGGAGGAGTCACTGGTATGAGATGTGACAGATCCAAGCCCTTGTGGCAACTTAGAACCTTCTACTGAAGACTAGTCCTGATTGCCTTTGTAAATTACTGGGGCACCTCTCAGGTGACACTGTGTCTGTCTTGCTATAATCACTGGCTTGGTCACCTTGCTGTTAAATGGATTGGAGCACATCTGGCACGTGGCCATGAAACAACTGCTAGGGTACCTTGTCTCTGCTTCTACAGCTATTTTTCTATAAAGAAAAGGTGCAGCTGTGACCTGCACTAAGGAATTCAGTCAAATGTATTCTGAGAAGTCCAGAAAATCATTTGCATCTGTGAAGAGATAAACTAGACAGTACTGGGCACTGAATCAAGGTGAGGGAGGTTTGCTCCTTGTTTCTTTCAGAGCTGTCATTTGAAAATCTGCCTGTGAGGAGTGTGCGAACAACACAGTGTGCTATCATGGGCTTACTCAACAGCAGCATGTTGCTCTGTGTGTTCAGTGATGCACAGCATCCACCCAGTGCTTCATGCTGCACCATTTTATCAATTAGTGACTAATCATGATACAAGTGGTCTGTAAGTTCTCTCTCTTTTTTCCCTCCTTTATTTTTTTTTTTATTTTCATTTTTTTTCCCTTTAGGCAGGAAGACCCACCAAGACCTTTTTTGCTGCACTCATGTCTCAGGAGCTCTGAGGAAGAAGTAAGATTCCTGCAAAAATGTTCTCAAGTTCTGGTGTATTGTCTCCTACCCTCAAAGGATGTCCAGTCTGTCAGCTTGCGCATAGTCCTTGCAGAAATACTTGCAACAAAAGGTAGCTCAAAGATCAGAGAAGATTAACCATATGCACCTGTACAATATTAGTATTTACAAACTTTGTTATGTAAAAGTCTTGATGCTCTGCTTTTACATTCTGAAATTAAATTTCTGTGTTAACCAGTAAGACACTTTATATTCTTAAAGTCAAGCATGTACATACGTAACTCTCCTGACTTGATGCCAGGCTGTTTAGCACATTTAAGGATAAAACACAGTTTGTCTTTTCCCATTTTCTGTTTTTTCATAGAGAAACACATTTGCAGCTTTCCTTGGCATTACTTCTACTGATTATACGAATAATGTTGGCCTTTTATATTGTATTCAGATACGTAGAATTCATAGAATTAAGGATGTGTTTATGGCTGAGTCATGGTATCAGATTTAATTCATTATTTTAGATTTTGATTTATCCAGTGTAGTTTTTTTTAATTGAGGGATTTGCATTTTGCTTTTTATTTTATCACTAAACACACTGTGCATTTTTTATGTCACTGAAGACAAATTCAGAAAGTATGAAGTCTCCAGTATATTATGCAATTCAGTTTATTTTCAGTTTTCATTTATAGTGGCTATAATGTCATAGCCTTCAAAGCACACAGCAGAAAGAACAAAAACACTTGGAATTTTCCAAATAGAGCTCTGCTTTATCCATGTGCTTCAATTTGTGCAGTAGAATAAACAGGTTTATCAAGAAGGTACATGCAATCTCAAGTATACTATGTGGTCCAGAAGACTGGTTTGGGATTTTTATCAGCTTGTATATTTATTTTTGCCTTTTATCTGCAATTTTCTTTTGAAAGACAGCAGTTATGCTTCAGCATAAGGATTTGTTTTAAAATATTTTTCTTCTCCAGTACTGAAACCAGTGGTGGAATTGCTGAGTGATCCAGATTACATTAACCGAATGCTACTCAGCCAGCTGGAGTATAGAGAACAGATGAACGAGCATCAGAAGAAAGACTACACATATGCTCCTTCTTATGAGGAGTTCATCAAGCTCATTAACAGTAGCTCCGATGTTGAGTTCCTGAAACAACTGAGGTATTTAATGTTTCACTGTAGCTCATTCAAAACTAAACATGCTTCTTTTCCAGCCCATTACTGAGGTTTGAATGAATTGTGATTTTTCTTCTTAATTTTAGATTTCTTTTTGTTTGATGAAGCAGAGAGAGTAAGGATGATAAGCCACAACATTTGTTAGATCTCTAATATAGTCAACATTTTAGCTCAGAGGCAGAAAATGCATAAAAATTCTGCTTAGTTAGTATGCTGGAGATCCTGTTCTTCTGAAATATATAAATGCTTAAAAAGTAGGCAGGGCATACTGGACTCTACTTTACAGCTTGCCTCTGCAGAGTTAGATGAAATAATAGTTCAATTTCCACTAGTGTGTGTGGTTATCTCCTCGTGATCTTTATGAATTATGACTGGCCATGGTGGCCTGGTGGCTGTGAACTGTAGTTACCCTAGGGACACTGAGCGTTCAGAACAGCTGGCTGTGATTCTGTGACATGAAAAGAGGGGTTTGAGTTCCAGCACATTTTACCACTGGATAAGATGTTTTCCTGGATTATTTCAGGGAGTCGTTTCCCAATTGCATCCTTCTCAAATGTGATAATGGATGCTGCAGAATTTCTTAAAGATCAAAAAACCACCACCAAGCTCCTACATACATGAGTTTTTTTGATGTTCCTGTTTTCTAATGCAAAATAGCACCTGCTCACTTTCATACTAATTCCACCCCCCCATCTCATCTCTTTCTTCTTACATCTTTCATTTTAACCTGAGATATTATTTGTCTCAAGCCTGCTTCCCCAAGAGCCAGTTTTTTATCCTTGCCTTATCTTTATAGCTGAGCTGTTTCTGCTCTGATTTCTGTTTTATGTCAAAGGATAAGGAACAAGTAACTGGGAAACAAGGAATAGAGATACTACTGTTTTAGAACCTCCCTAGAGATGTCCTTGAGTTGGTTTTGTTGAGCAGAGCAAAGCTTTGGGGGACTGTTGAAGCCATTTCCAGAGTGTTTGTCGTAATCTCGTAGCACCAGCCAGAACTGGTATTTTTTTCATCTTCCCAACTCCCTTCTGTTACTGGTGCAGGTCAGCTTTCTGTCTTAAATGGCTGCAGCAACATCTGAAATACATGGGCATATAGACATTGTTTGGTGCATTCTGTTGTGAACCTGAACTTGTATTAGACTTGGCTTGATCAGGCCAAGAGTTGGCTAACCAAGATGAAGCATGTGGGCTGTGTAAATAACATCGTACTTTCTCATGCTCTTTTTGATTCTGAAACCACTTGCATTTCTGAGATAGGAAAATACATTTAGGTGATGGTGAAATGATTCTGTTGCTTGGCTACTTATTGTTCATCTGCTGTAAAATTTGCTCTTTACTCTGGGACAGTGTGTCTTTCCTGAGAGCAGAATGTCTCTATTAGTCTCTGCCTAAAACCTAAATGACATATTTATTAGCATAATCACGCTAATGGATCTGCTTATTTCAAAAGAAACCCAGTTCTTCTGTTGTTGTTGTTGAAGCACATTAATGCTCAATGTGTTCTCTTTTTAGCTGATAGGTCACTTGAAATTGTGTTCTTTAATACCAGAGGGCACGTTTGCATTATGAAATAATGTGGTTTTGTCTGCACTTACATTTTAACTTTCTAGTGTGTGGAGTCCAGCATCATCATCTGTGTTCCTCTACACTCTTACACTCTACAAAATGATCAGTCTGAGATGATCAGTATTTGAAAAGAAAATGTCTGAGAAAATGTATGTTCTTTTTGAAGAGAATTTGATTTTGGAGGCAGTGTTCTTCCTGTGTTTGTATAGAGCCAGTCTCTGGGATGGTGGTTAAAGAACATTTATTTCCTTGTGGGAGAAGGTGTTCCTGTTCTATTTGTGCTCCAGCATTATGGGAGCACTCAGAGAGAGAGACATGGGCCAACCTGTAGTCATCTCAAATCTGTGTAGTATATTTGGCAGAGATTTCATGATTAACCAGTGAAACTTTAAAGATTTGCATCAAGAAAACTAAACAGTGATCCCTATATGGTATATGGATTAAAAAAATAAAAAGGGTGATACTTAGTTGTAATTCTCCATGAACCACAGGGAAAATCTATAAAAAAGGAGTTAGAGAAAGAAACAAATAAGCCTCTGTGCCGTTATCACTGAGAAGCATGTCAAGTGTCTGTTGGAGTGATGGGAGTGGGGAAAATGCTTCCCCAGTTCTTTTCTTACAACATATAAATTACTGGCATGGTGTTCTTACACAGGTTTCCCAGATAGATGCTATTCTGGGCAATAATATTCTGTTCATCAAGAATTCCTTTCCTTGGTTTTATTTGGAAATAATTTTTCAGTGCCTGTTCTAAGCCAGTGCATGGCATTCATGAACTGTAATGTAAACCTTCTCCTGTTACTCCTGATGTTGTCAGGTAACATCTTAGTAAAGAACAGAGATAAGTAGTAGCAATTTTCTGTGTAGGCTTAGCTTTGGGGGAAACTTATCCCAAGGCACTATAGCTGCTAGGAAACTCATTATTTTTTATGAAACATTCCTGCCATGCTTATCTTTGTGGATTGATTACTATCTATTTAATAAAATAAACATACAATTCCTTGCTAAGTTCAAGAGGCCACGAGAAACATTTCCTGCAACTCTTGACTGACCACAGTCGAGAAGGCATGGACTCCTGGGTGCTCCTTGATGTATGCACGGGACAGTACTCAAGAGGAGTCCCATAAGGCATCCTTCCAGACTGATTTCATTAATAAAGTTTTGCTAGGCCTTCTTGTGACTAAAGCCAGGAATTTGTGGTGTGGAAAGCAGGGAAAACCTCCATCTGGATCAACAGAAACCTCTGGGTGAAGGGTGTGTGTTGTTCTTGGCCAGAAGATCAGAAAAGAGAAGAAAGCTGTGCAAGCAAGTGTAGAGCTCTCTGCCATACAAATAGCTCTTCCTTGAAAGATAATAATGGTACTAGGATTTTCTAAGTCTTGTTTCTGTCCTAGCTTGGAAACATTACCTTAAGAAGAAATATTGAATTGATTTTCTGCATTTCTTCTATGAGTTTTATTTTCATAACTTATTTAAACAGTGCAGGAATTATTTACTATTAATTTTGGAGATACTTTCGAATTCATAGTTTTTAGTATCTGTAGTGGGCCTCTAATATTTGGTCATTTTATTTCTTAGCAGAACATCTCTATTGTTTTCGTTGAAACATCCCTTTCATAAAAAATAACTCGCTGATTTCTAAGGAGCTGGGTTTTTTTGTTTTTTTCTTGTCATAACTTTGCCTTCTGAAAACTTGAATTTGTTTGGGGAAAAAACCTAAACAAACCAGTGAAATGTTTACAGAAGGGACCATTGTATGGTTATCTGTGAATGTCCTTCAGACTCATTGTTTATAGTGTTTCATTTCCTTATTGCTGGTTGTGAACAAAAGCAGACTTTTATTCTTGTATTACCAAGTTTTCACAAAGTGTGTTATCCCTATGTCTTTAAAGAAGAAGTTAGTGAAATTTCACCCTAATTTCCCCTTAAATTGAAGTTAGCATGGATTAATTGGAAGTCTGCTACAAAAGACGGTTTCTTCCACATCAACTGTGGAACAAATTTACTTTTTCTGTCAGAAGAAGACTAAAAATAAAAGACATGCTGAGTTAAAAATATAGCTGAGAGCAGATAGTGATAAGGAAATAAACTGGTGGTGGTTAGTTTTTATTCTGCTTTCAAGATCAACATTGTGTTTATTTAGTTATTTATTACTACAGCAACAAAAGGTATTCATGGTAAGAAAGACTATTATTACTGGCTCTGTATCATCTTTTACTGTAGAAACGAGGGAAGGGCATGAATATAATAAAGAACAGGTAAGAGGTAAAAGTGGGAAGGTAGAAGTAATGTGGATGTGAGGCCATGAATTGTCCAGTTTATCAAGTATGGTCACTTCTTCAAAATTAAATGAACACATCACATTTAAAAATACATCAGATGTTTGCTCATCACATCACAGAATGACTAGCAGCTAGAATATTTGGAGCAGACTTTCAGGGAGAAAGGGTCACGGACAGCAGTCTTATTGAGTAGTTACAGCCAGAGCACAGTGCTTAGGAGGAACAGACTAAAGAGTATCTTTGAGGATGTAACTTGGAGCATCTCCCATACTTAAGGTGCTACAATGAGGTATAGAAAAAAAAGAGATGCTGTGTTACAGTATTGGTAGTGAAAACATGTAAAATGGTGAATGAGAACAAATGGGAGTAAAATTGGAAGGACTTCTTACATACCAGAATACCACCCTTGGTGTGGGACTGTTCTTTCTCCAGACTGGGCAAGAACTGTGGTGGTGGATGGAAACAACCAAGATACAATAATGGTAGATGGAGATAGGGTTAGAAACATTAAAGTTTTGCAAACAGATTTTCAGGTTTCAAGTTGATAATCGAAGGATCTGGACAGACTCAATATTGCTGCAGAAAAAAAAATAATTCTGGAACTGTGGTTATGAGTGTATACTGTGTGTGTAAAACTGTCTATACAAAGAACCAGAGACAATCAAAGTCCTAAATGAGTTATAGGAGGCAAGAAAAATGGAGGGAATTGAGTGATGTTGGTGAAAAAAATGTTACATGGAAGAAGGGAAATACATTTTAAGGATTATAAGCTCTTTCTTAGATGGAGAATAAGTCATCACAGAAATAGTAGCCTTTCTGGAAGGCTTCAGCTTTCATCTAAGAGTTAACTTGATAGACAGCAAATTCACTTGAATACTTGCTTGCTTACCAGTATTAATAGCTACCAAAGTAAGTGCACTGAGAAGAATTTGAATGTTTTTTATGACCAGATCTTTGACATTTATGAAAGGTTTAAGTGACAGTCATTTTCTTTGCTGAGTGCATAGTGTCTGTTAGTTGCAAAATCAGTTTTACTTAAAATTCAGCTTGCTAGCTGCATTAGCTGTCTACTGTTATGTGTAGTATAAGTTTAGGTAATAAACATGTCTAAATTATTTCTGGAGCATAGTACTTTAATGTTTTAAGTATTTTAGTGTAATTTTTTTCTTCTCCTAAGCTATATATGCTCCATGTATGTACCGAGTGCATTAGCTGAAAGAACCTTATAGACAGCTTATTTGAACTGAACTCCCATCCTAGTTTCCTACAGAAAACTTACATGTGATGGTTAGACTGACTTTACCTTCTGTTTACTGAATATGGACTGTCTGTCCAGTGCCAGCAGCTTAGAGAAGGCAGCAGTATTATTGTTAGTTGGATGTTTTCTTTTTGTTTCAAGATAATATTTTTTCCTCTACTTCATATGCACACTGCTCCTTTGGTTGCAGGTATACTGAGAAATTAATCTGTTCCTAGATGAGGAGGAGTTGGAAGTGTTGATTTTTATTAATTCTTACGTGTGCTGTATGAAGAACACATTGTAAAAAATTAATACTATGTTTTCTTTTCTCTTCACCCTTATTCCCTATTGTTTTTAAAACTAGGTATCAAATTGTAGTGGAAATAGTTCAGGCAACCACAATCAGCAATATCCCCCAAGTGAAGAGGCAGAAAGGTAAGATTCCATTTTGTTAAGTCACATCTGTTGTTTTTATTTTGAAAAGCTGTTTGAACTCCCAACATACATATGCAATCAGTGTGTCTGGGCTTTTTAGACAGATTTTAGAAATGCTATGACTTTAGTATGTCAGATGTGTTTCATTTGTCTGAATCTTCCAGAAACTTCCATGGTGTGATTTTCCCCCACCCTACCTTCATCCAAGTTGATGGATCATAAGAAAGGTCATATCTGTGATGCATTTTTTTTTCAGAACTTGCTGCAACTAGGATTTCTGGCATTACAAATTCATATGCTGAGGATCTTGTTTCATCTTTCTTTTTCATACAATCCGTTCTTCAGTCTCAGTCTGTTCTCCTTTCAAAACACAGAAGAAGGAATGATACAGCATAATTGTCAGACTTTATTTTGACTCTTCATTGTATTATGTTTTTGTATTGCAATAAAGAGTGCTCTTAAATCCTTCTGCAATGTTTAGAAAATGTCTGCTTTTTTAAAAGCATGTGCATCTTATATTTGTACTTACATTTATTAAATATACTGCTTTTTATGATGCTCAGAATGTACCAAAAATATGGTATATCTTCAGGAGATGATACTAATGGCAAAATTACAGACCAAATTTTTGCTTAGGCAGATATACTGAAGTTGTATCAATGCATAATAAAAAGGCAATGGGCAGTAAAAATTAATTTATTTATAAATAAGTCTAAAAGATTTTAGGTTCTTATGTAATCTCTATCTCTCAGGTTAAAACCCCCCAGAATTCTTTTGTACCTCTTTGTATGGGAAAGGAAGACTTCAAAAAGTAATTCAAGTGTACTGAAAAATGCAGAAACAGAAAATGAACATGCTGTAGGGTGGGGAAGATTTGAGCAATCTGAAGAGTGTCATGGGGTCCATGATCAGATTTCTGAAAGTATAAGGTTGTCAACTCTGATAATGCTTTTTGTTTACATTCTAAGATAGAGCTAGATGTGCATTCCAGTAGGATATATTGCTTGTGTCAAACCAAGATAAGAGGAAAAGTAGGCGCTGTTTTTCATTTAAGTGTACTTTATAGAAATAGGTATTAATAATTCTCAGATGGAAGTTAATTGAATGGAAAGTCTGTTTCATAAAGTAATAAAATGGGATGTTGACTCTGAGTACATTATGAAAAATCAATCTTGCTAAGCCTGTATTTCCATTTGTGCTGCCATTGGTCTTTTTGAGACAGGAATTGATTTGGGGAATATTTTTATACAGTTTAGGTTTCTACAATTAACTATTTTCTCACTCTTCTCTGTCTCAGTTGAGTACATCTGATTAACTGTCCACTGCTCTAAACCCTGAACAGAAGATGTTTTTCTGAAGCTACAGGTGTCTGGTACTGCAGAATAGATACAAAAAGGTTATAGACTTGGTTCCACTTCTTCTGTGGTGAAGGCAGTTCAGCATTTTTATGGGCTCTTGACTTCTATCTGTATTAAAAAAAAAAAAAACAGAAATTTTCCTGGCTGGTACATTGAAGTTTTGTTATGGTATGTACATTTTATTGTTAGTTTAGCCCTATGGTAACCTTCTATGTCATTTAAAGGTTGATTGCCACTGCTGGCTATGTTTTCCAGTGGAACTATTGTGGCTAAACCTTTGATTTACTAAATAGCCAATGGTTATTCACATTGTGTCTCAAGAAAAGTGGGGCTTTTTTTGCTTGACACATGTGGAACAGTATGTCCAACGGAGGCATGGAATACAATCTTTTTATAGTTTATACAAATTTAGGGCAGATTTCTAAGCCATTTCAGTTATTCCACTAAGGTTTTCAGCTACCAAAATTTTTCAGTCTTTATCTGTGTACAATAAACTTTAAGATGGCTATCAAGACTGTAGAGGGTTAAAATCTAGTTCTGAAGGCTGTTTTGTATCTTGTTTTTCCTGAAGTAGGTGAAGACATTTTACCTAATGTGCTAATGGATCTAATATGTTCCTGAATTTTAAGGAGAAAAGTTTAAAGAAAAAAGCTGTGCTACCTTCCTTAAAACAAACCAAAGGCAACAAAAAACCCCTAGCACAGCTCACTGCTAATACAAAGATGGTTGAAATCTTGTAGGACAGACACTACTTAATGTCACCTTTTGATGTTTCCCTTTCTGGATATTAGAGCATAATGCTATCCCTGGATTTAATGGTGAATAACTAAACTTAAACTTTATGCAAAATGGAAGCGTGTTTTCACAATCTTATTCTTTCCCTTTTTAATTTGTTCCCGCAGTACCTAGTGCATACCTGTAATGATACGTGAGCATGGGTGTTAGATGTATATGACAGTTTCTCCTTTCCTGCTAGTAAATGAGCTCTTTCCTTTGTGTCATGGGCATCTCTTGGCTTTGATCTGTCTGGCAAGAGATAGCCTTACTGGTAGCTCCTTCCTTTTTCCTATGGCAAAGTAGTGTCCTGAAAATGTAGCTGCTTTTTTAGTGTCTGGATGTTCAGCTAGAGCAGCTGGACTTTGGTTGACCAGTATTGTGTTGAGCCTGATGTCCACTCTCAAACTGTTACGAGTACAGCGACTGTAGAAGAGTATGTACTTGGATATAGAATCATAGAATCGTTTGGGTTGGAAGGGACCTTTAAAGGTAATTTAGTCCAAACCCCCTGCAACGAGCAGAAACATCTTCAACCTAGCTCAGGCTGCTCAGAGCCCCACCCACCTGACCATGAATGTTTCCAGGGATGGGGCATCCACTATCTCTCTGGGCAACTTGTTCCATTGTTTCACCACCTTCATTGTAAAGACTTACTCCATTTAATCTAAATTGACCTCCTTTTGGTTTAAAACCATTACCCCTTGTCCTATCACAACAGACTGCTAAAAAGTCTGTCCCCATCTTTCCTATTGTTGTCTCATAAGTACTGAAGGGCTGCAGTCAGGTCTCCCCAGAGCCTTCTCTTCTCCAGGCTGAACAACCTCACTTCTCTCAGCTTTTCCTTCTGGGAGAGATGTTCCATCCCTCTGATCATCTTCATAGTTCTCATTTGGCTCTGCTCCAACAGATCCATGTCTTTACTGTGCTGGAGTCTCCAGGGGTGGATACAGGTGGGGTCCCACATGAGAGCCTCCATCAGTTGGAGCCATGGGAGCTTTCTGAGCAGTGTTTTCAATAGAAGGTACAGCAAAAAACGTGGGGAGTAGTTAGTGCAGGAGTGGCCCATACTCTTCAGCAGTAAGTGCTTAGCTACTGTTTATATTATTTATACTTTGCTTAGCAAAGGAAGTGTTGCGCAACTGCATGACTAGTAATATGCCTGAGCAGAATTGTGTGCCTTTGCTATTGGTTGAGAACATAATTAAGTCTCTAAAACTGACCAAAAGTGTTTCTTTTATAAAAAGATTATGTGTCTATTATTAAAGGATGAGTAGCCTGAGGACCAGGTTTCAGACTGATGATTTCTTGCAGGAGCTACATAGTTACCTGGCCTTTTTGTATTTTTATCTGGTGATATCAAAGTATGCATTTAATGTTGGTGCTCAGCAAGGCTGGAGAGGAAGGCTTGTTCCTCGGTAAGGACAGGGCTCTTTACACTTGATTTAACTAGTGCTGGTGCCACCTATTGGCAAAATATTTACCTGTTTAGGGCACTCTAATAAAATTAGAAAGTACTTTAAAGTACTTCTATACATCATTGTATTAAGCCCTCAGTAGTTAAAAAATGGCATGTTATAGGGGGTTTTTATTTCTTTTCAGATTTATATCACTTGAATCTTCTGGCATGTAAGCATAAGAGAGCAAACTAAAATGTACAAAAGCATCAGATTCATGTTAAGCAGTAACTTTTGCATTTGACTCCCTGAGAGAGAGGTCTTAACAAGCTGAGACAAAGTGAGAGGTTTGCAGTATGATGCCAGTTGTGGGTGGGTGATAAAATTTCTGTGGCCAGGAGAATTGCTTTTGGCCATTGCTGAAGTTGAATAAGAAACCTAGCGTAGCATTATTGTTTTTAGAGATGTGCAGGCCACTGTAAATGGAAGAAGCTGTTACCTTGCATGCTGACACTGCACTGCTTCCCTCATTTATACTGGCACAAAAGCACAGAATCTGGTGTGTACGTGTATCTGCCTTACTTATCTAGCGGTGTCTTTCTATGTATCTTCTTCCAAAATGGTCAGGATCACTAAAGCAGTGGCTGTAGAAGGCTAGAAAGCTTGGTTTTGGTGGTAGTTCTGATGAGGTTTAGGGTTTTTTTAACTTGTGTTCGGGTTTTTTTTCCTATTGATATTTTCAGACAGTACCCTTCTTTACACTCACATGTGCTACGGTTGGAAGAATTACATCTTTCTGAATATTAAACTGTAAAACTCTATAGTTTTCTTACATTTTGCTAAGGATTCCTTCTAAGTACTGAACTAAATGTAAGCTAAATTTTAGGTATTTTAGCTTTGGGCAGAAATGCTTTCTGAAAATGTTTACTGCATTTTATCTATTGAAGTGAAAGAGGACAAATACATGGATTGGGCATTGTAGTATGAATGACAGAGGTTATGAGTTTCTAGAAGCAAAAGTAAATCTGAATTTTTGTAAAGAAATGTTTAAAAAACACCAGTCATGACATAGCAACAAAAGTTGCTATAACAACTTGATATTTGCTGTAACATGAATAAGAAGCTGTTTAAATACACTAGTTCTAATTTTAAAAGACATTTTTGTTTCTTCTTGTACTGATACTGTATTGCATGATCCTACAAGAATTTTAGCAAGGATTGCTTTGTACTAGTTGCTATTTAAAACAAAGCCAAAACACCATGAAGACGTGCCTTATCTTAAGGCAACACAGAGGAATTCTTTTAACCTTTTTTTTAAGGTTTTTTTTGTAAAGGGATTTGTTTGATTTACCTTTTAATTTTCTGTGGCCTCTGCCTTACAAGTGACGCCACAGCATGACTGGAAACCATCCTTGGATAACTGTTTGGGACTCTTTTTCAGATGCCGCAGTGTAATTGACCCTAGGGCATCCTTGTTGAGAAAACTGCTCCTTTTCAAGCAGGGATTGAGAGGTCAAATAAGCAGCCATTTCTGTACGGAGAGATGTGCTGCGTTGCAGTAGATTTCTCCTGCTAAACCTTCCCACTGTGTGTCTGGATATTTGCTTTTATAAGCAAAGCTGACAACTGGCACAGAAACAACTCTGGTCAGGCCTTTCAGGTACTGTGGTTTCAAAAGAGGCTTGAATGTTCAGCTGTAAAAAGGGACTTTCGTTTCAGAAACTGGAGCTCCAGGCTGGCTTGGGTGTGTAGGTTGTGATGTGTGGGTTTTCTCAAGGTGATAATTTAGAGTGAAGTGAAATGGATACTTGTGCATTTTAGTGGATGCCATCTAACTTAGTTATGACAGAACTGTCTTATGATTCCTCCCCCCCACCTGCATCCTCCACACAGAGTTAAACATGCATATGCAATTATTTTTGCATAGCTTTCTGGCAAGGCTTAAAGAGCTCATTCTCAAGTAGTAAGTATGAAGGGAATCTGTGTGGGTGAGGGTGAAGGTTACAGATTGATTGTGGTACATTTGTACGTTTTGATTTGTGACCTTCAAATCAATTTTATAGAGGAAATATTTCTTTCTGCTTCTGAGAGTCTTTGTCTGTGCTACTGATGGTAATGCATCTTGTCCACAGTTGGTTTGGGGAGATGCTCATCAGTGGAAGAAGGAGGGAAGAGGCTGACTGGTCAGATAGATGTGACCAAAGGGGCTGCAAGGACCTGCAGACAGAGGCTGTATGTGATGGGTGTTATTTTACTGTATAGTAAATACTGACTCCCATGCTCAGATTTGCATTACTGCCACCTGACTTTTTGTTTTTCTCAGCTGTGAGTGGAAGGCTGTGTTGTACTACACATTGCTAATGACCAGTGCCTAAATTCTCTATGATCTCCATGTAAATCCCTTCTCCCAGATCTGTTGCCTGAAGTGTTTGGAACTTAGAACTTACTTCACTCAGTTTCTTGTCTGACCACGTTGCTTTTCTGGTAGTGTTTATATGAAAATGTTAAATTGATGTTGACTACTTAAATACTTCAGCATGGCATTAAGTAGACCCTGCATGTTCTTAACTTGGCTCTTGCAAAAAGTCCTGCAAAAGTGCATATGATGTTGTGCATGTGTGTCACTCCTTTGGTGACTGGTCAGATTGGTCAGTGCTGTTGTACATGCTGCGAGGTGTCATGTATCTGTAGTTCTTGAAGCTGTAAAGGAACAAGAACTTGTGCTTTCAGTTTTATTCATGCTTTTGCCATTTATAACTTCGGAGGTAAAATGAGAAGTCTCTGTTTTATGCTGGTACTATCAAGAGAGGGAATGGGTCATGCTTGTCTCAAATATAGTTTAGGTTGTGCTTTAAGCAGGCTTTACATGTCTTCATTTACGTTATTTTTGTGTATCCTTCAGTGTGTTTAATGGCAGTAAAATTTGTGTGGCATTTTTTGGCATGACTAGTATTTAGATTGGATCAGCATTCTGATAGAAAAATGGATGGTGTGAATATATATTGCAGTTTAATCTACTTAATGCATATATATATATATATATATGTATAAACCTGATCAAGTAACAAAACTACCAAAAAAAAAAAAGTAAAGAAAATTAGGTCTGAGGAATCAATTTTCAGAAATGGTTTTGGTGGGCTCTAGGATATGCTTCTGGCTTAGTTCACATCAAGATAGTTATGAGTGATCTAGAAGAAAATGTGGAAACTTTGTCACAAAACACTGCTGATGTGCAAAAATGCATAGTAAAAAAGATTTGCACAGATAGCATAGCTTTGATTACTTGGTAAATTTGAGCTCATTTGGACTATTTGCATTCTAATGTTGTTTGGTGCAAATTTAATTATCCACAACTGTGGATTGATAAGCAGAGTTTTAAATTCTGCTTTTGGTACTAATTGCATTCGGTTACCTTTGGGAGAGATGCACAGTACCCCTTCAGGGTTTTGAAGTTCCTCTAGTGCATGTCCTATCAAAATTTCCCCTGATAAGGAGAATTATTTTGGAGGTAGTTAAGAAAAGACAGTTTGCTCCCTTGGGGATGGAGGCCCTGCTCAGTTGCTGCTGGTAAACATGTATGTGGCTTGTGGGAAGGAACTACCAAAGAAGCATCTTTCTTGTCATGTTGATGAAAAGTGATTTTTTTTTTTTTTAAAAATACCCAAACTTTAAAGTTATTACTATTAAAAAAAAAAAAAAGAAAATGCATCCTCTGAATACTTTCTTTTCCTATCATAGTGGTGAAACAGTGTCTCAGTAGCATATATCTAGTCCTTTTCCATTTATTGTGGCTTGCTGGAAGGTATGTGAATACATGTGAGCCTTTTCTTTTGTGCCTTTCTGCTTTTATTTGGTTTATGCAGTGATACCTGAATGTAGTGAACATATCTTTGCTGATATTTGGAAATGGCAACAAAGACTCTTAATTCTACCTTGGTATTTTGGTGGTGGTGGAATCAGGCAAGAATAGATTAAAAAGAGTATCCTTTATAACGTAAAGTATCTTTTTGATAGGGGGTAACATGAAAAAAGCAGAGCAGTTGAGATCTGAAAATGTACAAAATCTCAAAAGCAGATTAGGGTTAGGAGAAAACTAGTGATCCACCTGACCCTCCTCAGCTGAGCTGGAAATGGGTCCTTCTGATTTCTGCTAGCTTATCTTTCACAGTTTGGAAGAGGGAAGTGATGTTCATTGTTTGTTCACACTTCCACGCTGTCTTTGCTGCACTGTAACACATTAGCCACATTCTGTGCTGTGCTGCTCCTCCTCAGCCTCATGTTTGTGAAAGATGTCGCTGCCAAGGCTTCACAGTGACTAGCCCTGTTTATCCATGGAGCAAGAACAGGCTGGCAGGATGACCTTCATCACTGCTCTGAGTGCTTCTTAGGTGGAGTGGCTCCGTATGGATATGAAGAGCTGAGGTAAATGTTGTTGAAGGCTCTTTGTTAGTACAGTAATGAACCAGCGGAAGCAGCTGGGATGTAGGGTTCATTAATCTCTCCTGGAGGCCTTCTGCAGTCGCAGGATGGTAAGACCTCAGGTAGAGTTCAGTAATGCTTACTTTGAAAACCCTCCACAAATGCCTTGTTTTCACCAGGAAGGACACTTTTGTTTTACAAGGGTGAATGGTCATTGCATAGTACTGTTTGTGGGTTTTCAAAAGTGTGGGATTTCAACTATGCATTTTGAGCCCAAAGCATTTAAGCTATTGAAAGAATTGAGAACTTCTAAAAATCATCTTAGAGTCAAGTGCAGGAGGGAAATGTTGGGGTTTAATCTTCACTTTAAACTACTGTTCATGCAGTCTTTTCTCCTTAAGGTCTTTTCTTTCATTAATACTGGTACCTCTGGTCAGGGAACTGAAACACTAAATTAAATGCTCTGTTGACTTTCCCGTGGAGATAACATGCCAGGAAAACAGATGGCTGTTTTGGGGGGGTTTTTTGGTTTTTTTTTCCATAGTAAAGTAATTTTATCATTTGCTTCAGTGAGTATCATCTCTGTAGTTCACTATTGTATGGCAGCTTGGGTGCAAATGATACTTATCCACTAAAACACTAAGAGTATTTCTGTCAGGAAGGATTCCTACCAATGTAGATAGATACATGCAGCAAATCAAATGAGATTAAAAATATGGGAAAAGATAATGGGAGAATATCTGGACTCACATTATGTGTAGAATTTCAGGGAGCTCCGTGTACCTTGAGTTGTCCTTCAGTTTGCCAATGACAAAACTTACAGTTGTGTGCAGTAGTTACATGTGGCTTTGAGGGGGAAATAAAAGAATGAAAACAGTCCTAGAAGGAGAAGGCACCTTAATGTATAAGAAATGCATTTAAAATAGGTATTATAAGTAATTTCTGAGAGACTTCCTTTTTGCTATGTATGCATTTACAAACTATGTAGTTGTTTCCTAACAGCAACTGTTTTGAGAACCCAGTACTGTTTTTATCTAAATGATTTTACTAGTATTTGCTATTTTGAAAACATAGTAGAATAGGTCTTTGCTGTTTATCCCTGAGCAATCAAATAATCCAGAGCCAAGTACAAGCCAAGTACTTTGCTACTAAGCAATAGTTGCAGCCCAAAAAAGCAGGAGTGTTTTCACAAGAGGAAAATAAAACGGGTGTATAAATGTAAATCAGTTGCCTCCTGCAAATATAAAATAGGAATGATTTCAACACAATGGGGCTTCATATCTGCTGCTTTTTTTTTTAGATCCTGGTAATTAGCTGAAGAGACTGGAGTGTAGAATACAAACATTACACTGGTTATTACTAAGTCTTATTGAGCTGACTGTCATCTTTGTGTTACTTCAGTTTTTAAAAGTACTGTGCAGTCTTGATGTGACTATAAGATTTTTTTTGGGTTTTTTTAGTCATCTGAGCATCTTGAGTGAACTTTAGTCAGTGTTGTCTGGAGGAGATACTCCATGATGTGCTGTTCACATTAGGCTCAAGAAATTTGGATTTGAAAATGAGATGTGTGGACATGTATCATGTTGGGTTGAAGAGGATAGAGCCCAGTCCCTTGTGACTCTAGGCAGTCAATGCTATGTTCAGTAAGGTACATAAGCCATCATCTCCATGTGTTATCATATGCCATGGCTGTGTGGGTAACTTCCTAGCACCATCTGATAAATATACGTTCTGTAGTGGAGGTCTTGGGCCTGTGTCTTCTAACAAGCTATAGAAAGAGAGCTGGAGGGTTTGCTATGCATTTGAATAAGAATTTTTTCTGGAATGATTTTGTATAAACCCTTGAGTTATCATTGGAGAATCATCATTCTGCTTCAAATACAAACTTGTCAGTATCTGTGCTCCTGTGTATATCTGAATCCTGAATGACAGATGCTTTGATCAGACAGGTCGCAGAGGCAATGGTGCAGGGATGTTTTCATGTTGTAAAGTACTGTCTTTGATTTACTTTATTCTTAGATTCAAAAGGAAAAGAAACTGCAGCAATGAAAGCTGACCTGCTAAGGGCTCGCAATGTGAAGAGGTATATTAATCAGCTGACGGTGGCAAAGAAGCAATGTGAGAAGAGAATAAGGCTCCTGGGAGGGCCTGCTTATGATCAGCAGGAAGATGGCACTTCTGATGAAGGCGATGGCCCTCAGAGTCAGAAGGTACAAATCATATTGTCTGAAGGTCATTCTAAATTTGTTAGCACTGGATCATGTTACCTCACTGTTGTTAATCCCTCCCTTCCCCCAGGAGTCAAGTACAAATTAATTGCTGCATCATTTATATATCTTGGGAAAAGATTACTGAAGTACCCCAAAAGACACATTGATTGCTCAGCTTGAAATATTGCTAGAAGTAAAACTTCATAAAGGATTGAGTGGATTGTAAGCATGTGTGATTTTTTTCAGACACACTGCATGCAGGGAGTTAATAAGGACATGGTAAAAGCCCTCCTGAAAGTAGCAACTTGCTTTCAGATAAGATTGCCAACATACATGCGATATTTCTTTGTCCCTCATTATATTCACTTTAGAAAATACCTGTGGGTTTTGGAAATACTAAATTGTTGAAAAGCAAACACTTAGGCAAGGCAATTGACAAAATTCAGGGCAGTTGTTGCAGAAAAACTCTGGTAAAGCTGCTGACTGGATGCTGGTTTTCAACATCACGTAGTCTGGAATTAGAAAAACCTACCATTGTATTACCCAGCATCTACAAAAATAAACATGACTGCTTAGTCTTGCAAAACCTTACTAATTTTAGTGACTTCTTTGTGTAATCTACTGTGTCCCCTTTGGGCAAAGCGCAGTAGCTGATGTATTCAAATGGGAAAGAAAATTTATGTTTTTTCATGTAGGTAGATGATGACTTACCTTTTCATGCAGGGATCTTTAATTTATGTCCTTATAATAATTTTAACTTAGTAGCATGTGAGGAAAAAGTAGCATGATGGAGAAATAGTTCTTACTATTTGTACTTTGTTTTTCGTGAGTAAGGTTCTGAAACAGAACAATTCCTTAATCTTCACTTGTCCTCAAAGCATGATTTCAGATGGTGTGTCATAGATTGTGCCAAGGCAGTCCAGATCTCTTTCCTGAAGTTGGGTGTAGCAAGAGGTGCCAAGGAGAAAAGGAAAGAGGGGAGCATGTGGCAGCACTGCATGAGCCACTGATGCCACTTTTGGTGCCTGCTGAGATGTTACTAACTTTTCTGGATAGATAATGGTGACTTAAAATTGTTTAGGAATGAAGTCCAGTAGTGAAGCTGCAGTGGATAGGGGCAGTGATTGGTCAGAAATATAATAAAATATAATACTGTAATTAAAATAAAAGGAATTTGTGAAGTTCCAAGTTGCATGTTCTATAAACCAATGTTTTTGGTGTCAGTTACTGACCTGAGGTTTTATCTTCCAAATATACCAGTAAACCATGCTGAGTTAATGTTACTGTTAATAGGAATGAAGACTCCTTGCACAGGCATTTGTTATAGTGATGCTATAAACAATGGCATCTGAAGCAGCTCTGCTTCTTAGGCTTTCAGTGTGTTTTTATGATCCAGCTTTACAACCCTCTCCAGCCATGTCAGTTTAGAAAATAGGATAACTGCTTCTCTCTTCTGTTGTCCCCAACTCACAGTTGCCAAGAAAGAAGCTGAGGGAGGTTGGATGAGAGATGGAGGCTATGCTGTCCCCTTCTGAGCACAGAAAAATGCCCAAGGCTTAGCTGAGGATGCAGTCTCTCTTTTCTGCTGCTTCTTCCCATCCTCTTTTAGTGTTATGGTAGCTGCAGTCCGGGTTCTTATTTCAAGGCAGCCAGTGCTATTTTGGGTGTTGGCCCCTCCTATGCTGACAGTATTGGCTGAACATTTGGACTTTCTTCTAGGCAAAAGGGAACGGCATTTTTTGGGATTTAGCAGATAAGATAATGTTGGTACGTTGCTGATGGTGGCCTGTAATTTCTCCTTAGAGTCTGGTTGTGTCAGCTTTTCTAAGGTAGCATCTAGCTTGCAGAATTACTAATTTGTGCAGAAGAAACTCGAAGCTTGCCTTCCTTTCTTCAACTTGCATGAAATGGGTCAGAAATGAGCATTTACTGATGGTGTTTTGAATTAATATTTTATGCAAGTGTAGTACAGAAACTAGAATATGTTATTAACTTGGAATTTTTGGTACTAGTTGAACAAAGAATTAACTAGTGAAGTAAACTTGTATTTTGATTTTATTTATGCATCCTACAGAAAGCTTTCTCTTTACTGCAGTAGTAGGGGAGTAATAGCATTGTCGGTAAAAATGCATGGCGATGGATTATTTGGGGCTGTCACTGTTCTCTTACAGATAAAAAAAACAGAAATTACATGCTTTGAAATATATTTTTTTCCTTTCACAGGAGAAGATAGTTATAAAACGGTGTCAGTTTCCTGTTTGGTTGTGCAGTCTTGTGATTTTTAGTCATTTGACTTTGTTCATGTTTTGCTCACCTCATTATCCAGAATCCAGGTTCTCTAGGGAAATCCTGAATATGTGAGTTATAATCAAATGTTTATAAGCAAACCAACAGACAAACCACAGCTACTCTCTGAATCTGAATTCTAGTCTGTTATTAGCTCTGATAGTGATTTGTACTCTGCCCATGGTGTTAGATTAGTTTTCAGAGAAAATGCACTTTGAATTAGTGTAATACATACAGCATCTCTTCTACTTAATGGTCAGTGCAGTTTCAGTTCATTTTAGAAACTGTGCCTGCACAGTACTGCAGTAATTGAGTTCTTGTTGTCTGTGTTTATTCAGCAAATGATTTTTTTTCCCTGTGTTCAGCACAACAGCCACACCACCTTGTCTGTGAGACTTGATGTATGGAGCATCTTTTTGGTGGAGCTGTTTTGTGAATCATTAGTTGTACAAGGAGGTGTGGGGATCTGATCCTTAACTAGCTGTGAAATAGCAAGGAAACCATCTGTCCTGGTTATAGTGACCAGGACCAGTTTGTCACTGTGTGGGTGTGCCTAAGACTGTGTATTCTACACCCTCTAT
>JAWWEU010000125.1:42052025-42081713 GCA_035583155.1 Acropternis orthonyx
GACCCACAGAATTGGGGCCTAGCTAAAACTAAAACCTTAATCTGAGTTTTTTTTGGGATTTATCAAACCCATCACAGCCACCCTATTGTTAGAGGGAAGAAACTATACTACATTGTAATTTGTGCTAAAATAAAGTAGTAATAAGAACCATGAAACAAGGAGAGGAAATCTCACATGAAGTTGCAAGAAGTATCCTGAAGCAATGGTGCAGAGCAAGAGTAGAGGAAAAATTTCTATTAAACTATTAAACCTCCAGGATTCATGCTAGCATGAAATACAAATTTCATTATTGATATCAGTTCTCACTTTATTCACTGTAATTTTACTACTCTCTTATGTATAAAGGTTCTAGTCAATTGGAAAACACACATAATATCCTGCAAACAAAGTGGTAAATTGTAGAGTGTGAGTAGTGAGCCATTAATACAGTCAGAAGAAATGACTAACGACCAACTCAAGCTAGAGAGTGTTTATAAAAATGGTTTGTCAGGCACTGTGAAGAGAGTTCTATAAATCAGTTTTGATTTGCAAACTGCTTGTAATTGGAAAAGGTGCTGTAAATCATTTTATGACCTTTCAACTGTGATTTCTCTTTGCTTTCAAAAGGGTATGTATATACACGTGGATATGGATATACATGGCACTACAGGGGCAGCTTTGATTACAAAAAGGTAGTGTCCTGCAGCCATGTGGCTGTGATATTGTACGATGAGGCAGGCAAGAACATTGTGCTTTACTAAGGGAATGGATAAAGCCTTTTTAATTCAGATTAGTTTAGGGAGATAGAGATCTGATCAAGAGCTGTGCTGCATTACTTTCTCTCTTTCCCATTCATTAGTGCAGAGTTCAGTTCTGTGCACTGCTCTGTGCTCAGTCAAAATACCCAGCCTCCTGTACTGGTAAATGTCTCTTCAGTTATGCTTTTTTTTGTTTTGTTTTTTTCTTTTTTTCCCTGTTTCCCTCTCAAATTAATTATAATCATGTATAAAGTGAATCGATCCTATTCAGCAGAAGACAGTAGAGCTGATACAGCTCTAAACTTAAAGTGGTGACCACAATGTTGCTCTAGCACTTTTCTTCTTTTAGTACCAGCTTTTGGAGCATATTTTTAAAAGCAGTGGGTGGGGAAGCTATGACAATTTTAGAGCACAGCTGTTTCTTCGCTTGCCAAATATCAATACTTAGCTTGTAAAATTGTCTGCTTAGCATAGGTGCACAGGCAGGCAGCATGCTTGATCTCAGTGAGAGGTTCACAGATGTGTTTTCGTACATCTGGATAGGAAATTAGCTTGATTATTCTTCAAATTATGCACCTGGATCCTGAGTCATTCTGGTATTTTTAACATTTTTTTCATTATTCTTTTCTTCCTCCTTTTTCCTTCTCCTAGGCTGAAATACCTCAACTGGTGAGTGAAATTTATCAGAATTTTTTTGTGGAAAGCAGAGAAATACCTGTGGAAAAATCCCTTTATAAAGAAATACAGCAAAGTCTCGTGGGAAATAAAGGCATTGAAGTATTCTACAGAATTCAAGCAGATGTTTACGAAACTCTGAAGGACAGATACTACCCCTCATTCATTGTCAGCGATTTATATGAGAGATCAGTCAAGAAGGAAGAAGAAAGAAGTGCTGCTCAGCTAACTCCTGAGGATAAAGATGAAGTGGTGAGTCACACAGACAATTCCTTTCACTGTTATTTAAGCTGATCTGAGAGATGATCCTGAGAAAAGAATATAGTAGCATCCTCTGTCCTTGAGCTTTGGACTACTCTTCTTTTTTTCTGATATATTTATAAGTATCATCACTCTTCTAGTTTTATCTGTTAAAACTTGTATGTTTACAAGCTCTTTGAAAGAAAACGGTGCACAGTGACTACTTAAACTTGAAATTAAAGTAGATATTTCAGATTTCCAAGCCTTCTGTATTTTACATCTTTCGTTATGCTCCTTACTAACAGAGAATGTTAAACATACCTCATACAAACCCAGGTGCTCTGCTTTTCAGTGAAGAAAATTTCACTGAAACATCAGTAGGTTTCTGCCCAGACATTGTCTGTCCCTGTCTCCTGTGCATTTCCTGGGTACTAAATAGGTATGAAAAGTTGCACGAAAGAGAAGAGGAAGTAATGAAAAATGCAATCCTAGTGCATTTTTTTATTTAATTCATTCAATAAATGAATAGGCCATGTTGGAAGATAAATCTAGCACAAGAACTCTACTAAAACAGAGCATTCAAAATGTCACAAGCAATAATTCAATGGCAATTCTTCTTGGGGTGCCTTTTTTTTTTCTGTGGGTTGTCTAAATCAGTCATGTCGGGGAACTTGTGTTGTGATTATCTAAGAATGTTTTGACAAGAGCAAGTCTCAGACTAGTGAGTGTATCAGTCAGGTTGCTGCTTTAGATCAGCATGGATATCTTCATTTTCACATGTGAACTTGGCTCAGAACACAATGAAATGTAATAGTTTGTCTAAAACTGGATCTAAATAAACAAATAAGCAGAATCCAGAAGTGCTGATCTACATTCTGCCCATTAGAAACAATTTTTCCAGAATCTATGGCTTTTGTATTTACTGCTTAAATACAGCTTTCATTTCTGTAGGTGAATTGCTATAGTCTCTGTATTCTGCATATAATCAAATCTGCAGGCATGAGCTGTTATAAGTAAATAACTTCCAATATGTGCTTTTAGAGCTTGTTGAATTTTGTCATTGTTTGTTTATTCTTGCATTCTTGTCTTGAATATTTATTCAAGGAAATATTTTCTAGTTTTCTCACTGCTAACTCAGCTATGTGTTGAGGTAGGTACTTCAAAGACTTTCTGTCCTTGTGTTTGCAATCATTGAGACTTTGAGAAAGGGCTCTTACCAGTTTTGTCCAGAACTTTCTAAAGCATTTAAATGTTGTGCTTTTTAATCTCTTCATGTGCTTTAGTCAGAGTCTGACACAGACAACCATTTCTCTAAGAAAACTGACACAACACTTTAGGGCTAGCTGTACTCTGTCAGATGATGTCTACTGTAGCTGCCAAAAAATTAGATTTTTGACATCAGCATCATCTGTCCTTCCTCTGAGTCCTTGGATGTCAATGTGCCAGATTTGAAGAGTCTGCCCAGAAATCTTAAAGACTAATATATTGTCATCTGCTTATAGGATTAAAGGTGAGGTATCTTTTTTCATTTTTAATAGCAAATTAAGTATGAAGTTGTATATACTGATAGAGTATCTCTTGAACAGAGCAGTTCTGATGGTCCTGTGCTGTGCTTCATGGTCTTAGAGGTGAAAACAAATTATAAGAAATTCTTTCTGAAGCTTGGTCTTTCAAATGTTGGTGAAAATGCAGTACTGGCTAATAGGTTTGTGGGGGTTTTTTTCTCCCCATGTATAGGAAACAACAGCTCAGAAATTGGATGTTTCTGGAGGAATATGTATTGTTAGCAAGTACTGATTGGTTTGGTTTAGTTTGGATTTTGGGTCTGTGTCCTCCCTTTCTGGGGATTACCTATGTTAATTTTCTATAAATTTCACTGCTGTAGCTGGATAGGTAAATAGCCATCTAGTGTGCTCCTGGAGGTGAGGACAAAAGGATGAGCCCTGATTAAACGTGAGACAATCAAGTCAAAAGATAGGAATGAGGGCATGGCCAGACTGCTTGTTCTGCTGCAAGTGGGACAAGCTCTGTCGTCTTCTTTCCAGTCTGTTACCACTTTCTATTTCCTGGACAAACTTCCTTTAAAAGGTCATGAGTAGAAATACAGAAGCAAGCAGTGCTTGCCTTCAGCACTTTGGGGAAAGAGCGTCTGGTGATTGCATCAATACTGTGTGTGTCAGATGGCTGAAGTCTGTGCTCTGCATCACTCACAGAAATGGAAACCATTATCAGTTTAGCAGAGGGAAACAGCACAATCCATTATGATCTCAGCTTTGAGTGCATTGGTTGTTTATTTGATAAATTTGATAATTTGAAGATGGATAACTTGATCTTGTAATTCTAGCATTTCTGGTGGTTCAGCAGTGGTTTTTGCTTTATGTGTCTGAGGAGTTAATGACAGAGGAATCATGTAGCCCACCTCTGGGAGCAGAGTCTCATTGATTTGTAATTAATTGCAATTCTTTGATTACTGGCACTAAACTTCCTTTTAATTCTTCTGTGTTGAAAATAGCATTTTTTGATTCCTTTTTTACCTCTATGCTTCCCAGCAGGTATAAGATGTTTTTTATTTATATGGTTCTATTCAATAGTGTTTTGAATAACACCCAATATTGTTAATTATTATTATTATTTATATTACTGTAGTTCCAGGAGATAACAGGTTTCTGTGAGCCAGGATCTGTACACATGCTTGTAGGCAGTCTCTGACCTGAGGAGTTTACAGTCCTTGCAAAATAGACAGAAGAAAGGACAGGGCATAGAGCTAATGTGTTTTACTCAGCCACATAGCAGGCAAAGGCAGAGCTGGAAAAGGGCATGGATTGCTTAGTCTAGAACTCCTGATTATGTTACCCTCTCCTATGAGGATCACACTAAGGCAATCAGTTATTGTTGCTACTGTATCTCTTCTCAGATGTTTTTTTACTAAGATATAAAATACTGTGAAATTTACAGTAGGATTGTCTCTTCTAAAACTCACAAATTTAGTAGAGATGAGATTTCCTTCTGTTAGCTTTTTGTTAATTATACAAAGATACAACTAACTTAGGGGAATGTCATTAAATAACATGGAGCTCCCGTTCATGAGATAAACTCAGCTTCCCACAGATAAATTTAGATATATTCAGTCACAAACAGACAGACCTCAGTGATCTTTGAATGTGGCAAGAGTAAAAGCTGAGTGCTGTGTTTGCTGAATCTCAAGGTCTTCACGCCTATTTGGGGATATACAGTAAGAAAGGGGAGGCTGAGGCAAATGGCAAAATATGTTAAAGAGAATGTCACTGAAAGATGTGAAGTTTTCTATTTTTTTGCATGCCTGTAGTACACAGGATGGAAAAAGCTATTGGTTTGTCTGAATGAATATATGAGGAGTGATTTATGAGTTGAGGGTAAGGCATATGTGCTTTTAACACATTTTTGTTAGCACCTCTTAAAATAGCAGTAAAATCTGTTTATGAAGCGAAAGGACTTGATTTAGAGTGTTCTGAAGGATGACAAATCTGTTTTGTGAAGATTTGCGGGAGGACTGTTCGTTAGAACTGTGGGTTATTTTGGTTTTGTTCCCCACTGCCCCATCTCATCATCCTTCAGCTCAGAGCTAAGGATTTGCTCTTCTGTCTGGCTCTCGATATGGATCACAACTATTAAGCTATTGTTTCTTTTAAAATGAACTTTAATTCTACTTCTCATTTACACTAAAGCCTTAGCTTGGAGGTCATTTTACACAGTTGGCAAGTGTTATCAAAGAACTGTAGTAGGAATAGTAATGAGGCTTTGTCTGTTGGGGTTTTTGGGTTGAGTTTGGTTTAGTTTTTTATAATAGACTGATGTTACATGTTGGATCTGATGGTTGTTTACACCTACATTTTCGTCTATTCAATAAATGTTTTTACACATAAAATGTTTAAGGAGCAAAGGGTAACCCATCCCTGCCCCATCCTGGAAGCATGCAAGGCCAGGCTGGATGGGGCTGTGAGTAACCTGGTCTAGTGGAAGGGGGTCTGTGCCCATGGCAGGGGGGATTGGAATTTAGGTGATCTTTGAGGTCCCTTCCAGCCCAAACATTCCATCATTCTGTGAATAACTGTCTCTTTTTTCATATTAATGTTGCAATTCCCCCATTCTCCATTCCTAGAGCCAAGGTTGTGAAGAAGCTACTGAAGAATGCAGTACAAGAATTAATGAACAGGCCAGTTATGCTGTAAATAAACTTCGCCAGCTAAATGACAAGCTTGAGTATAAGAAACAGGCTCTAAATTCCATATGTAATTCACCAAAACCTGACAAAAAGGTAAGTACCTTTAGTCTCTTTAGTATTGGGGTTTCTTTTTAATATTATGTGTATGTTTGTGTAATATCCAGTTGTCACACTTTGAACAGGTCAGATTGCTATTTCAGTCAACTTGTTAAATAGAAGCTGAATCAGAGCTTAGTTTTAATTGTTTATTTTTAAATTTTTTTTAAGCTATTGTGACTAAAATTGCAAATGTGATTTATATTGCTGTGTTTGTCATGGAACGACCACTCTCCCAGTCGTCTTTTTGCTTTGTCGGTGTTTCTTCCATCTCTGTGCCCTGGCGTGTCCGTGTCGTTCCTTGTGGCAGCCTGTGTGCTGTCCTTGCCGCGGAGGGATGCGCTGGTCATCTCCCTCTGCTGGCTGTGAAGAGTACAGCACAACTCCTTTATCTGCAGCTGTGACGGATTTGCTCGAATAAAGGGATTAAAAAAAAAGCCCCAGAACTATAAAAGTGACTGATTTCCTTTAACAGGAGCTAGGAGAAAGCACACTGTCATCAGAGGAAAAATTCTGAGGGATATGAAACTTCAGCTCTCTGGCCTTGGGCTAAAAAAAACCAAACAAAAAATCTCCTTTTCTCTTTGCAAAGTGAAACAGTTAAGCAATCTGAGAACATACTCCAGGAGAAGCAAGTGATTTGCATATAGCTTAGCCCAACTCATCTGCATTGCTCCTGAGGGTGATACTACAGGACTGTTGTTCAGATGCAGTTGAGCCAAGCTTGTCAGGTCTACTGAGAGGTGTAAGTGGTAGGCAGTAGGTAAGACCAACAAGTAGCCAAGGCATCTCCCTAAAATGACCACCTGCTAGGAGTGATAAAAATGTGCCTGGGCATTAATCATTGCTCAGGACTGGGGTTCTTCATCCATCAGGGTGATGGTGCTGGTGTGAATAGAAGTTCTCTGCTGCTCCAGCTCTGGAGGACAGCTGGCTCTAAGAGAAAGATGTGAACACTAGTGTTTGAGGCTACCCTGGCTAGCTTCATTCCCTCCACAGCTCCCTTCTGCCAGAGGTTACTGCAGACAGCTGAAAATGTGTTTGCAGCTGTTCTGGGGTGTTTCCCTTCCAGCTCAAGCCATTCTATGATTCTGTATAACTAAATCTTTATATATTGTTCCATTCACGTGGATATATCACTTCTATGTTCCCTTTGCATTTTTGATACATAAATAGCTATATTCTTTCTATACTTAAGCTCTTGGGGAGGCAGGGATTGTACTCTAACTAAAGTAGTGGGGTTTCCCCTGTATGTTTTTGTTTCTAAAGCATTCTTTGTCTTTAAAAATATATACCTCTCTGAAACAGAGTAGTAAAATGGATCCAGCATCACTGTAAAGCCCTCAGTATTTGGTTTGTACATGTAGCAGCTGTTTACTTATGATGAAACCTTACCAGTCCTTCTGTATGTATTGAATGTTCCTGGGTGCCACTGGAGTCAATGCAAGATGATGTAGAGCAGTCTCTATATTGATAGTAAATAAAATAAAATACAAAATTATTCTGAAGGTTAGGTATCTGCTAGAATGTTGTTATATAGCAGTCATATAGATAACATTTCATATCTGACATGGGTCAAAAATTCTGAGCAAGGCAGAATTACTGTAGCTCTGTAGAATGTACCACCTGTGGTGCAAGTGATAGAACTGATAAATTTGACCATGTGGTATTTCAAAATAAAAATTGTCAGCTGTTTTTGCCATGTTTCTAATGTCACATCTTACGCATACTTCCACCTTTCTTGTCATGCTGTCTCCTGGCAGGATGTTTGGTTACTTATTTTTTTTGCTGATGTGATGAGATACACTATTTCTCCTTTATTACATTATGATGGTGAGTTATGTCTTGATGAGAACATCTTTTTAAATTTGTGCTTTCCGCAATAACAAATCGTTGCCTTTCCAAAATTAAAATGAATTAAGTGGTAACTTCCTGAGTGATTGTTAACATAGCTGAATTCCTAGAAATGAAATCTGTTCCCAGGTTCTTCAGTCATATGGTGTGTACCTGAAAGTGATAAGGAGGATGTCTTCAGTAATGTCGGTTTCAGTAATGGAAATTTCAACTCTGTAAAACTTACAGTGTGTAATATATAATCCAATCTCAACTGCCTTTTATGCTTATAGTGTGATAGTACTGTGTACTTCTAACTTATTTTTTATTTTAGTATTTAGTATTAGTGTTGACCCTTAAGATTGTTGTGTATTCTAGAAGATTATAGGAGACATTGTTGATTCTCTCACTTGTGATTTTTTTTTTTTTTAAATCAATGTGAATTGTTCTCCCCCTGCTTTTGTACCTTTTCTTCCTTATGAACAGTGTCCCTAAAGGCATGTTGCACAAGCTTTTTCTTACCAACTGTAATCAATAAACTTTTCTCTGCAGATTGTTTCTAAGCTGAAGGATGAAATTACTCTGATGGAGAGAGAGCACAGTGACCTTCAATTGCACATTGCAAGAACAGACTGGTGGTGTGAGAATCTTGGCATGTGGAAAGCCTTCATTATCTCAGGAGAGGTATGGGATTTTTTATGGCTTTTTATTTTCAGATGAGTTCAAACTTGCATGAAAATTAGAAGAAAAATGCATAGATACTTTCATTATACCTTTGTGTACTCTGTTTATACTTAATATTTACTTGTGGGGGAAGGAACCCTAATCTTTTCTGAGCTCTTCTTGTTTCCCCAGTGGCTACTGTGATGTATATACAGAATTTCTATTCCTCAGACACTGTTGTAATGGAGTTATAAAAATTACCTGCATGTACATAAACTGGTTTTGGCAGTTTGCTATCCTAGAGGCATTGTTTTTCATGAGAACTGTCTCTTGTTATATTACCAGACTATCGCACTTGGGTGCAGTTGTGTCTCTGCTGCGTCTCAAAGATGCAGTACTTATGTTTTTTGTTTTGCATTATATTTAATGGCAGTACAGTATTGATGCCTTAAAGACTGAGGAGAAAAAACTCCAGGCAAATTTAGTAGGAGATAAGATAATGAGAGCAGAAGCTTTAATGAACCTCCAGGCTCCAGGAATACATATCCACAGGATCCCCCCCAAAGTTCCCAGGTTCCACGATTTTCTAATAATGTCCATCCAATCCCATTCTGTTATTCCTCCCGGTCCTGCCCCGGCACGCCCTGTCAGGAATTGAGTCTGGGGGTTTGGGACCCCTCTTTGATCGCTCTCATCTTCCTCGCAGCATGTCAGGTCCTTGGAGGCCTTCCAAAGTTCCAGATTTGGTGTCCTTCTGTCCATGTCTTTATCTTCTGGTGCAGGCCTCATGGCAGTCCTCTTCAATTCTACTTTGGGATGGAGACTAAACAACTACTGAAGTTTTGAGGGATTGCTATAGGATGGGGTTGGTATGTGTAAAAATTAAGCTACTGAAGTTACTTTACTGTTACATTAAAACTACACTAACTTCTAAAGTCTATAAAATTAAAAAAACAAAAAGCTCTGAGGCATCAGTATCAAGGGACTAGAACACCTAGAAAGTGCTTTATATCTCTAAGATGAAATTGCATTTTTTTTATTTTTTTTTTTCTTGTCTTGTTCTGCTCTTCCATTTGGGCATAGGCAGACAATTGTAGAATGAATGTAAAAAAAATTGTAATGGAAACAAGAAGTATTACTATCTCCTGTCTCTCTAATACTTGCCATGAAAGGAACTCAGTGATTGCTTATTATGTAGTAACTGTAGGCTGACAACAGTTAAAGTCGTCTGTAAAAGAAGAAATAAATCCAACAGGTGCCATTTTAAAAACCAGATCCTCCATGTGCAAACAACTGGGTTTGGATTTGTTTTAATGCTGTTTGCAGGTGACACAGTTGAGAACTGAGAAGCTCTTAAGTTGGCTTTCAGGAGTTATCTGTAGCTTTTGAAGTCTGGTTTTAAAACCTGGCAATGCTGCGTGCAGCAGAACTGCAGAAGGGCAGCTTTGTGGTGAGGGACACCAGACACAACTGCCCAGTGTCTCCAGTACTACCAGAGGAGAGAGTGGTTTGGTAGGAGGTTGGAAGAGGCTTCTAATTACTTGCTGCCTTAACTATAAGTAGTACTGGAGTGGGTAATTAAATGTAGGCGTGCTTTAGCTGTGCTGTTTTCAGCTGTGTGCTTCAAAGGATAGGCTGGAGAAAACATGGATGCTGTAGTTACGCACGTTAATTAATTGCTTGGGAATATTCTGGCTGCAGTTGATGATTTCAGGGTGCATGGGCAGATGACTGTCTTCCTGTCTGCAAAATACACTATTGCTAATCCCAGCATATAGCTCTGTGATTTTAGAGAGAGAAAAACTTGGGGCCTTTTTGTTCTGCAGAAAAGCTTACTAAAAGTAAATTTTGCTATAAAACTTAAGCTGAAAGTGTAATAGCCTGTCATTGACATTTTAAACTGATTTACTAAATCAGTTAATGGATAGCACATAGAAAACTGGAGTTACTTAAGACTCGGAAAAAAATCGTGTGTCCCTTGTCCAAAAAAAAAAGACTTTCAGAGAATAACATCTTTTTAAAAATGTATTGCTTTCATAAGGAATGGAGTTTGTAGATCTGAATAAGGTGAAAAAAATTCCATGTTTCATACTGTTACCACACCCCGTACATGGGTAAGAGGTGGCTGAAGAGCTGCCCATTGGAAAAGGGCCTGGGGGTGTTGATCGACAGCTGGCTGAACATGAGCCAGCAGTGTGCCCAAGGGGCCAAGAAGGCCAGTGGCATCCTGGCCTCTCTCAGGAATAGTGGGGCTAGCAGGACTAGGGAAGGGATCATCTTCTTATACTGGCACTGGTGAAGGCATACCCCAGATCAGAGCTAGGAGAGGGTGAAGAAGGTGTTTTTGTGCTTTCAGAGGGATGACTTGCTCCTGACAATTGCAGTCCAGATGACCCTATGTACATGCAAATCTGCATCCCTGCCCTGAGAACAAATGCAGAACGGAGAATGATAGACTTGACTCAGATCAGCAATTTCAGCACTGATCTCCCACTATTCAAAAATGGCAGCCAGGAGGTGTTTGTGAGTCACTTATGAACACAGATCCAATCTAGCTCATGGGTATACAGGTCAGGGACTGTCCTAGACAATCCCAATTCTTCAGGGACATGTTTCTCTGACCTGCATTTTGGAGGCTGTTCAAGCATCTCTGTCTGCAGTAGTCTGGCAGGAGATAGGCAGTTCCCCAAATAGCTGTGCTGGGAAACAGGCACGTTTTCAGGCATTCAAGCTGGTGTTTTGTATTCCATCTGGGTGCCGCTGCGGCTTTTTTACAGAGATATGTGAAATCTGAGCCTCAGATTTGGCTCCCCAGTGGTCCATGTGCAGCTTTAGGAATTACAGGGATCACAGGGAATGTTCTCCATATACCAGTCTGACTAGCATAAAAATACAAAGGTACATTTTAGCTGCATGTCTTTTACAAAGGTAATGTAGTCGCTTGTCAAATTATCCATCAATAAGATTGTGTTGTCAGACCTTTACAACCTTCACAGCCTTCTCAGAAAATGTGTCGTAATTATATGAATTTTAAAGTTTAGCCTTGTCCTAATTGGATTAGTTAAATATTCTGAAAAAAAAGCTTTAAAATTACAACTTCCCTCAAAAAGGTTGTGAAAGTGGTATTTTATAATTACTTTTCTGTTATTTGCATGTATATAAAGACAAGCATTCTACAGGTAAATATTTTATGCATTTGCCTTATTTGCCTTTCATAATCAATTTAGCTGTCTCCTCAAAGTAAGTAAACAAAAACCTATTACCAATAGGACAAAAGGATTAAATTCTTATATCAATTCTTACATCAAATTAAGAAATAACGTGGCCACACTGCAGCTGTTGTCTCAAGAAAAATCTAACTTTTTTGCAGTAGTTTTCCCATTTGCACAATGTGTTTAATTGGTTCTCCTTCCTCTGACTGATTGTAGAGTTTGATTCATTAGTATTTTTGTAAAGTTGTGAGTCCCTCAGAAATAAACACCGCATGTATCCCACACCCTGTGTGCATGCAGAAAGCTCAAGAGAGCAGAGAAATCACTGAGACAGCACCATCTGTCACAGGGCCCAGCTGCAGAGCTGCTGTGCCTGGCGCAGGGGCACTGGGAATAAAGGGAGAACATTCAGGCAAATGCAGGTACAGGAGAGATGAAGAACTGGTAAGCAATCAGAAAGCCATATGGTGTTAGGGACCTTAAAAACTGAAATAATACACTCGGCTGTTTGAAGAATGTATGTCAGGGAGATTTGATTGCTGGTGGGGACTGTATGTAAGGTGCAATAGTGGTTAGCTAGAGGACTGATTCAGAACTGGCACAACATTTTGGGTAAAATTTAGTTCATTAAGGGTATTGCTCCATGCATAGCTTTCAAATCTCAAGAGAAGAATGGGACTGATGACTGAGTTTGCACACCAGTCATCTGGCAGCTCAGATGTTCCACTGTTTACTTTCAGTGTAATATAACTTCTGCTGGTTTCTTTCCCACAAGGTTTTGGAAGAGAATGGAGAACAAGTGCCCTGTTACTCTGTCATGGTGAGTTTACAAGAAGTTGGTGGAGCTGAAACTAAGAACTGGACTGTTCCCAGGAAGCTCAATGAGTTTCAGAACCTACACCGCAAACTCAGTGAGGTATGAATCTCAGCTGGGGAATGGAGAAGATACAAATTGCTAAAATTTGTCAGAATAATAAAAATCTAATACTACCAGTTTTAATGTCAGCCTTTTGGCTTTTAGCCTTTTAGAGCTAGTTTTCTGTCTGAATATTTCTGGTCTGTTACAGAAACAGATGTTTATAAACTTGTTTATAGTTATTTTTTTCCCCTTAATGTTTTACTGGACTAACCCAATGTCAAAATGCTATATGCTCTGCACTGTCAGGGAAGAGCCTGCTATAAAACCTAGATTTTGTCTCTGGTTTCTAGGGAAGTATTAGAAATGACAGCTTTTGGGGACAGAGAAGGTTTCTTTTTACAGTGCTTTAACCTTTCAACATGATAAGGGATATATGATGGTGGTGTCAAGGGAAAGGATTTAGGTATGTCAGAGCGTAAAAGAAGGTGTTTTTCAGGGTGCTGAGAGGGGTGTGGAAGCGGGGATGAGAGTACAAAAGAGTGTCTTCATTTCCATTCTGAACCACTTATCTTTTTCTCCACATACATGTTATGTGAGCTCTCCTTTCTCCTACACAGTGTTTTCCATCATTAAAAAAAGTTCAGTTGCCTTCTCTCAGCAAGCTGCCCTTCAAATCCGTAGACCAGAAATTCATGGAGAAATCCAAGAACCAGCTTAATAACTTTCTGCAGGTAAGAAAACAAACCCAAAACCAACAGATATCTAAACAGGAGAATTGAGAGGATGTTGTATCTCTAGTGTCTGAAGAAAGAGCCTAGAACAAATAGGTCAGATGTAAGGTTTGACACTATAAATGTCAAAGTTATTTAAAATGCCTGAAGTTGAGAGGAGTTTGACCAGTAGTAACTGTTCTTCCAGTGGCAGTTCATTTAAACTTTGATTAATTAAGAAATCAGAAGTAATAAATCCTGTAATTGCCACTTTTAGCTACAACACTTCACAACAAATTCCTTACAAACGAGAACTTTTTTTTTAAAAGAAAGTTGTAAGATTAAAAACTTTAAGCTTATAGTTCCATACTTAGTTCTAACTTCTGAAAGTATCTTTGTGAGACAGATTTTTCATTTTTTTTTCTCACACTACCTCTGAGCCATTACTTACTTAGTTTCAGTGGATGACTTGTCACATCTTGTTCCTTAACAAAAAAAATTTGATTAGTTGTTTCAGTCATTATTTTTCTTTCATAGAAATTACTCTCCGATGAAAGACTCTGCCAGAGTGAAGCACTTTATGCCTTCTTGAGCCCTTCTCCAGAGCACCTCAAAGCTACTGATGTGCAAGGAAAGAAGTCATCTTTTTCACTCTCCTCATTTCTTGAACGACTTCCTGGTGATTTATTTTCTCATCAGGAGGTAAGTGGTAGAAAAGTAATCTTCCCAAATTTTAATTACTTATCCAAAGTAAGCAGGGAGAGTCATTAATATTTGAATGGCAGGTAATGTTGGAAGACATTTCCAAAGGTCATTTGTAATTTACTCCAAGTCAACAAGGAATCAGAAATAAGAGCTATCTATGAATTTAAAAGGTATTCATTAATAAAATGAGTTTCCTGCCCTTTGATAAATGCATGTAGGCAAATATGTAAGCTATCACAAATAAACAAATTGTAGTCCATGTGGGATTGTTTATTTTTTATAGCAGAATTTGCCTCTTTTTTGAGGTCTTGACGCACATATTTCAGAGGAATTTTGGCAGGTAAAAATAATTCTCCCTTGGGAAGATTCTCTTGGAAGGAATGGCTGTGTGTCCTTAATAATTTTAGGACAACTTCGGAAACAAAGCTAGTTTTGACAAAAAATGTTGGCAAATAGGCTCCTGCCTGCATTTGCAAACTCCCTCAGTGAGCCTGTAATATGCTGGCAAACCAGTTGGAGAATTTTATATTAGGCCATAAAAGAACCAGTTCATCACAATGCAATGAATAATAGATTAGTTACTAAAATAGCTCCTTGACTAGAATCAACCATAATTCCATGACACACTGTTCTGTGTTGCTCATATTGTAGATATGCAACCTTCAAGGAACTGTTTTTATTCCCTTTTTTACTTAGATGTTATACAAAATTCATATGAAATAATTAATTTCTTACATGCTGTAGTTGTCTGCAGTGGATGGGTCTTCTGCAGGATAATTGGAGTTTGGGGAACATGTACAGTTCTAGCCTCCTAACAGGCAGAAAGGTGGTCTTGTGTCCCTCAGAAATAAGAATATCCTATATATATATTTTTCAAAATTACATTCTGTTTGCATCTAGATGCTGAATGCATGTGCCTCATTTCAGAGTAATAAAGTCTGAGAAACTTCAATAGAAGTACTGCAGTTCTAAAACCAGTAGTGCATTCACTAAAATGACTGTTACGCAGAGGTAGCATACAGGCATACAAGTGTGAAGCTATTTGTATTTTGCTATTTAATTGAAAAACAGCCTCAGGACAAAAGCCAGGCCGCATGTGTATTGTATTATGTGACCACATAGGAGGAAAGAGTTAGGAAATACGGGAGAAGGAAAGAGATTTTGTAATGAGAATGTGTGAGAGGAAAGAGAATAAACAAAGAAGAAATTAAGCAACTGATAGTGGAAAAACTAAAGGAAGTAGAGTAAAAATGCCCACAGAATGTGGCAACAAAGGAGCTGGAACAAAGATCTGAACAAACCCTCAGTTGGTGAGGCAGCACCAGAGGTGACTGTAAGAGGGTTCTGGGGTGAGTTTGGGCTGTGCAGGGGTTCCTGTGACCATGAACACCCAAGCAGCAGCCCTGTGAGGACCCGGGGGCCCGCGGCAGCCAGCCAGGAGAGGAGTGGGCAGTGCCTGTGGGACTTTTAAGTGGCTCCAGGGAGCACAGCATCCAGGAGCAGGCAAACAGGGGCATGGCACGGCATAAATGGTATTGCCAGAACTGAGGTGGTTCAATCCATTTATCTCCTGTGAGTCTGTTCTGGATAACTCTGCTCCCTTTGGTGCCCTGAGCTTTGGGTATCCTCAGGCTCAGGACATTGTGTCGCTATATTGTGTTTCTGCCTGGGACTGGTTCTTGTTAATGCTACTTATCTCTGCAGTGGCTGGTTCCCTTTCCATTGCTGGGTTTCCTTACTGGCTTACTGCAAGGACAACTGGCTAATGCCTGATCCCTCTGAGTGGCTTCAGCTGTGAAGGCATTGTCTGTACTCCAGGGGAGCCAGCGGCCTGCTTCTCCCAGTGCAATAACCAGATTTTCCCCTTTTCTTCCTATCTGCTTGTGTTGTAACCAGCTCCAGCTGCCTAGCTCCCCATTCTGGGTGTCCTCCTGGCTGTTGCCTCAGGGAAGGCTTTGCAATCACCAACACCTCTGGGTGCCACATCACCTGCTTTATTTTATCCAGCCGGTGTTGGTGGGGCAATATAGGCAGTAGACTCTGAAAATGTGGGCAGCATTGAGGTGCTTACTGGGGCAAGGCTGCAAGCAAGATGATGTAGCAGTGATGATGACTCTGCAGTGCAGAGTGTCCTCATCACTCTTGTCCAATGGGAAGTGCAATCCCTTTTCAAACTCCCTAGCAAGGTTCCTGTTTGCCAGATCCTGTCAGCAACAGTTGTTGGCTCTAATGTCCTTTTGTGAGATGATTGGCTCTGCTCCTTCCCCAGAGCGTGGCAGTAACTAAATCCATGCTGGAAGAAGGATGGGGAACTGCAGTGCATACCAATGTTGTGCCTCTCTTCCTAGGAAGAAACAGAAGAGGATAGTGACTTGTCAGACTATGGAGATGAGGTGGATGGGAAAAAGGACTCTCTTGCTGAACCTTGTTTCATGCTGATTGGAGAGATTTTTGAACTGCGAGGAAGTAAGCTGTAAACCTGCTTAATGGCTAGTGGAATCTGTTGGCTCAGAAGTCTGGGGCACTTTGTAATTCAGGTTTTTCTGCTGTTTCAATAAGTGGAAATGTTCTTGCAATCTATATAGCCAGTTTGTTTGGAACCAATCTGTTCTTCAGTGGTTCATCACTTTGGAGCTTTCATTCAAAACTGAAATTCCAATATAAGATAGCAATAAAAATATAACTGGTAGGGGGCAGTATTTGCATTTAGTGTTCTTTAATTTTTCATGGGGAAAAAAAGAAAGGTGGAAAAAACCCAGAAAATGACAGTAGCATTTTTTTTTTTTTAAATAGGCTGCTTTTTAGAATGTATGAATTCTGAGGAAGGAAAGATGGCTTTATTATAGAACATGTCTCCGACAAAGAAATATAATTTTAATATCCATTTTAAGTGAATTATGTTTGTGTTTTAGTTCTGCAATTTGTATAATGGAAAAGATGCTAGTATTGTGGCATCTTTAAGTACTGAGTTTTTCTTCTTTATGTATCTGAATGATGGTAATAAAGAAAACTATTTTTGTTTCTATTTGAATGTGCAGCCACACATGATGCTCCATAAAATGATTTACAGGGTAACTATTACAAAACACAGCACCTTCCAAAAATGGCAGATGTATCATCCAAATATAGACCTTATTGTGCTGGTAATGAACAGCATGAAAGAAAGATTAACCAGTAATTACTGGGAAGCACTCACATTTGTTTCCTTTATTTGTAATGGAAAGCTGACTGCTTGGTTTATTTGAGTGAAAATGTTTTCAGAAATTTAATGGAGCTGTTGTGTGTACATTATACTAGTAGGCATGAAAAAGTTGAGAATTTTGAGGACATTTGGATTTTTGTAGTAGAAAAAGGGTTTTGGGTAGTTGTATGGCTCCATAAACTTGAAATATTCATCAACATAAAAGTTTACAGTATAACCTAAAACACACATTACATATATTTATGTAATCTGCAAGCTTTAAGAACCATATAGCAAACAGTACAGGGAAAGCAATCAAGAAAAATGAGACCCCCTGTACGATTAATGAAATCTTAGAAAGGGTTATCACAACATGTTTACTGTAGGGGTGGGTTGTTTTGGTTTGAGGGCGGACAGTGTGAAGGTTTTGGACAGGATCATGGGTTCCGTAATGTTATCAACTTCTCGGTCATTATTTTTCATCATTTTTTCATTGTTCTAGTGTTCAAGTGGGTCAGAAAAACATTAATTGCCCTTGTACAGGTCACTTTTGGAAGAACTATCAACAAGTAAGTAGCTGTTTCTTTAAATGAACCTTCATCGTTGTTCTGTGAAAAGAAGGCTGAGAGCAGAATTATTAAAAAGATAATCTGGACATTCTGTTGTATATGATAATCTGCATTTCTTTTAGACAGCTCAGTTTACAAGTATATTTATTAGAGAAAACAGATATGTGCATTATCTTGTTAAGTGAGGCCTGGATGAGGCTATGAAGTCAGTGTGCCTGTCTGTACATACCTTCATGGGGAAAGCTGTATCACTGGTCAGAAAAATTTTGATAAAGTATTCTACCAGCAGAACAAGCTATTCTTTGTCCAATCAGTGACTAAATTTGCACATGCCAGCATGGTTTGTAAAGCCTTTTATGTGTGTTATGTAACAGTAAATTGAACTGGTCTTGGACAGTATACACTCAGTGACTTTTAAATTGGTTCATTTGTTCATACACTGCTGATAACCAAGACAACATCTGAGAGGGGACAGAGACGAATAGAATGTGTGAGCACAGCATGCACGCACAGTTGCTGTATAGCTCTTTACATGTAGGCTGAATTTTTACATTTATTGATTTTAAGGGTTGTGGCTGTACTGTGACACAGTTCAGTAGAACTGCCAGGAGCCTGCTCTCTGCCTTAGACTCTTAGTGCTGAAGGCTACAATGAGTGCTGCAGCTCCAGGAGGAGGCTCCTATCTCTGTTTGTAATCCTTTCAGTAACGTGCTTTTGCTGTGTGTGAGGGACCCTTCTGCACTTCTATCAAAACTTTGTGTTTTTATCCTAGCAGGCACATCTGTGCATGCAACTAGTTTGAAGTTTGCTACGATTAGTTATCCAAGTTTTTACATACTTTCCCTGGGGAGCCTTTGTAGTGCCAATCCTTAAAATGCAGTTTCAGTGTACATTTTAAAAAGTAAAAGAACAAATCTACATAAAACATGAAAGACTAGCTCTGATGGGTTCCCTTCTACGCCTCTTTACAGGCAAATCCGTGACACTGTACACTGGATGTTCAGTGAACCAATGCTTGTTTACTATATTGGTGTATTTCGGGATGCTTTTTGGCCGAATGGAAAGTTAGCACCCCCACCGAGAACCAAGAGCGATGAACAAAAGCAAGAGACAAAACAGAGAGCACAGCAAAAACTACTTGAAAACATTCCAGGTGAGATTGCTTTCATTCTGCTTAATCACAGATTGAATAGCTAGTAAGGAAATTGGTTAATCAAGTAATTTTTCCTGTAGAGTTCTGAATAATGGTTATTTGCATAAATAAGGATAATTTTGGCCTTAGTGTTTGCCTCTCCTGCCTGTGTGGTAAAGGCCATGGATTTGGATATTGGTGGATGCAAAATCCAATATTGCTGTACTTCTGTGCATAATATTCATCAAGGAACCTCAGTCAAAACTCTCTGCTGATGCTCTGCAAGCAAATACCAGGTGGTTCTGTTACCTGGAACTACTTGACAAATAAAGGAGAGTGGCATCACCTCTTATACTTCAAGGTGGCAGAGAGATGTCTACCCACGATGTTGTATTGTGTGTTGCTGTCTGTTTCTGACAAGAGATTTCAGAGCACTGATTGTTGGAATGACCTTCAGCCCGGACAGAAGAATCCTAGACTGAGTGGGTTTTCCAGTACTTTCCTTTACTTACTCTTATCTCCCAAGCATAGGCAGCTTCCTCTTCAGCCAGCACATTTCTGGGGCACCATTCTGAGATGCTCCATCCTGTCCCATTCACAGGACTGGAAGTCCAGTTACATATTTCCAATGCCTCAGAGGTCATGTAAACTCAAAGGCTTGTAGCTGGGAAGAACCACTATCAATACTCATAGCACTTGGAAATGCACTTAAACATAGCTTGAATGCTTTTTTCTCTTCTCCATCTGAAAAGAATGAGCGACTTTTTGGCTTCACTAAGGTATCTCATATACCCCTGCGCATTAGGTTGTTTATTCAACTTTTACTGCAAAAAAAGCAGCAGGTATGCATGTTATTTCATGTTATTCTCTGTGTTATATACTCACCTACTTACCTAAATAGCCTTCCATGGTTGGTTTGTGGTTTTGTTTGATTATTTTTTTTGTTGTTTCTGGTTTGGAGGTGTATGACAGGACATAGCTGAATGCACCTTAGATTAATGATGGAGCATTGGATCACTATATTCCCTAACTTAATTCAAAATGTAAATAATTGACTAAGAATTCTCTGAACTGCTTACTCGTTGGAAGAATGCTCTGTGAAGACTGAGAGGGAATTCGAGTGCTAAATCTCTTTTAACTGTTGTAGGAATTCTGTCTTTGTGGCTGAAGGTAATTTAAGTGAATGGTTTAATGATGTATGAAATGATGTATGAGATTAGACTTGATTCTGTGAGGTGAACTACTGAAAAGGCATACTATTATATCATGTTAAAACACTTAAAATATTGTCACTGAGATGCACACACTATTATCTGACTTGAGTAACTTGAGAATAAGGGGTATCTTTTCCAGCTGTTATATGTGTTTTTAAAAGGTTGTTGACTAGGGACTGTGTATCTCATAACCAAGGGCCACTGCAGTGGCTTTGTTTCTCCTCCTTTATGGGTCCTTATGGTTGAACTAGATTATCTTGAAGGTCTTTTCCAGCCATGATGGGGTTGATTCTGTTATTCTGGGTGGTAGTATTGGCTGGAGGCTTTGCCTAGCATGAGTGAAGCAATATAAGCTGAAGTAATGTTTGTTTCAGATACTCTGCAGAATCTTGTTGGACAACAAAATGCCCGTCATGGTGTAGTGAAAGTGTTCAATGCGTTGCAAGAAAGGAAGGCTAACAAGCATCTACTTTATGTGAGTAACCAGAAAAGTAGCTTTTTAACTTCATAATCCTGTTAATTGCTGAGCTCCACTCACTCAGTATTATATCCTGGGGAGTGTGTGTTGCAATGATTTAGTTTGAACTATTGGTCTGTGTGCGAGTAACATTTTTTGTTATTAAAATAAGCAAGAAAACCGTACTTGGTTCAATCACCTGACTAAGTTTGAATAACCAAAGGCTGTTGAACATCAGCAATGCTTTTGTCTAAAAGAAATCCTCTACCACATCCAACTTTCCTGACTTCATAAGGAACTAATTTCTTCATACAGCTTAGAAAAATAAACATACCTTGGAAAGTCCTAGAAAATAAGAGCTCCAGGACAATTAGGACATGGCTGGCCTCCAAAAGTCCCACTTCTCAACTGTTGGGACTAGTTGGAGTATGCCGCTGGATTTAAGTATAATGCCTTCACACTCAGTCTTTTCTGGCTCATTTGGGGCACCAGCCCATCACACAATGCAGCTTCAGCACCGGAGCGGATGCAGCCTGCTTGGGAGATGCATGAGATGGATGCTCTGGTGCTTGCTTATTGTGCTGTGGAGCCTTTGACAGAACAGCAATAGTTTATACTGGATGAGAAATCCCCATCTGAAACCAGCTGCCCTTAGCACTTGCCTCCTTTCAGTCTTTCCCTTGTTATCTGCCGGGCACACGCTAACTTTTTAGGATGGAAGAAAAGTAGTTGCATGACTGATGAATAGAATCAAACCTCCATGCCACTGTTACCTGTGGTGCTCTGAACATGACAGAAAGGAAGAAGAAATTCTCATTTGGTTGGCACCTGCATCATCTTAACTCCTTTCTGTTTTTCAGGTTTTGCTGGAACTGCTGCTAACTGAACTGTGTCCTGAGCTGAGAGCTCATTTAGAGCAGCTTAATGCCACTTCAGTTTGAATCTGCACAATTGGACCACTAGAGAAATGTCTATGTTCAATAATAGACATGAAACTTATTTTCCTCTTTTCCATAGAGGGCTGAGGACTATGATTATTTTTAGCATTTTTCTTTCCTCTTGAGTTTTTTGTGAAGTAAACAGACTTGAAAAGATCTGATGCTGTAGTAGGGTAGACAAAACAATGCTGTATAGCTGCCAGTTTTTATTTAAATTGTTCTATTTGACTACTCTTCTGTTTCAAATTTAGATTGGAAAATAAATGTTCATATATACTGAAAGAAACGAGAAAATATTTTAAACATTTATGAAAAGAAATTTTGCTTATAGTGGAAAACTAATGAATGTTGTACAGTTCTAATCTCCTCACTGAGGATCTGAGCATTCCTCTTTTTTTTCTTGTGTATTGAAAAAGCCTTGTTGTGCAATACTACATGTAAAGCTATTGTGAAAATTTTATCAGTTTTGTTTTTACCAAAGATTTCCTGTAGTTTAAAGCATTTGTAAGCAATAAATATCACAACTGGATTGCAGTATTTGATAACGAGGCTGTACTGACAACTAACAAATGAGTTTGACAGCACTAGTTTTGTAAGAAATACCTACATTGCTTTGAAGTCTGTGTCAAAATTATGTATTGTAAACTGGTGTGTCCTAACAGAATGCCTGTGTTAAATGTTAGTTCAGAGATTAGTGCTTATGAATTGCTTCTATGAATGATCAAGCAGACATTTAATTAAACCATTCTAATAACTTCCCTGATATAACTCAGGGTTGTTTTATTCAAATACCCCAAGTTCAAACAACCTTCAAAAGTTTCCCTTATTTTATACGAGGAAAGGAAACTGTCTTCAGTGGGGTTTTTTGGTTTTGGTTATTTTTTTTTAAGTTATGTAAAAGTATGTAAATATGATCTTAATGCACATCTAAATAATTAAACATCATCAGAAATCCCAAGGTGACACTCATTACTGTCTTTTCAATTCAGTACAGTTGTGCTCGTAGAAAACTACTTGCAGTAGTACAATCCTGGCTGTATTGTAGGGTATACACTATCTGTATTCTACATTTAATCAACATTTTTAGTAACATCTAGCCTTCTGTTCCAACAGATTCAGGAAAGTTTTCAGGTCATGGCACAGTCCTAAGAAGCAAGACAAATTCTGCACTTACCCATTTAGTTATAAAACTTCATATTTAGAAATGTGCAAGGTTAGCACAGCAATCAGTAAGTTTTACTGGTGGTTAATCAAAGTACCTTTAGAGAAAAGATTCTGCAGGACATTGCTCAGGCATACTCCCAGCCAAAAGGTTTTCATCTATTTCTAATACAAACAGAGGCAGTGTAAATGCAATATAAAGGATTAAGAAAAGCAGGCTTCATACTGAGGATGTATGTTGAATGTTTCCGCACCAATGTTAGGGTTTTTTTTTCCATAGTTCTGTAAGTAGTCTTTTCTATTTTACAAGGTGGCATGGCTTGAACTGTAAAGCTTAATGTCTTTTACAGGCCAGTTTCCAGCTTCGAATCTCTGCAGTCCAAGAGTAAAATGTGTGAAGACACTTAGATAGATATACATGCAGTAGGAAGCATGTGAAAGAAAGTATTACACACCACTAGCAAAGGTAAGATTTTAAAATGGCCATGGCCTGTGACTGGACTGTATGTGAAAACTAGACAAGTTTGGGTTCAAACTTTTCAGAATATTAAAATAAACACTATATATGCAGAAAGGAAACAACCATTTTTATTTGGTTTTGGTTTGATCCATGTGCTATATAGCAGTATGACATTAAAAAAATATATCTGTCCAAGTAAAATGTTCCTAATAAAACTTTAAGGCTTCAATACTGTTTTAAAAAGTCTGCCTTGGCTTCATTTCAGTTAGAGTGTGAGCTTTTATTTTTATTTAAGATAAAATGAATCAGTAAATTGCTTTAATAAGAATTATAGAAAGTTGAAAAGCAAGTAGGAAGTAAGGCACAGTCCGTAATTGATGGAGATTAATGATGATTTACTGTAGGAAATAAATTTATATACCAGTCATAGTTAAAGGAAACACTAAATTCTCCCAAGATTAGCTGCCAGTTCAAGGTCAGAAGCAACAGCAGGATCCAGCTGGCATGCCTTTGAAAACAAAGAATACCAGAGTGCTAGTTTATAGCTACAATAAGATTGGATGTTGTCAATATAACATTAATAAGGTCTTTTAGTGTCAACAAAAGTATCTGAGATAATCAACTTGTTAAAATATCGAGGAGTTAATATATTCAATTTAAAATCCCTGTTTCTGATGATACATAAGAAAAAAAATCTGTATTTAACATTAGCATACTTAACTATAGTGTTAATCTCGGGTTTTATTTTTTTAATTCTGTTGACGTGGCCTGTGCTGGCTTCAGTCAGAAACAAATCTGCTTACAGACTGGATGAGTTTCATTCACTTCCATCATCTATTTCATTATCCTTAGGGGGTGCCCATCTTCTGCTTCTCACCTCTTTCAAAACTGACTGGGACTATGAGTGGTATGCCAAAACCACAGCAGAGCCGTTAATTAAAGAAACAAGTATGATTTTAACTTGAAGTAGGTGTAATTGTACAGTTAACATGAGAATTTTTCAGGCACAAAAGAAACTGGACACCCCCACAACTCTTACTTGTTCTGAAGTTACTGGTTCAGGGAGCTTCCTTGTTTATATTACATTTCTTTTCTACTGCTGTTGATTTACAGATGCATTGCACAGTTGATAGTATCTCTTTTGATACTGAGAAACTAGTGACATTCCTAGATCAGTCTCAGGTGTACAGCTAGTGAATAATGAGTGAAAGTTGTAATCTTTCAGTTATGGTAGCTTTGCTAGGCTTTAGGAGACAGTGGCTTTACAAAGCCATGCAGCAATTTAATCTTGATGGACCTCTTTGATGCCTTAAGATTTAAGAGGAATACTGGCTACAGTGTTCATAACAGCCCAGCTTAGATTTTTTTCCTGATCTCGTCCTATATAACACTTTTCACAGCACGAGAACAAAATATTTAAAATGTCTGTATTCAGAAGATCACCTGCTCTGCTAAGATCTCGTATCAGTGGCTTCCCTGAGTAGGAAGCCACAAAAATTATTTGATAATTTATCATTTACATAACTCTCCATTTGTTTACATTGCAAAAAGCTGTACATCAAAGTATCCTGCTTGCAGAAACAAATGGTCACTACGTGCACAGAAATCAGAGTCTCTCTGAAGCACAAACTTGCTACACTCTCTTCACCTGGTATAATCACCTTTAGGCATCACGGATATTACTTAGCAGATTCATCTTTTAGAGGCCGTCATTGATATTTTTCCTCAAGCAATAAATCTGACTTCAAAATTAGAACTTTGGAAAAATGTGACTTGCTTTTTTTTTTCCTTCTGTATAGGTAACAGGGAAAGCAGTAGATCCTCAGCCGTTGCTAAAAATGAACTTGAGAACCAGTTATGGCCAATTTAAGTATTGTTAATGAAGGGTGTAATTGTTACAGAATCTAAAGTAGAGGAAAAGTCATGATTTTTCAGTTATTGAATGACAGAAAGCAAATTAATTTGGGATTGAATTATTCAAATTGTTATAGCTAACTTATCTTTCAAGTTAACAAGCTCTTTCCTGTGGTGATTAACATGGGGGTTTTTTGTTGCTTTTGTAGAATGCGTTGTTTGCTTAAGTAAGTGGCCCGATGTCCTTCAAGACAATTTTTAATAATTTTCAATATACTTTTATCACTATACATTTTCTTGCACAAATTTTTTTTAAACACAAGTAATGTTGGAGTTTATAACAGAACAGCAAGTTTCAAGACTCAAATCCAAGGTAACACTCAATTTCATGAGATGTAAATTAGTCCGTGAGACTTTTTCAACTTACCTTAGAATAGTATTTTTTAGCAGCATCTTGATCTTGCTTTACGCCTCGGCCATGCTGGAGGCATCTAGCCAAGTAGAAAGCAGCCATAGCAGCCCCCTTGGCTACATATGTTGGATGACAATCAGCTATCTTGGCTAGCATATTGATGTCAGTGTTTTCTGTAGTCCTATTGTGGAATTTAGAGCATTAGGTTAGATAATGCTAGTTCAAGGAATAGTTAAAGTTGACTACATTATGACTTACAATGCTTCCTTTCCATTTACATTGCTATCCAAAATAAGATGAAATTTACATGTATTCAGCATCTTATGAGGATTCTTCTATTCAGTATTTGATTTTAAGTGAGTCTTATTTGAATATTGTGATGTTAAACAGCAAACAAATATATAACTTTGGAAGTCACATTCATTATAGTTACACTACTTATAAAAGGCAATGTATTTTACACTTAATTGTTCCTATTACTTAATGGAAATGATATGTGGAAGAAAGGCAAAGTGCTTATTTAATGTAATTGAGCAACCTCATCTTGTGGAAGATGACCCTGCCTATAGCAAGGGGGCTGGAACTAGATGATCTATAAAGGGTCAACCCAAACCACTCCATGATTCTACAGCTCTTAAAATTCCAAGTCCTTAGTCCATTGGCAAATCATAGGAATCTGAAAATCCTGGACATAGTCAAGAGCTTCTGGTTATAAAACTGACTTAGAACAACTGCTTATGACTATTTCAGCTCAATTACTGCCTTTCTTCTGCATGCTTGCTGTCATGTTGTTTTCTGCATGTTGTTTTTATGAAGAACCATTTTAAGAATCAGAGGGACAATAGTTTTAACTATCAGGCTATAATTACTTAGTATTGTTGCTATAATATTAGGTACACTGTTTCCTAAGTGGGAGTTGATTTTTTTCTGTTGTCTTAAAGCAGAAACCCCCAAGCCCCATATCCTTTCCACATACCAAACAGTAATTATATGTTTCTTCACACATCATTTTAGCTGTGTCAAATAGTCACAGATTTGACAGAAAAAAAGGAAGGAAAAGTGCAAGTCATTTCAGTTTATAGCTACTCCGTATAAATCAGTGTTTATAGAAGATTGTTCCCAACGAGCCCTCTTCAGGCCAGTGCCTGCTAATTTGGGCCCATTAACAAATACAGTAACACAACCATTCTTATGAGTAAGAACATTCAAATATAACACAGTAATCTGTTACTTCTTTCACTTTTCCTGATGCCTATCAGTTTTGCCTTCCTTTCCAAAAGATACACCACAGGATGCTGATGCAAATAACAATACCCAGTCAAGTCAGGCAAAAATTCTATTTCAGCAGAGCTGACTTCAAGAATGTACCACAGCAATGGGTAAGTAGAACTGCACAGGATAATTAAATTATTTGAAGCAAAGTATCAGTAGCTAATCTAGACTCCAAATATTAGGCAAGATTATATTGCACATGATCACATAATATTTTTATGCTTGCATATAATGTAACAAACTATGTAGTTGGTATGAATGTAGGGCAAATTTTAGCAGAAAAAGGTATTGGTGATTGATACTACTGGTTGAACTGCTGAGATTTTTGCCTCAAAGCCAACTGCAATTCTAATTAAGCAGAACTGTTTTAAGTATGGTGGCAGTATCTTTTGGTTCAGAAATTGTTACTTCGGAATGTACTGTGGGATTTCGTTGTTATTTTGTGCAATCACAATTGCAGCTGATGAAATGCACTGTACTTGTCTGAATAATCTACCATGCAGCATTGACTGGAGGGGATTCATGCCACGCGAGACAGGCTAGACTAGACTAGGCTAGCTGTCAGTCCACTTACAGTGCAAAAGAAGGAAACGCAGAAGTTCAGAGAGAAACAATCCTTTCCAGCACAGACCCATAGCAAAGAGCATTCATAGCTGAACTATGGAATTACCAGAGCTTCTACTGTGCATTGGCATAGACAGCTTCTGTAAGGTGGTAAGCTGTGATATGTTTATTGCCAGGCAGCAGCAGTTTCATGAATACTTCAAAAAGCATGAATGCTATTGTGTGCAGCTTGTGCAAGTAGTCAGTCTATCTGCAGTTTATTTCCAGAAAATCAGTAATCTGATTGACAGATTGAACTTTTAACATACACTGGTGAGCTCTGGAGGTTTGTCACAGAAGTGTGCTGTTCATCAGCTGCAAAACTGCCACCAGCATTGCCCTTGTTCATGACTAGTTCAAGATACAGACACTTGATACAGACTATTTTAAATACTGCAGCCTGTAACAGAACCTGCTATTTCTGCAATACACAAATCACTCCAGAGTGTAGGTAGAGCAGCGAGTCCCACAGTGACTGCCTGTTGCAAGGCCAGTCAGTGGTGCCTAACTGGGGCTCAGACCAGTATCTCTAGGCAAGCAGGTAATTATCAGAAACCACTTGCATGCAGGTCCCTGTTTTGTGGTCCAGGCTTCAAAGTGCCTGGGCATTATGCATCCTTGTAAGCAGCAACTGATGGAAAGCTCAAGGGTGGTAACTTAGCACTGTGTGCAGCAGCTGCTCCTAAGTCCCAGGCAGTGCCACTCAGAGTGCTTACTGCAGGATCTCACATGGCATCAATGCTTGCATTTCCTGTAACAGGCACAGGGACTGGACCAAAGCACATTGAACCACAGAGCAAGGAAATGATGGGTGGGAGACAGTGGGTAGAAATTATATTAAAATGGGGGAGGTGGAGAGTGGAATACTTGTTCTTTTTGCATTAGAGGTGCTGAGACAGAGATAGAGAAGTGGTTTCAGAATCATGGTCCTGTGGTGTTCGCCACAGAGAATGAGACACCTTGGATCTTGGTGATCCACAAAAGCAGGACTCTACTTCCCTCCCCACCCTCCAGCATTGCAACCAAAATCAGATCGGAAGCTTTAACCACTGTAGACACCCACATGCAAAGTCTGCAAGGAGAAACTCTACCAGGAGCACACAGTGGATACCCCAAAAATCAATGTGGAGCACTTGTAGTGGTGACTCTCTGTGAAGGGGCACTGAAGCTCCCACCTGCCAGCCTGAGGGGTGTGTGGCTGTCCAGGAGCTGAGGTCCGAGGTGTTGCTGGGAGGGTGCCACAACTTGTCAGGGGCACAGACCCTTTGCTACTCTTTCATGTGGGCATGAATGGCACCACAGAATCAAGGAAGACTAAAAAGTCCTGGGAGTGCAAACGAAATGTATTCCTGCCAGGTTATCTTTTCTTCTATTTACATGAAAGGATGCAGCCAAAACAGACATAAAATACAAATCAACTCTGGCTTTGTGGCTGGTGCTGTCATGACCATTGTGACTTTTATGACAACAGGACATTCTTTGATGACTACTGCCTGTTAGGAAGGGCTGGGATCCCCCTGTCTAGAAGAGATAAGGGAATCTTTGGCAGCAGGCTGGCCAACCTGCTGAGGTGAGTGTTAAAGCAAAAGATCTGGGGGGGCACTTTGGACTCAAAGTGGCACCATTGCAAACACATGGGGAATAAATAAGGTCAACCAGAGCAGCAACAAATGTTCTTTATCTGCCTCCCAAGGTGTGAATCAGAACACCAACCACCTCCAGTGTATGTGTGCAATGCACACAGCCTGGGGAACAAACAGGAGGAACTGGAGCTTTGCACCCACTCAGAAAGTTACACTATCATAGGAATAACTGAAACATAGTGGAACAACTCACATGGCAGGAGCATCACAACAGATCGCTCTAGGCTGCTTCGTAAAGACACAAAGGAAAGAAGAGAAGGAGGAGTCATGGTTTGTATTAAGAACTTGAATGTATAGAAGTCAACTGTGGCAATTTTGGAAGTCCTGTTGACTGCTTTGGGTCAAGATCAGAGGGGTAATTTCCAAGAGGGTTCTTGCAGCGGGCATCTGCTACCAACCTCCAAACCAAGACAATAAGACCAACAAGGCAATATTTAGGTCACTTAATAAATTTTTGGGTAACAGAACCTGGTTCTTACAGGTGACTTTAACTACCCAGACATTAGGTGGAAGAAAACAGCAACTCCCACGACATCCATCCAGTTCCTGGAAAGGAGCAGTAGAGGATGGCTTCCTCATACAAATGTCAGATGTGCCAACCAGGAATGAGGCCCTGCTGGACCTGTTACTCACAAACCAGGAAAATCTGCTTTGTAATATCTCAGTCATAGCTTTGGCTGCAGTGATCACAATATTGCGGATCTGGGATCTTGCTGAGCACACTGAGAGTTAGTACTAAGACAAGGTTTTAGATTTCAGAAGAGCAAACTTCAGCTCTGTATCTGTGCTGGTGTAAATACTGGTATTTTTGGTCTGTGTTTTGCCCAGCCACCTGTGGGAAATTATGCTTTCCTCACCAAG
>JAWWEU010000125.1:42081813-42115973 GCA_035583155.1 Acropternis orthonyx
CTCTCTCTCCCTTGTTCTCCCTCTCCCTCGCTCGGGGTTTCCATCTTACTTGGCCACCTGTTGTAATAAAATACTGCTTAAGTTACACTCACACTGGTGTTTGAGTTTTGGTTCTAACGTGCCCTCAGAACCTTCCCTCTAACAAGCTCACAGCTCAGTTGTGAGGAAGTTCACAGGATGCTATGGGGGGATACAGGAACTAGTGAGTGCTGTGGGTTTTTCCAGAATGCTCCCTGGAAGCACAAAAATGGTTCATCCCCTTTAAAGGTAAGGAAATTAGGTGAGGCAAGAGACACCTTTGGCTTAACTGTGAGCTTCTGAGCCTGCTCAAAACCAAGAGAGAAGCATACCAGAGACAGAAAAGCAGGTGAAGGGAAGTGGTGGATTCCCCAACACTGGACTCTAAGATTCAGCTGAACAGGGCACTGGGACATCTTGTCTAGACTGTGCTTTTGCCAAGAAAGGTTGGACCAGGTGATCTTTGAGGTCCCTCCCAATCTGAGAATTCTGTGATTGTAGGGGTTTAAAGGGAATGGTGAAGGCAGGAGCCTAGAGGAGACTGTGGACTGAAGAGACAAGGAAGGCAGGCTTGCATGTGGACATCTACAGATTCTACAAATTTATGACTCTACTTAATCATCCTATCTAGGGAACATATCCAATCTTTAATTTGCCTATCCTACAAACCACCCCAAACCACCCCCCTGACAGGCCTCTTCTAAAATTGAGTCAGAGGTCTTAAGACCACCCTTTCCTCATTTACCCTCATCTTCTTCACATTATGTCTTCTATTTGGAATTCTTCCAATGCCTTTAGCTCTTCTTTATGCTATGACTAAACAATATCGTATTTTGACTATAACATGTTCTGGTAGCTATCTGAATACAACTTAATATCCCTCCCTTAGCACAAAAGCAAGCTTCAAAATATGACACACAGCTTAACTCAAACCTAAGTATGTGGTACAGAGGTTACAAGCTATTTTTCAAATGCAAAAAGACTATAAAACTGTATTAAAGTCTACAACTATATTAAGGCTTGCGGCAACAATCTCTTGAGTTTGAAAGACAAGACCATTAACTTATTCATAATTTTAATCTGAATTACGTGGTCTTGCATGAAGAACTATAGTGAAAAGTAAAGCAAAATTAACATCACCTTTTGGCTGTTGCAGCAGCTTTTGAGTAAAATTTTTTGGTGTAATAATATTCTACAAGATGGCCTTGAGCATAGACGTTTCCACATTCTGCTGCTTTTCTCAAACACTCCAAAGCAGCTTTAGTGTTTTGACGTATTCCTTGTCCATAGAGATACATAATGCCAAGTGCTCCCTGTGATTCCAGATTTCCGTTGTCACATGCTTCTGAATGCCAGAAAAAGGCCTAAACAAGAGACACAAAGTTGGAGTATTGCTTTTCTTGTATACTGTTTCCATAAAAGCTTTTATACCAACCATCCTGTAAGAAGTGCTTATACATAAAAGAAAGCAGAATTCTTGTAGGGCTTCTAAACCTGTTTCATTTACTGTCAGAGCTTTTTAATCAGTGACACCTGCTTGATTTCTGAAGGTTACCAAAGCTGACAAAACTTTAATCCATTCTATCACTCTTCCTGATACTCTAACTAAAAAAAACCTTGGCTAGCAGCATCAAATGAGTCAAAATGATGGATTCTGGCCATCTGTTCATACAGGCTGAAATGGATAATGTTAAATGTTTCCTAACTACTTAAAATACATCTTTCAGAACGAAATATGTCACTGTAATATTTCCATGCAATTAAAAATTAATTGGGTCTCATTTTCATTTCAAAAGATACAAGTGGGCTTTACCTTTTTAATATCTTTTAGAATTGGCATAGAGTAAAGCATTCCTAAAGTACTCTGGGCCTTTACACTTGCTTTTGGATTTCCACGGTCTGCAGCAATAAGCCACAACCTAAGAAAATGGGGACAACAAAGTTTAAGTAACAGAGAATCTTGTAATTTGTCAGGAAAATCACTGGCTGCCCTTACCTTTCAGCCTCTTCGGTTGAATGCTTAACACCACATCCTTCATAATACGCCCTGCCAAGATTGTATGCAGCTGCAACCTTCAAGTGTCTTGCTTTTGGGGAGTCAGAGTTGAGTATTTTGTTCATGTATTCCACTCCCCTTTCCTAAAATTGAGCCACTTAGGTTAGTATGTTCAGACTGTGAAGAGGATGACATAAAGAACCTAACTTCTGCAAGAAAGGTAATCTGTCCACTTTGAAGAAAGGCTGAAGCATATTGGTAGCAAAACAGTGTCATACCAAATCAGAACTGATCTTTGGTTAATAGACAGCCCCTAGACTTTTGACCCCAATGTATTTTCAATGTGAAACATCTCTTAAATGTTCATCTGATGCTATGTTACTCTTCTTCACTGGTAAAAATTTTCCACAAAAATATTACTGTGCTTACATAAATGCATGTTGCATCCTAAACTTGCAACATTTTCAATTTCAGAATTCTGTGAACTTTTTCATATTGTATGCATAATGTATCTGAAATCATAAAATAATCTTAGCAGAAGGCAAAGTCATATGTACTTTCAAGTATGTACATTTTCAAGTACCTCCATTTAAAATACCTTAGATTTACAAAAAATGAAAACTGATAATGTTAAATAAGCAAATGGAGAACATGGAGACCTCAAAAGCGTTTTAGGAACAAGTTTTACACTGCTAGGATTTAGCATGGACACCCTGTTTAAATACATGAGAAACAGTCCTTTATAAAAGGTTTCTCTTTTATTCATCTTCCATCTTATAATACACAGAAAACAAAGAAACTGCTAAAATGTTTATTTGCAAGTAAATAAATGTGGTAAGTATGCAGGCATACAGAACAACTGGAGCACCTCTAAACCCCAGCAGAGTATTTTCTGTTCTGCTGACAATCCTGTAAGCACCAGGCAAGAGTCCCATTTGTTAATATGCTGTGTGGTTCATTTTTTTTTCTCCTGTCTTGTAATTTACCCTTTCTTTCATCCTGCTTGTTTTCTTTCCTCATGCCACTCTTTAAGATTGTCTTTACCAATAAATTAACTCTTTCTTATTGTAGCAAGTAATTCCTTTGTCTTCCTTCTCTGTAATATAATTCTTCAGTTTGAGTTCCTCAAATTCTTGCAAATGTAATTTTCATTTTTCTAATTTAAAAATATTACTGTCAACCACTGGCAGAAGCACAATCATCTTTTACATCTGTGCCAAAAGACTAGAAAGTACCTTAAAAAAGTCTTTGTGCAATAGATGTTTTACACTTTGAAATATAATGGTTTAATTTCCATTTTTATATGCTTTATTTTCATGTATACGAACTGCTTATTAAAAAGTAACAAATTAATAGCAATTTTTAAACTTACCTTCCGTACAAAATACAATCAAACCCTCAGAAGTCACACTTTAAAATACAAGTTACCATATTTTTCAGATACACCTATTTTATTATAGCCATTTTTGAGAACTTCCTCAACCCAGAACCCTTTCTCCTTAGTAATGCTCTATAAACATGTATACTTTGTGAAACTAATTCTAAACCAAAAAGCTGTTTATTTTAAACAATCAAACTTAAAAAGAAGCTCTGAATAGTTATATCACTAAAATAGCTATATTATTAGCTATAATAGCTATAATAATAGCTAATACTAGAAGAAAAGTAAAAAGTGTGCAGCTAGATTACTCACAGGGTCTTTTTCAGTGCCTAGTCCATCATAATACATTACACCCAGCTGATACATTGCTTGAAAATCTGTATCCTCGATTTTTTTAAATTGCATCAATGCTTCTTCATATAACCCCTGGGAAAGACAAATCAAACAACAAACCACACAGACTGAAGAGTTAATAGGGCACGGTATGTATATGTATATATACTCTCCTATATGTCTGCCCTTACAATTTTTCAAGCTGGAGCATTTCTCTCATGAACAAAGAACAAAAAATTTCAACCACAGAACTGGCAGAAAACAGAAACAGAGTAAGTCAACAACCACAAGAAAGTTAGATAACCAAAAGACATTCTGACAAACTTTATTCCCCTCTCCCAAAACACCATCTTTTTAGTTTGAGATAAAAATCTGATTCAGAGTCCCTGCCCTATCTGTCTGACATCCCTTAACTTAGGTCAGCTGTTCTTATACATCAAGGGTTTAACAGTCTGCTTTTAGATCTCAGCTAAGGGTTGGTTTTACAAAGACTGATAAACTCAGATGTCTGAAGACTTTCACAGACCCAGCTGTCTGCCCTGCATTTCTTACAAAGGCATCAACTGCAGCATCAAAGACACTTTCACTTCTAAGAAAGAATCTTAGGGAGCATTTGCTTCTGCATTAAGTTAAAGAAGAAACTATATTTAAAAGTACTGCTAAGCAGCTGCAGTGTAACAGTTAACTGAGACTGGTGTCCTTACTAAAATATTTTTATGCGTACATACTAAGTAAAAACAATATTGAAATTAAAACATTCCTCTCTATATTTTTCCTTCAAATTTTCTGTATGTTTTGATAAAAGCATCTGACTGCAACAGCTTAAAACTGAGCAATAGTTCAACAGTCAAATGCCATCACAATGACAAATGGTCCCTTGTTAGTTCTGACCAAGCTATTGTCTAAACTACTAATTGTCTCAGGGGCTTACCCATTATGGCTGTGCGGGCTGTGTTTTTTTAAAGAACTCTGGGGGAAAAACCGGTTCCTTTTTTCTGATGTGAGTATCAGAAAAAGAAGTACAAGAGGCACCTTTAATCTTACATTTCCTGAGAATTTAGTGCTATAAGAAGGAGACACATGGCTCTGATTAGGCAGTGTTTTCTTGTAACATCTAAAAGTGCAGTATACGAGCATGTGCATTTTTAAGCACTACAGGCATATTAAATTGGAAAAAATCTGCTCAAACAATAAATTTAGGGATGTACATACATATATATATATATATATCTATATATATCTATCTCATGAACATCCAAGCCAGTTCATCAAGACACAGACAGATCTTCTGCACCATGGAGTTAGTCTTGATCGTGCCAAAATCAGGTAATTCATTAATGAAAACATTAAGAAGGACGGGGCCCAGAAAGCAGAAACCCTGAGTGAGTTAATTCTGTTGCTGCTGCAGCCCCTGAGACCAATTTACGCTGTGCCACTGCTGCACTATAAACAGCACTGAATCCGTGCACATCACACTGGAAAATACCTGAATCAGTAGTTGTACTACATTCTTTTCCACCTTCCTGAACCAAGCTCTAATTTTCACAAGAAGCTGAGGCTTAAGTTCACCTGCCAGCCAGTATTACACTGTTCCTTGAGCATTTACTTTGATAGACGTGGACAACCAATTTTCGCTGAAGTGGGCAGGGACAGAAATCCAAAGATGGTATGTTTCAAGAAGTTTCATCAGAACTGGTCGCTAGGTGGGGAACAAAAATCTAAAGCTGTGTCTTGGGTCAGGGATCTGTACCCCTGGTGACTGAAAACACAGTCCATTGTGTTTGGCCAGTCAGCTGGCCAAAAACACAACTTGGCTTGGAAGCTGGCTGTAGGGATAAGCTGCTGCTGATTTATCTGCCTCTAAGGAGACCTGACAGGGAACTGGAAGACATCGCTAGGTGCTTGGGGAAAGTGTAGGAAAAACTTCAGGGGGAACACCTGGTGATTTTAATGGGATAATAACAGGCATAGGAACCTCTTGTAGTTTTTTAAAGATGTCTCTTTCCCCACTGAAATGGTATTGAAAATTGTCAGCTTTATACTATTTACTCAAGGAAAGCACAACCTGTTCATAGTATCGTTGTCCATCCAAAAAAGGTGCTGGAATATCTTCATCTGCTACTCTCCTCACCAGCAACTCCTTCCCTTTCATAAACAGTGCAGCATGGATTTGATCATCACCTCAAAAATAGAAACACATTTTGTTTTGTCCCCAAACGGATCCAACAGCATCAGTAAGGACGCCGAAGGTCTGAAGCTGGCCAAGTCCCCTTTTTAATACATTCTTTAAAAGACGAAGACCAAAAGAGAGGGATGTGTTATAAGGTACCAGCAGTACCTGGCGTGGCGGGCATGGGCTCGGAGCAGCCGGAGCGGTACCTAGCGCGGCGGGGATGGGGTGGGAGCAGCGGGAGCGGTACCTGGCGTGGCGGGGCCGGGCTGGGCGCTGCAGACCGGCGGCAGGCGCTCGCAGTGCAGCGCCATCCACCGCCGGCGGTCGAAGCCTCCCGGGAGCCCCGCGCCCGATGGCGGCTGGGGCCGGGGCCCGCGGGCGGCAAGAGCCCGGTGCGGCCGGGCCGGGGGCCGGGGCCTCGGGGGCGCCGCCGGGGCCGAGCATCCCCCGCGGCACGGCCCGGGCTCCATCGCTGGGCAGGGGGAGGCGGCAGGAGGCGGACAGGGAGTGTAAGCCTGCCCCGTTCCGTTTGGGTGTGCCCCACTCGCAGCCGTTGTGCAGCGCGAAAACGCGAGAGCCGCTGAGGGGCGGGCAAACACCGCAAAGCGGAGCAAACACCGCCCCCCGGGGGGCAAACACCGCCCCGCCCCTGCTCCCTGCCCGGCCCGGCCGAGACAGAACGCAGTAGGGCAAACGCGACGATACGCAAAAGGAGCAGCAAAGTGGAAAAGGCACCAGGCCATGAAACTTTAGTCTAGGAAACGGGACTACAGCACTTTCAGGGATCAGAAACTGTTTGCTGTAATGTACTTTGCTTTCCCCCGTATAAATACTACCAAAAAAAGGATAAGTGAGGGAAAATGCTGCTTGAAGCTGTTTTGCCTGAAATATAAGGCATTGCTTCTACTTCTGTTGATTTTTGGCTGTCTTACAAAAAGAGAAATAATACCGAAATGTTGCAAGAGTGCTTTCAAAATAATCCTTAGCTGCAGGGACAGAGGCAACAGTGAAAACAGGAATGATGCTTGCAGATTTGTGTGGTTAAACCTGTGGGCTCCACATGATGTTTTCCAAGAGTCCCAACTGACTTTAAGTACCAAAAAATTCACTAAATTGATCCTTAGTAATTTTGTGTATATGATGCAGCCTGAGAAATCTACAGGAAAATAAACTTTCTGCTTTTAAAGCATCAACAAATTATTTTAGTTAAGAGGCAGAGTGAAGGACAGTGTGAAAACAACAGTGCCCTTCAGCAAACATAATTAACATCGGACTGCACAGCTGCTTTTGATGCAGAAGGGTTTGAGATTTACCAGCACACCTTGGTTTATCCAATGCTTACACGCATTTGTTAGAACCATTTTTTCCAATTCCATTTACTTGACACCTGAGCAAGATGTGTGGTTTGAGATATAAAGTGCAGAGGAATTTTTATAAAGTTATGTTCCAGAGCAGCTATAACCAGGAGACCTTGTTCTTAAGTGGCACTTGGGCTGGGCCATACAAAATAGAGGAGAATTGTTGCTTCTGTGTTTATAACCAATACACGTACCAGTTATTCAGAGGCAGAAGAGTTCTGTAGGCACTAATGCAGTGTGCAAAATGTGACCCAAAGCTCAAGAACTAATTAATTGCAACAATTTGAAGAGAGTTGTGCCTGACAGGATGCAAAAGTTTGTGTAGGTGGTTAGTCTGGAAAGATGGGATTCCTTGGGTGCAGCTTGAAACCTCTGAATTGCTGAGGTAATGTAGAGAGGGAAGATCTTTTTCAAAAAAACCCCAAACCTCTTGGGCAATACAAGACTTAAACTAATTCTGGATATGTGTTTTTTCAGAAGAACTTTTGTAGTTGCATAAAAAATGACTGTGGATTTTGGGTGTCTGTGCAGAGGTATTTCATTGCCTAACAGTGCATAGTTAGATGTGTAGGAATTTTATTTGTTTGTTCACTAATTTGTTTGGATAGCTGTTCAGGGAAAAAATCAACCAACATTTTGTAATTGCAGAGGTGTATTTTTTCCCATATGAAAGGAGAGGTAAAAATTGTCACTTACTGAAATAATTCTGATCAATTGATACATTGCCTATCTACCTGAATTCTGCACCTTTAAAAGTGTTCACGTTCCACTACTTAAACAATTCATATTTTCTTTCCCAAAGGGGGAATGGGAGGTAATTGTTGTCATGTTTGTGCATTCATTTCAGAGCTATATGTGCCCTAAAGGAACACTGTTAGGCTTCTTTCTTCCAGTTTATCAAAACCATGCAATTATTAATTTTTTAATACATGACCTACTTTTTTTTTTTTAAATGATGGTACTGATTATGAATAACTTCCATAACAAACATGTAGGCATCTGACAGAGAAGAAAATACCATAGCACTAAGGAAATGGAATTGTCTACCTTGGGACACTGTGTTACTATGCTCTTTCCCTTTTCTTCAGGCTTTTAATTATGAATCATGATTAGTAGCAATTGAATCTTCTGTCAAATTGGGTTTTCCACGGAATGTAAAATGGAAAGGACAGGCAGTTGCTTTCAAACACAGTCTGAGCAAAGGCTGTGTCCATACAAAATGAAGTTGTGCAGCTATTTTCTGAAAACTCAGAGCAGTCACTGATGGTGAGTGTGGTTTCCCTGCACAGGGCATTGAGCTCCTGCACCCTGCCTTCCCCTGCTGCCCTGGGCACCACAGCTCTGCGGGGGAAGGTGAGTTTCACCATGAAACATCACTGCACCGTGGTCAAAATGCATTCCAAGCACTTCTCTTTGATGGAAAGGGCCTTTGAGTACGGCTGCGGCAGGTTCTGGCTTCCGGCACAGACAGCTCTGTGGGTGGAAAGCCTGTCTGTGGGCATGGGCCGTGTGCTCTGACCCTCTCTAGGGCATGGTGAGCTCAGGTAAGTGACATTCAGAATTGCGGTTTCTGCAAAAGTGTTCTGAGCAGAGCTGTGACAGGTGGCTGTGCCCGCCGCCACTGCCACCAGTGCGAGTCCCGCCCGGACTGGTGCTGGCCGTGCTGTAGTGCGTGGCTGGGGAGCCTTGGCTCTCACAGAGCCGGGCACGCCTGGCCACTCTCCCTTGCCTGAGTGGCAGAGCTCGGGCGGGAAGACAGTAGGGATTTTTTTATACTGACTTGAACTTGTTTGGGTAAAAATTCTTAAATTAATGCCGTAGTGCCTCTTTCCTAGATCCAAGCCTGCCTTGGCTTTGCCTCCCCGAACCAGCGTTCAGGTTTGCTGGCAGAACCACGCTGGACGCTGTGCCTGGCGACAGCAAGCACAAGCAGTGCTGCGAGGCTGGGCGGGGGGCCGAGACCCCGGATCGCGGTGCCGGTCTCCCCGGGGGTGGCGGCGGGATGGATGGCGGGATAGTGGGATGGCGGGATGGATGGCGGGAGGGCCGCCCCTCCCCACATGGCCGCCCCCGCGGCCGCCGGCGCAGCCACCGGCACCGCGCCCCGCGGCGGGCAATGGCGGCCGATGGCGGGCAATGGCGGCCGCGCGCTGCCGCTGCCTACGTGCCTGCGGGGGGGCGGCCCGAGCGCGCTGCGGCGGCGGGGGCGGGCGGGCCCACACAGCGCCGGAGCCCTCTCAGTACCGGAGACACAGCCCCGCAGCCCCGGAGATAGATACAGCCCCACAGCCCCGGATCCGGCGGAGCCCGTCGCGCTGAGGGAAGGGGGGCGATGTTGGTGCTGGGCTGCAGCTCCGAGGTGAGGTGCGGGGAGGGCCGGCCGGTTGTTTTGTCTCACCCGGACCCCGGCGAAGTGTGGTTTGCCCGGAGCTGCTGCTGGGAGCGTTGGGGCGCTGCCGCTGTCGATCGGCATTTCTGGTTGGGAGGTTGAGAGCTAAAAGGTCGTGCTTCCAGCTGTTAGATTTTTTTGGTGTGTTTGGTTTGTTTGCTTGGTTTTTTAAGGGCAGTTTCAAGGAACATGAAGGTCCGATGATTTGCGGGGGGAATGTTTTCTGCTATAATGCAGCGTGCTTAGATCTGCTGTGGCTTAGACTGACACTAACTTTTTTTTTCGTTTTGTTTTCTCGTGTATTTCAGTCTGGCAGTTTCAGCAATCTGCTTGAGGCAGGAACCGGTGTGAACGCACCTGCAGATGCCTTTGGCCAGTCTCCAGCTCACTTGGCTGCCTGTGGCGGTGAAGCTTTTTTCTTACTTTGGCAGCTGCAGACAGGAGCAAATTTGAACCAACAGGTAAAAATACATAAATTTCATTCCTTCTGCTTCTAATCTGGTATGTCAGTAAATCCAGCTAATATTATCTACATACTTTTTATCTAAGAGAGGTTTTTTTATATACAGTTGTATTGCACGAGGTATATATCTGAGGTCATTTATTTTAGAGGAACTTCTAGCATGAGCCAGAAGTCCCGTCTATATTGCGTTAGCGATTTCATTTGCTATGTATAATGCAATTTTCACGCTTTCAGTGCTGCATGCAGATTTCCAAAGAATTCTTTTACACAAATGGTAATTTATTTTTTGTCCAAAATTTTGTCCCTACTTCCAGTAAACATAAGGATTGTAGCTGCAACTTTTAATTTACTTACACCTCTGAGCTGGTAGCAAGCTGTTGGCCACAGCAATCCCTGAATGATTCTAAAAGATGCTGTTTATCAGTGTACAGAGTATATTCTGTGCAAATTATCTTTTAGAAGGCAAAGGTTAAACAGTATTGCAGGGGACAGGTTTTTACTCTGTGATGAATACACTAAACATTTAATGGCAGTTACCAAGTACATCTCTCTCAACTCACAACAGGCTGATATACACAAACAGTTATTTTGAAGAACTAGATAGCTTTATCCTATTCCCCTTTCTTCAAATGACTGCTATACATAAATTGTGTTTTTAGGATTGCCTTGGAGAAGCCCCAATTCATAAAGCAGCAAAAGTTGGAAGTTTGGAATGTCTCGCTCTTCTTGTTGCTGGTGATGCGAAAATTGAGTGAGTTATATGTAGTAATTTCAGTGACAGAGTCAAAGGATGTGCATTTTACACAGTTCTTTTACTTGTTCAGAATATGCATGCTAGGGCTGCAAACGTAGCATGGCTATAGCATGAGACTATTAAAAACTAACATAAGCACCAAAGTAGCATGGGCCGTATGCTGTTGTTTAGTTTCATGTTAAATACCTCTGTAATAACTGCTGAGAGAATATTTCTGATCCTAATCTCTCCTTGTCAGTTTTCCATTCTAATCCTGTGCTCACCTTCTTGCCTTTCTGATATGCTAAGACAGTCCTATTCTGATGACAAATTTATTTTAAAATAATTATACCTTGTTATTTTTAATACCAGCCCTGTGTATAAGCCCCACGCTATCCTTGACAAACTTTCTTGGTATTGATTCTCTGTACTTATTTTTATACATCTGTCTAAATTTACCACTTAATCAGTGGTTGCTCATAATATATATTCCAGTTTAATTGGTTATTGTTAATACTGTGTTTCAGTTTGTGCAACAACAGTGGACAGACAGCAGCAGATCTTGCACTGGCTTACGGTTTTCTGGATTGTGCCAAGTTCCTCATGACAATTCAGCACACTCGGACAATGAAACTGAAAGGACAGTCTGGCTACTTGCTAAGTGACAAACATGGCTTGCTGAGAGAGGATTCAACTGCACAGAAACAAGAAAGTAAAACCAGCCGATCCATAAGCAGGAAGAGGAGAAGAGCAGATGATGTGTGATACAGTTAGTTTAATACAATTCAGAATATTTTTCTAAATGTTTTTAGCATCTAAGTAAATGGTGTTAGACAACAGAGCAGTTAGATTTAGAAGCCTACTAGTAAGGATGAACTTGCATAGGTAGTTAAGGTTATGGTCTTCTTGGAAATGGACAGTACACAGGGAATGCCACTGAAAAGACCACTTTAACAAAGGAAAAGAAAAAATCATAGGTACTCTTACTGGTATACTGATGTAGTAGCTACAGACATTATTATTATTTATTTGTATGACAGATCTTGTCTCCTAGCTGCCAGAAGAAACAGCTTGCAATCCCAACATGAAATAAGGGGAATCTGAAGAAACATGACTGATTGATACACTGAACAGCCAGATGTGTGTGCTGGGACATTGTCTCCTTCTGAGAAGGAGGAAAGCTTGTTTATTGTTACTTCTTACAGAAGAATGTTGTGGTTTCCCCCACCTCCCCCCAGATTAGTTGTATTCATACAGCTATAAATAAATGAACATGTAGCAATTAATTCTCTTAATTTTTTTCTGTGTAAATATGAGAGCAGAATTTGAAAAATTCAGTACATACAGGTGCTTTTCTCCCACTCCCAAAATGCTATCACTGACCAGCAGAAAACATTGCATTTGAACAGACTCACAGCACACAGGACAGCTGTCTGAGTAGAACCTGAAAAGCAGGGGACAGTTCATCTTTTTGTCATGAAAGAATTCCATAAAGTAAAAGGATTGGGCATTCAATCTGCAAAGATTTTAGCATAACAAAAAATGCCATATAAACGTAAAGTTGCCTTAGGGGAAAAAAGTAGAGTATTAGTTGAATAATAAATGCATTTGTAAGAAATACAGTTCACAGTAGACAGCTCTTATTTCTAGAGGTTTCATTTAAAAAAAATAGTTTCTTAATTTAAATTACTCCAGCAACATTTCTATTTCAACTGAGTTTTCATTGACTTAAAGCATTCTTTTGATAAATAACAGGACAGTTTTATCTAGATCAGGTAGTATTCTGGCTTAACATGTTCCAGCAGAAGAGTGAATTTAAATAGCTTTTGGTCGCTGAGGTAGGCACAGATTATAATAGGCGTCCTTGTTCCAAAACTCCGGGCCCTTCCATCCACACCAGCCCTGCCCAAGAAAAAGCAAGATATATTTTAAATCTACTATGAATTCTGGTTTTCCTAGCTACTATTATTTGATTTACTTTAACAATCATACTAATCTAATCTGTATGAGTTCTTTTCAAATAGCTATACAATGCAATGATAATTTTCAGAAAGTTCTCTACATGCCTGGAAACACATTAACGGAAAGCATATTACAGAGACTCTCCCTCTTTCTATCTCCCCAGCTTAGTTCCTAGAAAGTATAATCTCCTCCACCTCACTCCCCACCACCTGCTGCTGCTACCCAGAGAATCATTCTAAAATCATTCTCACAGTTTTTGTTTCTCATCCTGAATCCTTGCCTTCTTTGGTAATAGTTGATATTTCAGCCCCAAAGAGTTCTTAATATCAGAAACTGTGCTGCTCATCCTGATTCAGCACAAAAAAAACTCCAGTCTAACAAAGCTCTTAAGTTTGCAGACTGCCACATAATTATAGGTGGTGTTTTTGGAGAAAGTTACAGTCCAATCTAGTTCTTCCCCAGCCACTTTTGATGAGGAAAGTGGGTTCTGCATGTATTCTGTCCTCCTCCACCATTCTTAACACCTTGTAGCTGTAACAACCTTTGGTTCTCCATGTTCTTTGGAAATTGCTTTATCCATGTCAAGCTTTCACAATTACAGTCCAGCAAAATGTTTCTTAAAACAGCTTTTTCTGTTGGGTAGGCCCCACCCAAGGGTGTCAAATAAAGATCTGAAATAAAAGTAACTATTTGCAACTTAATGTGAAGAACAGAAATTACATAACACCTACAGGAGGTTTTATCCACTTTCACGGTTTACCTTTTTGACACTATGTTTACTGTTTTGTAACCTGCTGTGTCATCCCTTTTAGTGGCTTTAAATGTAGAAATAACATTACATACCCTTTAGTTCTTTGAAGTTGTTTTATTTTTAGGGTTTTCCCACATTTTCAAAACAGTTCAGTACCTGCCCCTTAAACATAGTTCAAGGCCTGATCTGAGAATGCTTAGTGTTGGATTTTTAAAATAAATTACCTTCTCTGCTTCATTTACAGCATTTTACAGGCTGAACAGATTTTTCTGGTTCATTCAAAATACCAGACACAGTTATTGTATATACTACAGGGTAAAAGAGCCAGATGGCTTAATTCGGGTAAAATGAAGAACAGTTGCTGATCTGATACATCTTCTCCAAAGACACCAAGTTTCAGAAACCGACAATAGCATATAGTAGTATGCAGGTTAACTGGGATCAGCACTCCTTCCACAAGGAACAGAGAAGCCATATACTGGCCAATTTGTATTTGGCTGTACATTATTTGTTTAATGCCAGAATACATGTGTATACATAAATATGTGTGTATATATGTGCATCAAGTCTCACCTTTTCCAAGATAACATGCAGATCTTCTCCTCCAGTGTAATGTGGGTCTAGAATCAAGTATTTTATTTGCCCCGTAACCTCATTCCAAGCCACTCCTAGTATCGTGTGAGCCAAAACACCTCCACCTAAAACAGGAGGAACACAAATTGCCAGATTTTTTTCACCAAGATTGGTAAATGTGCAAGGGTTAAATAAAAATACATCAACACTTCCTACTAACAGATTAATTCAGTTATCAAGATGATTCTGATGCTGACCTACCTAAGATTTTTCACGTTATTGAACAACATATCTTTACGACAACTAGGGAAGATTAGTTGCAGTAAATAAACTAAGTAAAGAATTTACTTTTCAAATTTCTTCCACATCAGCAAGGCAGGTTAAATCCTCAACACTTTCACCAGACGAAGTCAAGAATACTTCAAATATCTGTTTTGCACTTTTTCTTTAAAGAAACTTAAGTATGGAAAAGAAATCTGGAAAACCTCCTGGTTGTAAAACGACTGAAATTAGAACAGAAATCAGAATTTCTGGATAAGGCTTATCTGTTGTTTTCTACTAAGTTACATCAATGGATATTAGGGGCAGAGTAGCAACTTCTGACTTCCCTTTCTCTAGCTTACAAGTAGGAAAAAGGGATATTTTGATGAGATGGGCACAGGTCAACTCTTGCATGTTTCTTTCAGATAACATGAGGAGTTTATGCCCCTGCAATACACAACAGATAGGAACTGCAAAATCTGAGAAAGAACACCAGCAAAAACAACCCCTAAAACCCACCCCCAAACAGCCAGTCAATCTCCACCTCTCCAACAACAAAAAAAATTAAACTCACCTACAAGAGAGCATTACAGGAAAGGAGAAGTTACAGACTAAAAGATTTTTCAATATAGGATTCTAAATTCTTGAAATTCAGACAAAAAGGCTGCTGAACAGCAGAATATTTCACAGAATCATAGAATTGTTTGGGTGGAAAGAGACCTTAAATATCTTCCAGTTCTAACCACCCTGCCATGGGCAAGGACACCTTCTACTAGACCAGGTTGCTCAAAGTTCCATCCAATCTGGCCCTGAACACTCCCAGGAACAGGGCATCCACAACTTTTCTGGGCAACCTGTTCCAATGCCTCACCACCCTCACAGGGAAAAATTTCTTCCTAACATGTAATCTAACCCATCATCATACCAAAGTTTGAACTTCTGACATCTCTAATTTGAGACAGTAACACTGTATTAAGGAGTGCCGCCAAATACAGATTGTAAAAATTGCTAAAATGAATTCTATCAAAGCTGAAAATAATAATATCAATATTAGTAATTTCATAAACCACAGCTTAATAATAGTTCAATTAAAGCTACAGTATTCTTAGGAATGGCCCTTCTTATCTTACCAACATTTCAAATTATTAAAACTGGTCTTAAAATTTGGATAATAACCTTCTCTTCCAAGACAGATAAAGACTACACTTCTGTGAGGGGAAGTTTTGGGGAACTGTATGATCTTCTGTTCTTCCAGAGAGTAGAAGTCAGCTCTTGAGTTCTGACGTAACAGCAATTCATAAAAATACCATTTAGATTGACTTTGGTTACCATATTTAATACTGAGCTTGGGAGAAATACTGAATGAAAAGATACCATCCAGACTAAACTGTATCATTTTTGAGACTACCTTGGGAAAACTGTAATTTTTAATTAATCTACCATTTTGATTAACTTTTGTACAGTAAATCGAATGGGTTCTAATTGAAATGAGATTCAGCACAGGGAGGCCACACACTTTCATTGGCTTTCTTCAACACTCAAGCACTTACCAATCATAATTGGAGTTCCCTCAGTCTTGAAATGATTAGCAAGCTCTCTTCCCTGCAATGCTAGTTCAGAACCCTGGCTAGGTAAGAAAAACCACAAGAGATTTGTCATTCCCACTAGGCTTAATTATCTAATTATCCATTATACTTGTTAACTGCATAGATAACTGATTAGAAAGTCACTTGGATTATTCCTGTGTAAACTTCCTCAGACAATGTGAAAAACGTTTTCTAACACAACTCAGAGATTCTGGTTGGGCCAATGAATCTGCTGTAAGCCTTGTGGCCACCATGGAGCACCTGGAGTCATCCAGCTTCTATAAAAATGCCTGCTGCATGTCTCCCACACTGGGGACAGCTGGTAAACCCCAACAGGTCCCTCCAGCCTGGCTACATCTGTCAACAAGGGGAAGTAACAGAGCTTCATAAAAAACAACAAAAATAAGGACTTGATAAAGGTGTTTACAATTACATCTCTTAAGGCAAGTTTTCACTGTAATTGTGCAAGCAATTGCAGTATTCATACCCGAATTTGCTTTAAAAAACAAATCTCAAATAACTAGTGATCTGTTCAAAGCAATACTGAACTTAGCTTTGTTATAGTCTGTTTCTTTTTCAACTATAGGAACTAGCCACTGACAAAAGTCTAGATATAAGAGAAAGATGGGCACAACAACACGTGTGTACTCTAGGACTTGGAGCTGAAGACGTATGTCTGACGGAGACTCATATTCCCCTTAGAAGACTAACAATACTCCCAAAAGTTGTGACAAAAGCTAGGCAAGGACATTAATAGGGATATTTTTAATATCTTGTTGTTATAGTTCTTCATATAGCAGTTAACTTTCTTAAAACCCAAAGAAAGCCTGAGTGCCTACTTCCCAAGTTCCTGGAGAGATGGGTTGAATGCAGACAGAATACAAAACTAGAACTCTGGGAAATGGTGCATTTATAATAGTGGATCCCGTACTGGTGTTGCTGGTGCAGCTGTGAAGTCTTATTTCCATAGAAAGTTAGAGTAGATAGCTGGAAACAAGCCCAAAACAAAAATGCCATCCACTGCCATTGACCAGCTCAAAAAGATGCATGACATTTTCTTCTTCCCAGCATGGTAGTGATGCTGGTTTTTTATAACCCTGAAAAAAACTGGAGGTCCCTTGTGGCAGCACTATAAGCAAATCTACCCAGTTCACAAAAGAATTTATTCTATATTCTTATATATAGGAATAAAAATCTTCCTACTGGCAGGGCCTGTCAGAGCTGCTATAAATAATAGCTGGATCATCTGCAAATATAGGCTCTGGAACAAAAAAAAGATTAAGATATTGAAAAAGTGAGCTATTTTCCTACCATTAAGAATCCCCATCACCATGCTTATTTAGAATATCTACAGTGGAATTTATTATAAATAAACATGAGAAGTATTTTGACTTGAATTTTCATACACACTAAGTTGGTATATGTTCTTTATTTTATGACTTTATTTATCACAACATGTTAAGGGATTTGTTAGTTTGCTTGGTGCTGCCAACAGGATAAGAATCTGGTAGTTTTGCTTCTGATAAATGCTGGACATTATTCTTTTTGCCCTAAATGTCATTGTGGGGTCCTTCATTGTATATGAGAGCATCAGATTGCCAGAATGAAAAAAAAAACCCTTATTTGTCACACAAACCCAAAAAAGAGAACATTATTTCCAGGCTGCTCAGCAATTTGCCTCAATCCTCATGAGTTAGCTCTGTGGACACAGTAATAATTTGTCAGTGTGCACCCATTTCTCTGTGCCTGCCAGGCTGTTTGCCTGCTTCAAAAATTATGTTTGTGGTGCAAAGGAACAAGCTGCATTCCAGATCAGTTTGCATATCATTAAGAAATTTTTAGGATTAAGCAGACCCAATGGGAGCCACATTTCCTGTGGAAACATTAGATTGTAGCTTTAGGAAACTGAACAGTTTGCATATCATTAAGCAATTTACAGCAACCAGAAACTGGAACCACAAGCCCCCAGGAAATTTAACACCACCTTCATCTGTAAGCACTAAGCACAACTAAAGGTGGAAATACAGGGTTTATGAACAAGGATCCCTTAAAAGATTTATCTCTTTAATTATGCCTATTCTCCCATGCACTGTAATCAGAATTTTCTTTTTAAGGCATTCAGTCTTTTAAACAATTACTGGGCTACTTAACAGGTAATGATTCTTACCTGACAAATAATATTTTGGATGTTATTCCAAAAAGCTGATTCAGAACCAGCTGTACCTCAATTGAACCAATCCATTGCCGTGACCCAACAAATGCTGCAGGCTTGTCTCCAGCATCAACCAGTGCCTTCGCAATACCACAATGAAGAAGAAAAACAAACATCAACAACATATAGTAAGGAAGTCCATCACATTTTGTGAATAAAGTTGGTTTATATATATTGGAAATGTGTTTTGAACCTAGCCAGCCAAAAGCAGAAAAATAGATATCAAATACATTCACTATGGTTCTGTTTTGGAACTGTCCCTTTAAGCAGTAATCCAGAACAGTGTCCATAAGCACAGACTGCAACTCCAGGTCCACAGGCAGACTTCAAGCTGGGATGGTGAGCACTGAGCTGTCTAATAATGGAGTGCATCATTTGTACATTGCAGAAGCCCCTTCATAGACTGAAGGGCTCGGATTCCTCTTCAAAGCATCTCAGAATAGGATCCATAAAATAGTGCTCTGAGAAGGAGGTCACTGAAATATGCCAAAGGTTGTGGTTTATTTTAAACTCTTCTCCATTCTGAGGCTTATATGTTACATGCAGCACTTGAGAGGGTCCTTTTCTGCCCAGGATACAAAGCCCACAGAGTCTCCTGCAGGCTACTGCACTCTTCTAGATGCCTAAAAATACTACAGAAGAGCACAGACTTCATGAGCTTTTAGGCTGAGGTGTGGACTCAGCAATGCTCAGGAAATGCAGTTTTACCCTTAGTACTCACATCACTGCTAGGTATGATGAAAGTTCTTACTGGATTAAACTTTGCTAAAAACGTTCAGCAAATTAACAGAACACAAGAAACTATTTTTAAAAGATTGAAGATAATTGCAGTATTTCTTGATAGGCACACAGTGTTAGCTATGCAAGCCTACAGTTTTTCTTCAGTGCTGTTAAATGAACATATTCAGGTATGCATTTGAATTCAAAATAGAAAAAGAAGTGAAGGAGAGAAAAAAAAATCAGGAAAAGTATACTGTTCTCACAAGCAAAGTTGCAAAAGGTGTCAGTAAATGCATGCCCAGCATCTGGGGACTAATCCAGCTGTCACTGAACTGAAAGTCAGTTTTAAAACTCAGTTTAGTATGACACACTGGGTTCTCCATTCCTTTTTCATTTGGCAAAAACACTGAAAATGTCATAATCTCATCTTCTAACAGAACGTTAATCCAAGGAAACATTTAAACGGCTATTTTAAGGAGTCTGATTTGTACAAATAATATCATTCAACACTGATAAATATTTGGAGACAGATCTTCCATAATAAAACTTTTTCAAAGTAGTAATTCAGAACTACTGGTTTAATTTAAGAGATAAAATTAAAAAAATCACACAAATCAAATTCTAAAATATATGAATTCAATAGTTAAAAAATAATCTACACAAATATTTCTAGACAAGTATGCGTAAAATAATGAATCTTCTTCAATGTTCTGTACCTGTTGGATTTCCTTGTGTGTTGGTATAGGTTTATCAATGTAACCTTGGTGCTTGAACCAAGAGCAGATTGTCTGCAAAGACCTATAGGCACAGCCCCAGCCACTGTCATCAGTCCGATCTTGCATATAGTGGTGATAACTATATACACCATGTACTAAATAAACCTGCATAGAAAGAGATAACAGAAAAGAATCTGCTCATACTTGCATCAGTTTTCAGAGAAGTCATATGACCTGTCACTTGCACTGTAGAAGCTTTCAGTTGGGGACTGCAAATTTTCTAGGAATTGGAGGGTCATTATTCACACATGATTACTCCTCCTGTTTTTGTTTCCTAAACATCTCTGTTCATACTTTTAGTTCCTTTAGCCCCTTTTAAAATATGTGCTAAAAACATGTACATCCTTTTCCAAGAAAATCCACTTTCTTTGGGACAAATATAGCCAAATAAAGCAATGCCATTTTGCACAGAGATGCCCTTTGATTTAAAAGGCCAGGTCAATTATTTAATTTTCTCATCTACAGAACATTGACTATCTAAATTACTTCTCTTAATAACAAATCTCAAGTAAAATAAAAAGTATTTTCTGACAAATGTTTCAATTTAAACTTACCGTACCAGACTCAATACCAGGTGAATTAAGATGTAAATGTGGATTTCTGAGATATCCATCTTTATACGGTTCATCTGGAAAATGATAAGCATTTGCTCTCTTGAAATATGGTCTGTCACAAGGCAGATTGTATAACCCATGCAATTCCTACATGCAAGTTTGAATAAAAATAAAGAGCACAATTCAAATTTTGGATTACGTGAAAGATCAAATTGTAAGTAGCAATAAAGACATATGTAATTTTAAAAGCATAGCTTAGCAAATTATTAAAATATGCTTAATTAAACATTCAGCATGTATGTTTACTACTAGATCTCATGTCTCAAATGAAGCTCATGCAGGCTTACCTCCTATCTAAAGGGCCCACTGTTTTATGTAGTCCTGTTACATAATGCCTGCTGCTGGAGCCCCACTGAAGATATCATGAGTGATAAGTTTGTTATGAAAGTATGATAAAATTCATCATAGAAAAGAATTACAGTTCTATCTATGTAGTAGTGCAGATAAATACACACACTGAATTGTAACCTTAACTGATACTGAAGACATACAAGTCCCATGTACTGAGACAAAGTAAAGATACTGAGCTTATGGCTCAAGCAGATTCAGTCTATTTTTAAATCTCTTAAGCCCTGTTTATAACACAGCAGCCACATTTAAAGAGATATATTGTCTTATTTCACAGAGCTTAAAAGTGAAAGGAATGATGAGATCATCTAGGATAATGTGTGTAACACAGGTAATACATTTTAGGCAGATGACCCAGCACTGAACCCAGCTACATGAGCTGTGGTAACACTTCCCGTCAGTGGGTAAGAGCGAACACCAGACAGTGAGCAGGAAAGACAGACTGTTCCACCAGTGCCTGAGGCCTCTGCAAATGCAAGGCTAGATTAGGTTTTATATAACCAGTAATGCTTCACACAAAAGAAAATGAAAAATCCCCACAGCTTCTACACCTCTAAGCTGGCAGAATATTCTTTCCGGGCTCTCAGTACCTGTAATTGTGTGACCTGAATTGGTATCAGTCTCAATCTGAAAGGACTGCCCCAACACAACATTTTTGCACCTCATCCTCCTTTTTCTAGATGTGCCAACTCAGAAGGCAAAAAACAAACCAAAACCTAGCAAAGCCCAGTCAGCTGTTGTGAGGGGTTTGATAAACCCCAAACCCATCACAGCTGTGAGGCACAAAAAGCAGCCCACTCCAAACAGAAAAAAAACCCACAAAACCCCAAGAAAGAAACCAAAACAAACAACCACCCCCAATACTAATCCTTTCAGGACATGTGTTAAAGCCTGAATGTAGTAAGGTGCTATTTGTAATCTGATATTCTATCATGGAAGTGGAGAAATTATACTGCAAGTATAATTTAGATAAAGTCTATCTAAACCAAATTTTATGTACTTTTAAAGTTTCTATTGGTCCCTTACCTAAAGGAGATCTGGCACATATTTTATAAAATGACTTCTAATCAATCAAGTTTCCACATTCACTATGCTGCTTTGGTTATAATAAAACAAATTTAAAAAAAAAAGCATTATCTGTTACTATTTATTCTACATTGACTATATGAAAAGCTTCAATTACAATAATTAAAAATAAAAATTAAAAATCAGGTTCTGTTACTTTTTGTTGGCTTTACCTTTCTGTAACTTTCCAGTTGATCATCTGAAATACCTGTAGGGTATGAGACTGTTACAAGGTGATTTTTTCCTGGTAACATGAAGTGAAATTGTTCTGGTACCACAACTGATGTTCCTTTCACATATTTCATAATACATGTTTCCATGTCATTTAATTGCCCATGAATTGCTTTCACCAGGAGATTTTGTACCCTGCAGAGTACAAGGGAGAATATTAAAAAAGCAGAGCAGTGATGGTGGGTCACTTTCTCTCATAGCTCTGGCAGTTATACAGTACTTAGGTGTATATCTGCACCTGGTCAGATATGAATGTATTACTTCTCTGCTTCCACTCCCACAGGGAAAAGAAGAGCCTCACCATGCTTTAGTCACAGCATGTCTGCACACAGAAACTAGTCCCTAGTGATTCAGTCCTCCAAAGTGCAGGTACTCTGGTCTTTTATCATTATGAGCATTTTCAAAAATAAAAACTATATATATGACAAAGGGTTTGGGGTTTTTTTGTTTGGGTTTTTTTTTCATTTTATCCTCCCCACTTAGTATTTTTCAGAGTCAAATCTGATGGAAAAAAATGCAGAGGAAAATTACAGAGGCAGCCTCAAATGTTTTCCATCTGCACCTACCCAGCTGCAGTCAGGGTTGAGATTAGACTCATGAAATACACCCCAGTTCTCACTTTTATACACAACACATACTTACAAGAATTTTTAGAACATTTCCCCAACTTTCTCATTGCTAAGCAATGGTTATGAGTTATAAAATCTGTCAGACATTGATAAACTGAATTTTTTGTAGACAGCAAAACAATTGTGTCTCAAGATTACTAAAGCTAAGAGTTGTCTAAATGAGCTTGTATTATTTACACAGTTAAAATTCCATTACAAAAATACTATATACTTTTCATTAAGCTGATGAATGATATAGTTTTACTTCATTACTTCAAGAAAAAGCAGAAATGAAGGTGAAAAATCATGAGTTCAGGATAACACTTACTTTCCCCATGTTTCTTCTGGAGAAACAGATACAACAACATCAACTGGTAATGTCATATTTATGTAGTGGTGTTCCTTATTTTCCTGTTCAATGATTGGAGCCAAAGCAGCTAATGAAGATGTCATTTCCAACATGAGGTCTACATTGACTATCTGCTGCTGCGGAGAATAAAGACACCAATAGGACATCTCCAACCACACATGCATCAAGAAGGCAAAAGAGAGATTGTAGATATTTGGTATCAAAGTCAGTAATGAAATATTTGGGTTAAAAAAAAGCTAGTAATGTTAAAGACAAACTTCTACAAGCTGATCTACCATAGCTGTATTTCTGCATTCATGTTGAGTCTCAATGACTTTAAAAGAATTCTTTTAAGTCATGTCAATGTCTATTTGTGTACAGAAAAGCCTAGAGAGACTAGGTCTAAAAATGTTTAAATGATAAAATTGTCTTATATAATTTTTTACTGGGGTGAGACACATACCATATCTTGTAACTTTTTATCCTTCTTTTTGCCAAGCTTTCGTTTGGTCTCATCATCTTGATCAAATCTGAAGTATCAACAGAAAGAAAAATTTCTATAATATGAAATGAATCTGTAAACCCCCCCCATTTTAAAATATACTCACTGTATAAATCGTCTGATCTCCTTACATGCACACTCATCAGTCAGCTCTGGAACTGTGGTCATACCATTGTTAGGCCACACATAGACTGGACTGTGGCAAATTCTTAACACAAGAACCTCAGAGGACAATTTGTTTACAAGGTCACTGAAAACATATCCTAATGCCTTTTTTGTTGATGCCTCTGAAACACAATAAGGATACAATTAGCCTAGAAAATCCCCTCATCTTTTTTTTTCACAGCTGCTGGGCATACTTTGAAAAAAAAAGTTTTGACTTGGAATAAAAACCTAAATGCTGTATGATCAGAAAAATGACTAGGTAAACAAAAATTGATGTAAGATTTCACTTACAGGTCTATCTCAAACATTCACACTCATACATCCCTAAGCAAAAGTTTACTGTTTCTCTCAGATATCAAACATGAAGAGATGAATGAATTAAAGAATAACCTACTCTGCAGTCAATTCTCACATCTACAATTCTTAACCAAGCCTACAGTTGTAAACAAACTTCTATGTATAGACAAACTTTTCTGTATGGTCTTTGGAGTAAATCCTAGAAAGATTCAATCTAAGTCACAGGTTTGTGACTTCATATCATTGTTCAGAAATACAAACAGACTAAATTTTTGGAAAAGCAGAGCTTACATTTCAGCTGAGGACCAAATTTTGGCCAACATAAACTTGCAACTGTAACCCTGGTCCGCCTTAAACTTTATTACCAGTAGAGACGCTTGTCTTTCAGAGCCTGACTTGACTGTTCAGGTTTTACCCACACCTTACAACCTGAGCCAATACTGCATATGACAGAGGAACTTTTGCACAATACCCACATTTTTTTCCTCACTGAGGAGGTTAAAAACCATTACTTAGAATACAACAACTTAAAAAAAGCCCAACAAGCTATCAAAGACTATGCTGTATATCTTTAATCCATTAACTTATATTTGGTAACTATTAGATGACTTTTGCACTAGAAGTCTGTAAAAACTACAGTATTAGAAAAATCAAAGGAACACTGCTACAAAAGAAAAACCTACTGCCTTCAAAAGAAGGGATGTGCCGTATTTACACATTAACAAGTGTGAATACCATGCACTTGGACAATTCCAATAGCACTCTGCTTCATTGTGGTTCAAATTCACTACACTGTAAACAAACTCAAATAAATAGCCCTTCTCTGAGGATGCAACTCACGAAATGGTGCTTTGCATTAGGCAAATCTATTCCATAATTCTGCTTCACAAAATGAACTCAAATAAACCCAATCTTCTTTTCAAGGTTCACTAACATGGAATTCAGTGTTTCTAGTAGAGACCTGTCCTTTTAAAATGCAGAATGAGTGACAGTTGAGCTAAAGATAGCCTCCTTCCATATTCCACCCTATGACAGCTCAACAGGCCACTGATAGCCTTGAGCAGACTTTCTGAAGAGAATGTCACTACTGTAACAGTGTGGGACTAGAGGAGCATCTTAACACCATATGGACTAGTCCCTTTTTATCATATGGATTTGCAGTAGCCAATCCCACCTAAATTCAGTAGGGTGACCAGTTAACTTATACCCCTTCTCTCTCTCTCTCTCTCTAGGAAGACTCTACCACAGTCCCAAAACTGTATTATTAATACAATTCTGTTATAACCAAATTCACTGCCATTAAGTTATTTTCTGTTTGTTTAGAATTTCAGGATTCAATAACATATCCATAAGTAAGAAAACTATGCAAATAAAATGAGTTAAAATGCCAGTTTAAACTTTATCTCAAATTAAAAACATATGATGGAAAAAGACTATCAGAAAATCTATGGAGACAAAGAATAACATTTTGTGTACTTAATTGTTATAGGTTTGGGAAGAAGCACTTAACAACTGGTGAAATGCCAAGAAAATAAATATCCTAACTAGTTTATTACTAGAAGTTTATATAAACATTAAGAAATCTATTAGTCTTATAGACACACCATCAGTAGTTGCTAGCTGAAATGCAAGATCCAAGCCTCCTCTTATTCTGAAGAGCATATCCATAGCTTCCAGAATTACCTAAGGAGAAAAAAGAAGCAATGAAAATGAATAGCCATTTCAACATGCCTTCTCTCAAGGCACAACTGACTGCTGTTTTACCACAGTGTGCAAGCACATCAGCAATGAGCAGCTGCTCAGGTTACAAAAGGCCAGTGAATAAACAAGGAAATGAGTGGCACAGCAGTGCACAGTCACTGGAGTCAGTACCTCAATTACATAAGTATTGCTACAAATACAGTCCTTAGAAGACATTTCCTACCTAAACAGAAAAATTGTAATTCTTTATTTCTAACATTTAGAAATACTTTGGGAAAAATGTTATTGATCCTCATTGTTTCAATCCAAATGTTATGTTTCCCATATTATAAGTCTTCTTCCAGCTCAAGTAAATCAAGGACTGCTCTGAGCAGAAAGGTAATTAGGCACCATCTATAAGTATGCATTCATCTTGGTAGGAAAATCACAATTCCAGGAAAAAGAGGAAAAAAAAAAAGGGAGGAGAGACACATACACAATCTCTAGAACTAAGGCCAACTTTTTTTTTTTTTTTTTTTTGACAGGGGAGCCACTTATGCCAGCACAGAAACCACCCAGCTGTTTCTGCCCCCTTCCAAAGTCCTCTGTGTCCTCATAACTGCTCAATGCAGACATTTTAACATGAACTTCATTAGAGAACTCAGCAGATGGAAAGTCACCCTTTTACTGAGAGAAGACCTTTTCGGACAGATCAATTTCCAGTCAATTTCAACCTACTGCTATAGGAACAGCGGTGCTAGTGCAGAGAGGAACAAAACATGACAGCCCAGACGAGTGTGGCTATTCCTCAATCTAAGTTCACAAAAAAAAAAAAAAAAAAGCCTCACAGCCTTAATTACTCTAAAAAAACCCTCACCTATAAGAATAATCACACTATGACCCTTTGGAAAGATTTATCACATAACTGTTTACTTACAAAGTAGGAGAGACTTCCAGGTGCAGTGCTAGTGTTACTCACGAAAGAAAAGAAATAAACCATAGGATCAATTTTCTTTCCCCTAAAAGTATCCTAAAGAGAAATATTACAAGATATGCATGCTTGACGAAAATATAATCATCTACCACACTTTTAGCTGTGGGCAAAGGATTTTCAGGTTTCAGTGATTTTGGAGTGCCAAAGTTCTCCAAGAGTTTGGTTCCTGAAGCATAATTGTGAAGTATTTTAGATAATGTAGTTATCTATGTTAATAGTGTCTTGGAGTATGGGATCCGAAAGTGCCAGAATGTGTGAAAAAATTTACCTGGTTGATGTGAAAGACCTTTTTATTTTCAATTATTACTACATAAGAATAATGTTCATGAATCAGAAGCAGAGCTCTGCAAAAGGAGGAAGAGTGGATCTGGCCTTTTGATAGTGGATCATCACAGATGATCACAGAACGGGCCAGGTTGGAAGGGACCACAGTGAGCCATCTGGTCCAACCTCCCTTCTCAAAGCAGGGTCATCCTAGAGCTCATTGCACAGGGCTGGGTCCAGAGCACTCTTGAATAGCTCCAAGGGGGGAGACTCCACCCCATCTCTGGGCAGCCTGTTTCAGTGTGTGGACATCTACACGCTAAAGATGTTCTTCCTCATGGTCAAGTGGAGCTTCCTGTGTATCAGTCTTGTCCTATTACTTGGCACCACCGAGACGAGCCCGGCTCCGTCATGATGAGACATTCCGTCACATCCCTGACTAAAGCCACGCAGGCTGACACCCCCGAGGGCGATGGGTAATAGGCGGGGTGGAGGAGGGGGCGGCGCTGCCCCTTGTGACACAACCCGGGCCTTGACAGCTGCCCCGAGGTGCCCTGGGGATGGAGGCCCACACACCGCCCCCCATCCCAGCGGGGACACCGGCCCACAGCCCGCCCTAGGACAGGGTAGCCCGGCCCCGCGGCAGCCGGAGGGACAGTCCCATGCCCACCCCCGCCATCCCTCCCGGGGAAGGGGAGCCGAGCGGAGGGGCCGGGAGGGGCGGACTCACCGCGTCCGTCAGCGCGCCGCGGGGGCCGGGCTCGCCCGCAGCCTGCTGGCGCATGCGCGCTCCCGACGGGGAGGGGCGGCGCGGGCGCGTCCCCGCCTGTCCTCCCGCGCCCCCGCCTCTCCCTCCGCGCCCCCGTCTGTCCCCCTTTGTCCCCGCCGCGTCCCCGCCTGTCTCTGGCTCTTTACGGCTCTTTATGGGCGGCCATGGCTGCTCTCAGCGCTGTACCTCTGGTATCAACGTCCCGCGGCAAAGCTGTGGTACTTCCTCACCATTCCTGCAAATTCCTTGGGAGACGCTGTGGAATTCCGCTTGCCCTTCTGCTGCTTCGCATGACTGCAGCATCCAGGGCAGGCTCGTCCACATCCACCCTCAGGCCTCCTCAGTCGCATCAAGCTCCAGAAATCCTCCCCATTAATCCCTTCACCAATGCTCTGGGCCGTACGCTGTAGAATTTAATTGCAGGTGTGTTTATTTTTGATAAATTATTCCTCTCTATCCTCCTCATTAATAATGCCAACTGGCTGCACGGCAGCGAACCCTTCAGCTGGTCTCCAAGGGTCAGTTTTTGGTCATCTGTTTTTTCTTGCCCTTTGGTTCCATACCCAATATCTTGATCTATCAAGTCGAAGAATAGCACTGAGGCTCTGTGTAATCCCTGCTCAGCAAGAACAAAGACATCTCTATATTTATCAACCCTGTGTGTTCAGCACAAACATAAAACACAGCCCCATACTAGCCACTGGGAAGATAATTAACTCTACCCCGCCAAAACCAGCAGAGAGATATGTGCTGTTTCTGATGGGACAGGCGTGTGTGAGCCCTGTATTCAAAATCTTTCAAGTACAACTTGACTTTATACCAATCAAATTATTTATAAGTTTTTAACTGTTAGAAACACCCACACACTGATTTCAAATTCACATCAGTCAATGGGAGTCCTTTTCACTTACATTCTGGGTTCTGAATCCAACAGTGGGAGCCTTGCCTACAAAGAAGACCTGCTAATGTGCTCTCTTCCATGTACTTACTCCACAAATATGTTTGTTTGCTGTAGGTTCAGTAGCTCATGCTCTTATTGTAAGACTTCTGAATTTTTCTAGCCAGTCTTTATTGTCTTTGTCTTCCCCTAAACCTGTAGTGGCAGAGTAGTACAAAGCAGAGGCTGGAAAAGTGGTTAGATTGTCGTTTAATGGAATCCTGAAGCAATTATGAAAAGCAATTATGTTTCTTGTATTCAAAACTGACTCCTATCGTAACTAAGGAACTAGCGCATACCTCTGCTGCTGCTTTTTAAATTGTTATTCTTGGCTGCCTGTATGATAAGCAGCTCTTGGGATTCTTTACCGTGGAGGCACGTTTGTTGTCAGCTGCTGTCTTGATTGGAGACAATTTGCAGGGGCAGAGACCTCAGACAGAAGTCTCCTCCTTTGGATTCAATGCCCCTGGTTTCTCCAATACAGAGAGAAAACAAATGCAGCCAGGTGTAAGTGAAAAAATAGCTCTTTACCAAGAACAATGTCAATAACAATAGTGATAAAAGTGGGTTAAACCAGCCCACGAGGAGACACTTCACAAGCCCCGCTCACCAGACCAAATTGAGATGGCAACCGGCCTCCCCCACCTGGAAAAAACACATGGCCACAGAACACAGACAACACAGCTACCCTTTCACGTGGTTCACCTTCCCTTCTCCTGGAATACCTGGCAGGAATGGTTGGAGAGTCAGCCCTGACAGGAAACAGTGCATAGCTGGGATTCGATACTGGCAGACACTTGCATGGCACTGTAGTGAGGCTGTGGTGCTGGTACTGGCAGTCAGGACAGGACAGGATCTTATAGAATGGAAATCTGTTCAGATAAGTTAGCTGCTAGAAAGCCAACACCCTGTCTGGCTGACAGTACTGGTGATCCCCTATCCTTCACACCATATATGCTTTTCCTGAACATTTAAATTACGTGTACTTTCTACGCTACTGCACACTTTCCCTCTCTGCTATGTGAATTATTACAAGAAAAATTGCTTTATTGTTGATTGAATTGCTTACTGCTGCACTGTTCAGAAATGCAGCCTCAGCAGACTGTGGGGTTTAGCTGTGCTTGGGATTTGTCCTAGTTACAGTGGCCAGGACCAGTTTATCACTATGTAAGTGTAACCAGAACTGTGTATTCTACAATCTCTATGTAAATTTCTGATGGACTGTTAATAATGGATCATTTGCAGCAGCTGCTCAGGGCACACCTGACACCTCAGGCTACAAGCTGGGTGATAAAAAACTCTGGGAGACAGAGGAGTGTTTCTGTCTTCACACCAGTGACTCTTGTAGTATTAGTGGACAAAATGTTTCAGGAAAGCCAAAGCTGTATTCAATCCTGTATGTCAGAACTTATTGATGATAATGCTGACACTCTGCTGTCTGCAACAATCATTATACCACTACTGGACATGGACATGGAGGTGTACTAGTAAACTAACATAGGAATTTCCTTTATTTATTTTTTTTTTCACAACACAGCTAATTTTAGTGATTTTTATTTTTACTTTTTCTGTTGCATTTTTAAAAGCCTTTCCTCAAAGTCAAGACTTAAAAAAGAACATTTAAAACTAAGAATTCATCAAAATAATGACTAAAATTTTCATTAACATTTCTATTGCAAATTTAAGGGATATTTGGAGGATTTTTTTTATATATGGAATATGATACAGTCTGCTATTCAGTCTTACTTGCTTTTACATGAAAAATATTTAAATTAACTCAGTTAGATTGTAAATGGGCACTTCATAAAGGTCTTTTTTTTTCAGTCAGGTGGTGTGAAAGGAGCCACATTTGATCCTTACCTAAGGTGTTCTGCTGACCTTTGTGTCACTAAAAAATCTAAAGCTGACACAAAAAATGAAGAATGAATGATTTTTTAAATCATCTTCCTGGGCCAAAAATTAGACCTTCTACAAGCATACTAACTTTAAATGTGGCAAAGTAAGCTGCCTTAATGTAAGTTCCTGTTTTATGTGTGCTGTCTATCAAAAGTGATTAGCAATGTGGTTTATTACTGTCTAAAAGTAATTGAAAAAATGAAGAAAGGAATTACTGAAAAGAAGATAAGCAATGTGTAAGCAACTTGGCTTTCAAAATTTATTCCTCCTCTCTTCTTCAAGTTCAGGTTACTTTATAAGGTTCTGTGGATCACAGAAACCTTCAAAATCATGCTGTACAGATGTCACTGAAAAAATATTTTAAAAATTCTTTTCTGACTTGAAAAATGTAAAAAGACCAGGAGTGTTCCTGTTAAAAAACATCTGGCTTTCCCTTACGTCTATGGAATAAAATTGGCTCCCTCTGCTGGCAGACATACCATGAGGTAATTTAAGCCTGTGAAGCTTTTGAACAGTGGCACTCAAAAAAGGTTTCTGAACTACAGTCTTGTCACGGTGCAATGTTAGAAGAGATTTGTAGTACATAATGCTTGTATATAGGTAGATAAGCACATTGCTTTTCACTTGTGGCGGGTTAACCTTGGCTGGACACGAGGTGCCCACCAAAGCCTCTCTGTCACTCCTGCTCTCAAGTGGACATGGGAGACAAAATATAACAAAAGGCTCATGGGTCGAGATAAGGACAGGGAGGGATGACTCAGCAGTTAGTGTCACAGGCAAAACAGACTTGACTTGAGAAAATTAATTTAATGTATTACTGGTCAGAATCAGAGTAGGGTAATGAGAAATAAAACCAAATCTTAGAAGTACTGTCTCCTCGCCCCTTGCTTCTTCCCAGGCTTTATTCTCAGTTCTCCACCTCCACTGCTGGCAGAGCAGGGATGCAGGGAATGAGGCCTGTGGTCAGTTCATCACATGTCTCTGCTGCTCCTTCCTCCCCAGTGGGAGGACTCCTCACACTTTTCCCCTGCTCCAGCATAGAGTCCCCCCCTCAGGAGACAGTCCTCCATGAACTTTGCCAACATGAGTCCTTCCCACGGGCTGCAGGTCTTCAAGAACTGCTCCAGCATGGGTCCCTTCCACAGGATGCAGCTCTCCAGGAACAGACTTCTCTAGTGTGATTCCCCCATGGAATCACAAGTCCTTGCAGCAAACCTGCTCCCGCATGGCCTCCTCTCTCCATGCGTCTACAGGTCCCTGACAGGAGCCTGCTCCAGTGTGGGCTTCCCATGGGGTCACAGCCTCCTTTGGGCATCTATCTGTTCAGGTGTGGGGCCCTCCATAGGCTACAGGTGGACCTGCTGCACCCTAGACCTCCATGGGTTGGAGGGGAATCTCCGCACTGGCACCTGGATCACCTCCTCCCCCTCCTTCTGCACTTGGTGCCTGCAGAGCTGTTGCTCTCACACACTTTCACTTCTCTCTCCACTAGTTGAAATTGCTCCTGCACAATAACTTTTTTCCCCTCTTAACCATGTTAGCCCTGAGGTGTTACTGCCATTGCTGATGGGCTTGGTCTTGGAGCTGGCTGGCACTGGCTCCATCAGGCACAGGGGAAGCTTCTAGCAGCTTTCACAGAAGCCACCCCTGTTGCCCCTCCTCTACTGAAACCTTATTGTGAAAACCCAATTCAACATTACTAATGGAAAGTAAGAAAGAACCAAAAATAACTTTGTGGTACACTAAAACTACCAGCACTAATGGAAGGAAGTATGGCCTGCCATGTATTTACTGGTGTTTTTAAAGAAGTAAAAGGGACAAAGAATGATATCTTGGTCTAAGCAACCTTCTTATTAGTGTAATTGTTTATATTATAGTTTTATCAACAGAATAAAAATTCATGTTCCAAATTAAATATTTTTATTCAGAAGAAAACCCCAACTGTGTGTGAAGTAGGTTTCAAAATTAAAAGGGGGGTACTGATTGTGCTGATTGTGCACTATCACTATGTGCTCACACATGCAGTTATGATGGACTCATCCAAAATATCCAATGTAAATTCCATGGAAAGAAATTAGAACTAGTATTTCAAATTCTCCACTACTATTTCCCTCCTAAGAATTTTAAAAATATATTCATTTTTGGTTCATTATTCATATGTTTAACAGAAGGAGAATTGTAGCCTGAATTTATTACAAATATGAAGTTCATAGGTCATAGATTTTAAGAAATGTGGTAAGACATTTTGCAAAGCATCTGCTTCCCCACTGAATTATGGTTTTTCATGTACTTTCCAATGGAAGTCTTATCTTCTAATATTTGGACCATAACCCTGTAATTGGATTTGCTAGTGTAGATTCTTGCTCTCACACAGAGCTCAATTGAAACCAATTTGACTTTACAAGGAGGCAACCCTTAAATTTAATTACACGACAAAGGCGTACCATATTTTTTTCATTTTTGCAAAAACTCTTGTAATTTTTACAGTGATATTCTACAAAAATCCAGTAAGCTTTTCTTAATTTTCTTTTTAGATCATTAAATGTAAACAACTATGAGACCACACAGCTGACATGTTATTAGGTGCAAAAGGTGAAATGAAGAGTTCCCTTTTTATACTCTAAACTGTTAACAAAGGAAATAAAGCATGAAAAGTGAAATTCAGCTATATAGGGCAATCCAATCTCTTTAATTATTGAGACTTCACTAGTTTGTTTATAAATATAAAGCTATAATAAATAGTTAATGATTATTTACTGAGTCCAAGGTTGTATTTTCATATACATTTGCATCTTATTGCTTAGCTGGAATTTTAAAAGGTACTTTAGAAAGCATATTTTCTAATGAGTAATCTGGGTTGCAAATTGGCTATATATTGCAGTGAAAGGAAGTACAATACTCTAAAGTGAATGTCAGTGTATGTATTATGCCACGTGTGGCCAACAGTGAAACTACTGTTATTGTTTCCCTTTAGCAGAATTACAACTTATGCTTTATTTCAGCTATGTTGTCTAAACGTTATTTTAAAAATATGATGACCTCAAAATGACCAATATCAAGCACTATTCAAAACCAGACCACACGCAGATTGTTAGAAAGTGACTCATCTCTATTTACCACCACATATTTACTGCTCTTCCCCAATTTCCTGACAACCCTAAGTGCTGCCATATTCTCCAAGAGAGAACTCAGGATATCCTATGAATTCATCTTTGCTGTTCACTCTGAAGAAGGACGTAATTGCTTATTTCTTCTGCTCTGGATTGTCTGAGCCCGGCTGCTCTTCCTGGCAAGGGACAGGATTGTCTATAGGAGCGTTAGTTCTGGGGAAGTCCCTGAGGGAGCAGCCAAGGCTTCAGCCAAGAGCGAACATCTGTTTGAAAGAGGCGAAGCGACTGTGGCAAAACCTGTATCTCGGGGGGCTCAGGCACACCGCGCTGGTCAGCTGGGGGCTGCCCCGGGGCAGGCGGGACAGTCCTTCCGTCCAGCACTGCCTCCTCCCCGTCTCCTTTTCCTCCCGTGATCCCTGCTGGAGGATACTGTGGATCACCAGCCCGAGAGCCCGCAGGGTGGCGGAGGAAGACCGGGAAGGGAAGGCATGGAAAGGCTTTGCTGCCCCGCCACCCTCAGCGGTGGCGACCACTCCTGTGCACAGTCCGCTTGGCTCTCCGAGGACCTTCTTCCCTTTCCCTTTCCCTTTCCCTTTCCCTTTCCCTTTCCCTTTCCCTTTCCCTTTCCCTTTCCCTTTCCCTTTCC